>CM024336.1:33843496-34348605 GCA_014170255.2 Drosophila triauraria | reverse complement strand
CCGATTACACAGCTTCAAATTACATACCTATCATAGACGGAGATGTGACCATTTGGAAAGACTTCCAGTACTTAAAACATTCGACCAACTTAACCATGTACTCAGAAATGGTAAAAGACACAGAAAAAATGGAAATCCATTTCCCTCAGTCACATAGAAAGCAGATACTAGACTCAGATTTACGACACATTAGGACTCTCATAGCTACAGTAAATATTCACCATAGACACGCTAGAAGCATCAACTTATTAGGCACTGCATTAAAAGTCGTAGCCGGTACTCCAGTTTAGATGACTTCGAGATAATAAAATTCACACAGAAAGAACTCATAGAATCAGAAAATAAGCAGATAAATATTAACACAAAGACCCAAGAACAAATAAATATCCTAACAAACACAGTAAACACTTTAGTAAAAACAGCAAAACAGAACAGATAAATACAGAATATTTATTAAAAAATTTTTGTCAAGAAATAGAATTATTATTTTCGAACTCGAAGCCTTAATGTTGTCAGTTACACTTGCAAAATTGGAATAATCAATCCTGCGATTTTAGATTCAAATGATTTATAAAATCTAATCAATAAACATTCTAAAAATATTACTATTACTGATCTAATGGAAGTTGCTAAAATTAAAGTTTTATTAAATAATAATTTTCTACACCTTATATTAAAATTTCCTAAGCCGTACATAGCTTGTAAGAAAGTATCTTGCACCCCGTTGAAAACAACGGCACTATTCTTAATTTTGCTGAAGACAATACTATAGCTGACTGCGGTAACAAAATCGTGTCGATTGGAAACCTTACAACAAGATTTTGCCGAGAAGGGCCCTATACAACCTGCGCACAGCAACTTCACTCAGAAGGCAACGCACACTGTGCGACTCGCACCAGCCACCTTGAACCACTAACAATTATCGATGATGTCCTCAATGACAGAACAGCTACGATCAATGGACAACTGGTAACCGGAACATTCCTCGTAACATTCGACGACGAGGTAAAAGTAAATAACACCGTATACCACAACTTGAAGAGCTACGTAAAAAGTCACAAGCCCGCTGCATCAACACTGCTTAACATCACGGATCACCAAGAGGTTCTGAGCTTACCATACCTGCAAAAATAAATATGGAAAAGTTACGTTACATTGGCGAAATGAAAAGGGTCTGGAAACACGGCTTATAATATCTGGAGTGGCCACGATCGCATTCTTGGCCATCTGCTTTATTATTTACAAGCTCTATCAGGGACGCCAGCGAGTCCAACGTCAACACGACCTTCAAATTATCATTGAAAGTTTCAAGAAGTCCGAGGACGTCCTCCATCTATGTAAGGGAGAAGTTAACATGGTCTCCCCGCCACAGGAGCTTCCACGCTGGCCATGCATAAAGGTCATGAAATGCAAGGCCAACGACACCTGCCGATGTGTCACAACGACGTTGGCCAATTCGAGCAGCGGTCAGCGGAATCAGCAAGGCATTGCACTGCTTGCGAAATCAGCCGGGTCAGCACTTTTGAGGCATAGGGCTAGCTATCATTATATGAATCAATGTACTTAGCTTTCAGTTGATTTTGGAGAATAAACCGAACCGGTCATCACCGCTCAACTAAAGTCTTCTCATTGGTCTCATTGGCAAAAGGACTTATAATTAATTTGCATATACCCTTGCGCTCCAGCCTAAGCGAGCATAGCTATATACTTAAGAATATATAACCGTATCCGCTGCCGCTGTTGGCAGCGCAGCTGAGACTTAGCCTTCTTTAGCTCCTAAGTCATATTGGTAAAATCAGAAACTCAAGAGCTATTGGAGCGGCACCATTGTTGCTCCAACCCAATTAATAAACCCAAATAAATTTAAAACTAAAATAAATAATGGTGAAAAATTAATCTATGGGAAGACTACTTGGCGAACTAAGGTGTAACTACAACAGGTGACATCGAAAGTGGAGTATCGATTGAAACTCGTCCGCCACAATCCTTGCTATATAACGATCTATGTGATCTTGGCATATAGTCGAGTCTCGAATTACAAACATGAATTCAAGCCGAATTAGACCTCGAATTCAGCTAGAACCGTTTACAAGAAGAAAAAAGGTCGCTAAAACATAAAAAATAGCAAAACACGTACATATATACTTTAAAATTAATAAAAATACGTCTATAAATATATAGTTGCTTGTTACGTACGCCGGTTAGGGCGACGTGATTTATACGGGTAACACTAAAGGGAATCACTGGCAAGTTGGCACAAAAATTTGGCTCTATTAGATGACACCGCCAAATTCGCAAAAGTAGGCCATGCAATCGCAGCAACCCAACACTGCTGATTTTGCGGAACTATCAAACCTTAGAACAAAGACGACACAAATCGAACTCTAGGCAATAGGTGAAAATAGGAATTGATGACACTAGCTGGGAACCCTTTGTGTGTTCTATTCCGGCGATTCCTAGGCGAAAGTTGGCACAGTCTTTGGTATAAAAGACCCTGTTTGCCAGTACCAGGGCAAGTCAAAACCAGCAAGACCTCGTGGAGATTTATATAAACGGGCCTCGTCTCTGATTCGGAAAAGCCGCCAACAGTATTGAAAAACATCAAGTTCGGAGTGCAGTAGTAATACCTTAGCTATCAACAACCAAGCGCCGAAGACTAGTGACTACAAGGACAATGGGATCGAAAACTTCCAAAGTTGACGACAGCACGGCCAACGTTATCAATACAATAGAAGTTGTCGACCACAAGGACGAAATCGTGCAGGTCTACCAAGTACTTCAGCTC
The DNA here is from genome assembly GCA_014170255.2 of Drosophila triauraria. Taxonomy (NCBI): domain Eukaryota; kingdom Metazoa; phylum Arthropoda; class Insecta; order Diptera; family Drosophilidae; genus Drosophila; species Drosophila triauraria. The sequence continues at coordinate 34,345,820 of CM024336.1, read as the reverse complement.
ATCGCAGGATTGCTGATCGTTACCCTTTGCTAAAAGGGCTTAGCACCTACAAGCCTACCCTCGCCAACAACAGGTCCTGCGACCATAACTAACCGCCTCAAGGATGTCCCGGAACTTGCACCAATAATAGCACTTAAAACACTTAAGACAAATAATAAATATTATCAATTAAAATTTAAAAGACAAAAAGGTTTTAAGGAAATAGAACAACCTAAACATCCAAACAAATTCAAATAAAGGGGCGTATGTGCCTGCCGCCGCGCCAAGCTAACTCAGCCAGTGGGAGTTGGCAGTCACATGCCGACTACTGAAGACCGACCATACGTGGTGAAGAACCACATCCTGCTCGAGGTGCCTCTGTTCTAGACTAAATATGGCGGATCTAGAGAGGACAACTCGAAAACCCGTAATCACCGGTGTAACCGTACCGTGCCTCTGGGATGAATGGCACTGCGTTAGTGTGTCTTCTAACGGTGACTTCCGGATACCTGGCACCTCTGGTCGTATAAGTGCCCGATCCGGGGTATGAGGCTCTACCCGGGGATACTTCCTTCCTCATTACTCGTGGGACCAATACATGGATACTAATGAAAATGCATATACCCCCAAGAAGCAGGGTGCTCAAGCAGCTCAAATCGAGTCAAATCGAACCCACCCGGGAGGCCGAAGATACTATGGACATCTGTTCACAAAGCTCTGGCACCGACAGCATCACTAAGGAAAAGGAAGAAACCCTACTCGCCTCCCCAAAAGAAGATAAACCTAAGCGGATCGCACTATCGGGCACCGCAAGGAAGAGGTTGCGCAGACACCTTGCGAACGGCGTACCCATGGAGGAGGCCAAAAGGCTCGCCCAGAAGCCTATGGACCCTCCAAGGGCAATGCCCAGCAGGAGTGGCGCTACCACCAATAAAAGAGGTAGATCGGCCAGCACGACCCCAAAAGAGGCGTCGAAAAAGAGGGCCATGTACAAAACCGCGGCACCTAGTGCCCAGACGAAGGGCGATCCTGCAAATGTTTTGCCGCCCACGGAGGCTCCAGCAGCCACCACAACCGCAGCAGCGGATGGGCAGGCAACACAGGCACAACGCCCCAAGTCGGTGTCATGACCTCTTACAGGGACGTTGCCAGCTCGGCGAAGATGGCTATACTCCCTACTGACTACCCTTAGCATCTCCTCACGACGGAGAAACTGAATACCATTCAGTCCGCCATCCTATCGAGAGTGATGGCCCTGAGACACGGCTCTGTGAAACCGCTGTTCTCTGGCTGCACCTTTCGACCAGGGTGGATGGCCGTAACATGTGGGAATGCGGATACAGCCGAGTGGCTATGCACAGAGGTGCCAAAGCTACGGCTGTGGAAGGACGCCCACATCAAGGTGGTCCCAGAGGCAGAGGCTTCTCGTGCCGCTGTCTTCATTGGGTACTTTCCGCTCCCAATCGCGGAAATGAAGACAGACGAGATCCTTAAGCTCGTCGTGGGCCAGAACAGCGGCCTGCGAGTGGGAGACTGGCGCGTCTTCCACCGCGAAATGAGGCAGAGCATGGCCATCATCACGATTGCGCTGGATCCAGTTTCGGCCAATCGATTGAAGTCGCTGGCATACCAGCTGTCCTTCGCGTGGGGCACGGCTACTCTCAAGCCAAAGGCCGGCACGTAGCCGAAGACGCAGGCGGTGCTCAAAAGCAACGCAGGACACGGCTGCGACAAAGCCACAGAGTACCGCTGATGGTACAATTCGGGAAGGTGGAGAGGCTAGCGGCACCACAGTTGCCCAAGAGCCCGTGCCACCCACGAAAATCATGCGCCCTCCCCTCCACGGGCGCATCACGCGCGGAACAGGGCACATCAACAAGGGTGTGAGGCGCACACCTGAGGAGGAGGCCCTTCTGCGCACGAACCGAGGCCGGAAGATGGCGGCCAGTGGCCACAAGAGGGCGGACTAATGTCCCGTCCTCCTCCCCCCCACTCTAACACCCGGAGACACCTCAGATGTCTCCAAGCGAACCTCCCCAAGCAAAGGCCGCGTCTGACGTCCTTTGTGAGAGGTTTGCTACGATGGACATAGCATTTATCCAGGAGCCATGGATAAATGCCGGACGAGTCCTGGGGCTTAGCACCCAATCTGGTAAGCTATGGCAAACGGCCAACCTCGCCCTAGAGCGGTTTTGTTAATAAACAAAAATCTAACATTTGTTCCCCTTTCTCAGTTCATAACTGAGGACCTGGTGGCGGTCTGGGTTAAAATACCCACTGCCCATGGCGAGCAGGAGGCAGTGCTGGCCTCTGCTTATCTACCCGGCGACACTGACGATAGCCTCCGGCGGCTACCTGTGCCCTGGTAGAGCACTGCCAGAGAAACCGGCTCCGGTGGATAATTGCTTGCGATGCCAATGCTCATCACACGGTCTGGGGAGCAGCAACATCAACAAAAGAGGTGAGTACTCAAGAAGGTACATAATTAGTAATAACATAGGTTTACTAAATCAGGGCAGTGAACCCACATTTATCAATGCAATTAGAGAGGAAGTCCTCGACCTAACTCTCTGTAGTCTAAATATGTTGTCCGCTGTCTCAAACTGGCACGTTGCGAATGAGATCACTATGTCAGATCACCAGCACATCAGATTTGATATAGGAGGTGCCTTGCAATGTAGCCTAGTTACTAGAAATCCCAAAAACACAAACTGGGATCTCTTCTGTTTTGAACCTGAGCAATCCAGAGACTGCTCCACCCGTCCGGTACTAACAATAGACGAGTTAGAGCGTGAGGCTACTGTGCTTCATACAAACATTGAATCGGCATATCACGTCAGCTGCGAACAAAAGTTCGTAAGATCAGTCGGGCTGTTCCTGGTGGAACAAGAGCCTTGACGATCTTAAACAAGCTTCGCGAAGGCTCTTCAATAAGGCGAGAAAAGGAAAGGCCACTTGGGATTCCTACAAATCCGCCTCACCGCTATACAACAAAGAGCTGAGGAAGTCAAAACGGTCTACGTGGCGCCAACACTGCGGGCAGATTTCAACTCTCCCGGAAGCTGTCAGGCTACAAAAAGCCCTCAAACGGCATTTGTACGTTGAAAAAGCCTGATGGAACCCACACAAACAACCCAAAGGAAACGAGTAGTCTACTCCTAACTACTAACACTTTCCTGGGTGCGTGGCCATGGAGCACCCATCTCAGAAAGTGAGGCACCAACCTACCTCTCTGGGATTGGAGAGTGCCCACACCTGCGCGTGGCTATTGTGGCAGACTCCAATGGGGCTGAAAGAAGGGAACCCCCTATCTATCAGAACGTATTGGAAACATGCCCTTTAGACTGTTTCATCAAAATAGCGTACAATGGGCCATACAAACTTTTAGCCCATACAAATCCCCTGGACCACCAATTTGCACTCCCCCTGATCCGTCTATTCCGAGCTAGTCTCGTGCTTGGACACATACCAAGCAAATGGGCTAAATTAAAAGTTGTGTTTATTCCAAAGGTAGGGAAGAAAGATTCCCAACTGCTAAATCCTATAGACCAATTAGTCTTAGCTCCTTCCTTCTTAAAACTATGCAAAAGATAATTGACCAGCACATCAGGGAAGTGAACCTCAAGCATCTTCCCCACATTTTTTCGAAGGTGACGGTCGTGTTTTTTGCTCGCTCCTACGATTATTTTGATTCGCCTATAAAGAGTCATTTAAAATTGCTGTCTTTGATTTGTATTTAATCAGCCGGGAACGTTTCTTTATTTACGTTACCATCGGACCGCAAAAAGTTTCTACCTTGCCAGTTTATAACAATTTATAAATTTGCATATACTGTCCTCATACAAAAGACGGCCAAGTGTTTTGTTTTTGGACATCCTCGGTGTTGTTGTTTACACTTCGACCCCGTTACACCGCGCTTGCTCCTCTTTTCCTCCTGTTACACCTCTCTCTGGATCGCCGTACTGACGCTGCTGCGCTCTCCTGGACTGCTCTCTCGAATACTCAGCTGTTGCTGTAAAGCTCTCTCTGAAGCTGTACTTTCGCTCGCCGTTGTTCAACTGAGCGGGATTTGTTTGCTGCCAATCTGACAGCTCTCCCAGAGTTATCTGCTCAGAACCTACTCTCGCTGGATCGTCGCACTGACGCTGCCTACGGTTTTGGACCGCTCTCCTGGACTGCTCTCCCGGTCTACTTTGCTGTTGCTGTTGTTGCCGCTCATGCTTTTGCCGATCTTCAATCTGCGTTGGATTTGACAGGTCTTTTTGAACTGCTCTCCCAATCTGTCAGCTTTGAACCTACTCTCAGCTGGACCGCCTGTGGCTACTGCACTTGCTCTGCTTAAAGATCAGCTATTCACAACTCTCTTTTGTGCGCTCTCTTAACTTAGAGGGTTGCATATAAACACTGGACAAAATGAGTTTAATCTGCACCGCCAGGAAATGTGAATTTAGCGGAGTTATCATTGCTGAATCGTATCTCACTTGCTGGCTGTGCGATAACCGTTCCCACCTTAAATGTGCTGGCATTGGTCATTATGGCCGTATCAGCGATCTTCTTGGAAAAAATATTGGATTGACCTGGTCTTGTCTAGCCTGTCGTGAAATAGAGGGCGAAATGCGCACGTTAATGAAGAAAACTCGTAATGGTTTTCTGGAGGTTCGAAAGCAATTTAGCTCCCTCAACGACCAATTTCTGAATCTGGAGTCCCTGTTTCTTGGCCTTAAACTTCTGTAACGAGCTGATACTTTGGGTTAGCTCGCAACGATTGTGTTAATTTAAAATTACGGCCTTTATTGCACTTCAATTGGATGCGGTTAATACAAATTCTGCTGCGTCCTGCTCCTCCCGGGTGCGACTGCACGCCTTCCTCGCCGATCGCTTGGTTGCCTTGCTGCCGAAGCTAGCAGGGTTTTTCGCCCAGCCGAAGCCTAGCCACCCCGAACGCCCACTTCGCGACCTCACTGCAAAGCTAGAAGAGTGTATCGCCCAGCCGAAGCCTAGCCACTCCGAACGCCCACTTTGCAGCTTCAAGTACCGAGCTAGCAGGATGTATCGCCCGGCAAAGCCTAGCCACCCTTATCGCCCGCTCGGCACCTTGGTCTGGGATATCGTCGACACGGTGTATCGCCCGGCAAAGCCTAGCCACGCGCGCAACTCCCACAACTTGCTTCCACTCGACCGTTGATCTCTCCCGTTGGTCCTCGCTGCAGGACCTCGCTGTTCCTTCCGCTGTTGACTCCTAGTCTTCGTAATCTCTGCACGCGACTGATCTCAGCTTTGTAGCCTCAGTCTGGAAAGCTTGCCACTTCAAGCTCCCAAACGTCTTGACTTTGCAATCTCGATCTTCTTCGAGGACTTGGTTTAACTTCTCTTCGTTGACGCACTCGCTCTAATTCTCGCACACGTACTGATTCCTGTGCGCAGGCGTCCTCTGTCTTTTATAGGCTCCGCCAATACCGTTATCCTTGCCGGCGTCGGTCACGCCACCCGGTCCAAAGTCCGGTGCATATCGCGTGACCGGGTCCAAAGTTCACCCGAGTCCCGCTATATTAGCGGCGTCTCCTCCTTGCCGGCCAAAGTCCACGGCCGCCGATCACGCCACTGAGTCCAAGGTCCGCCAGAGTCCCGCTATATTAGCAGCGTCTCCTATTAGCGGCCTCGCAACTCCCTGCCCCTCTCCTCTGCTGCTGCTGCCGCTGTTATTAACAGCGCTGCTGCTGCCCTTAGCTGTGCGCATCTCCTGCACACTGCTTTGTGGGGAGTTTCAAACACAACTCCTCACACTTCTCAGCGAATCACCGAGACGTAAAATTGCAAATAACAACCACCTGCAAGTAAATCTGTGCACTACTCCTGCCTCCCACCTGCCAGCAAGGGACTCTGCTATCTCACCAGCCGTCTCATTCTCTGAGTCGATTGACCCAGGGCCCAATTCGAACTCAGATCTTCCTGATCCTGGCCTACCCGATGGAGTATCTGTTGCTCGTCACTCCTCGGCGACAGATAATGCTCTGGCTGCTCGTCCGTCCGGAATGATCATTGATCTCCTGCCGACTGCTAATTTTGTTCCTGTCGCTCCGGCTAGTAATCCGACTCCAGGAATGGTTACTGATCAACTGCTGACTGCTGATCCTGTTGCTGCTCCTGCTTCTCATCCGATAATTGCTGCCGCTGCTGGTAATGATCTGATTCCTGTTGCTGCTGCTGTTAGTCATCAGATTCCTGTTGCTGCTGCTGTTAGCCATCCGATTCCTGTTGCTGCTGCTGTTAGTCATCCGATTCCTGTTGCTGCTGCTGTTAGCCATCCGATTCCTGTTGCTGCTGCTGTTAGTCATTTAAAATTATTCTTCCGAATTCCTTTTTGACTAAAGCTCTTGACCCAAATATTTGGCCTGAACACACGATACTTCATGAATTCCTTTATAAGAACTCTAACCAGAATCCCAGCATTAATACTCCAAAAAACTAAATCATATTTTTTGCGTCCATTATCAAAATGTACGTAGTATTCTAGGTAAACTAGCTCAAATTTATTCTTATAGTGCCTCGTTTGATTTTGATGCTATCGCCTTCTCAGAAACGTGGCTAAATTCTTCAGTTTCGGATCAGGAAATTTTAGTTTATAATTTTTCAATTTACCGATCCGACCGCTCAGCTTTTGGTGGCGGTGTTCTTATTGCTGTTAAAAATGACTTTTCCTTCGAACTATTCCCAGTTATTGATACTGAGGGCATTGAATTTATTGCCGTCAAAGTCAGCGTCGGCAATGCAAACTTGTTCTTAACATGTTCTTATATACCCCCTTGTTCTGATATTAGTGTCTATGCGAATCATCTATCTGCTATCCAAACTGTTATGTCTGGCCTAAGCCCTGAAGACCAACTAGTTGTCATGGGCGACTTTAACCTTCCTCATCTCTCATGGCTTTCCTGTAACGACTCAAATCTTCTTTTATCGGACACTCAACATGAATTTACTGACGGTTTAACTGACTCTTCACTTGAGCAAATTAATCCCGTCAAAAATAATCGAGATAGGCTTTTAGACCTCATATTTGTAACGGATGCTTCCTTGGTATCGGTAGCCAGATGTTGTCCTATGTCCTATCCAGAAGATCCAGATCATTCCACTTTATCAATATCTGTTGAATGTTGTATCTCTGTTAATACTGTCACTTCGTCACTTCCTACTCGTTACAAATGTTTCCGTAAAGCTTATTTTGATGGTTTATATTTATCTTTATCACAAATGGATTGGTCGTTCTTAACGAATTTTAATAATATTGACTTTGCTGTAAATGCATTTAACTCAGCTATTGGCTCCGTACTTGACACTTTTGTTCCGGAATTGACTGTTTCTGCTTCCCATAAGACTCCATGGTTCAACAAAAACTTGTCCTAACTAAAAAATAAAAAGGCAAGCCTCTTTAAAAAATACAAGAAAAATGGGTCCTCGTATGCCAATGCTCAATATTTATCAGTAAGATCACCATTTCTTGCGCTGAAGTCCCAACTTTATTCACAATATCTTACACAATGTAAATCCGATTTCCGATCTGATCCAAAACAGTTCTACAATTTCGTAAATTCAAAACGCAAGTCTAATGCCTACCCTCCATCGCTTAGTTTTCTTGACCAATCTGAATCTTCCTCGCTGGGCATATCCAACCTATTTGCAACATTTTTCCAATCTACGTATACTTCTGTCTCCTACGATCCTTCTACTTCCTATCCTTATAGTTTAGCTTATGCTAACAATATCTGTGTACCTTTCTTCGCAGAGAGTGATGTTCTGCATGGTTTAAAAACAATTGACATCTCCTTCTCTGCTGGCCCTGACAATATTCCGAGCTGTGTCCTTAAGCACTGTGCCCAAGTTCTATGTCTCCCTTTGACCTATCTTTTTAAACTATCGCTAAAACAATGTTCTCTCCCAAGTATTTGGAATGAGTCTTTTATCATTCCCGTCCATAAAAAAGGCTCTAGATCAAATGTAGCCAATTATCGTGACATCGCCAAGCTCTCGGCTATCCCTAAGCTTCTGGAGCATTTGATAACTCGTCAACTGCAACACCTATGTAGAAGCCTGGTGTTATCATCGCAACATGGTTTTTTTAAACAGCGATCCACAACTACTAATCTATTGGAATTCACTAATCTGATCAACCGAAGTTTTCAAAGTCGTATGCAAGTTGATGTTATCTTTACAGACTTCGGTAAAGCGTTTGATTCTGTAAATCACTCACTCCTTCTTCAAAAACTATCTCTTTTAGGATTTTCCCCTTCTATTCTGAAATGGATCGCTTCTTATTTGTCAAACCGTACTCAACGTGTTCTGTTCAATAATGTATTGTCCAATGTTATCGATGTCACTTCCGATGTCCCACAAGGCAGTCACCTTGGTCCACTTCTCTTTATCTTGTTTATTAACGACCTCCCAAAAGTGATATCCTTCTCATCTGTTCTAATGTATGCCGATGACGTCAAGATCTGCCTACCATACTCAAATCGACTCTCACATAATGACCTTCAACATGATTCTCCTACTCCTTGGGAAATCATTCACTTGATCGGATAGAATCATCGAACGACCTAGGAGTTCTTTTCGATCACAAATTAAGTTTTAAGAGCCACATTACTGCCATGGTAAAAAAAGTTAAAGGTGTCTTAGCACTTATCAAGCGATGGTCCAAAGAATTTAATGACCCTTATACTACAAAGACTCTCTATGTATCATTAGTCAGACCAATATTAGAGTGTGTGGAGCCCGCAGTACAAGGAACAGAAAGAGCTAATTGAATCTGTTCAGAAGCAATTTCTTATCTTTGCCCTTCGAAATTAAAACTGGGATTCTGAAAGATTCTTACCGAGTTACCGGCATAGGCTTAAATTAATCGACCTTCCGTCCCTGCATCATCGCCGAGTTTGCAGTGGAGCGATCTTCGTCCACAAGCTCCTTCTTGGTTTTATTGACTCGCAATTTTTATTAAGTAATGTTGATTTTGCTGTCCCTTGAATATTTACTCGTTTTTTCCGTCTTTTACGTTTGCCTATATGTAAATCTAATTATGCACAGCACGACCCATTTAGTGTTTTATGTAAAAATTTCAATGCTGGGAACCATTTAATTTCTAATGAATCAATCGAGGTCATTACAAATAATATTTACATGTTTCTTGAGTCGTTCGAATTCTAATTTTGTTAAGTTTATAGTTTTAAGAATTATTGTTTAGAATTTAAGTATAGCTGTGCTAACAGATATTTGTTATGCAAATAAATAAATAAATAAGTACCAATATGCGTACCAAACTGGTAAATCAACTGAGACTGCCATCCATTGCCTTACAACAGTCATTGAAAAGGCCATTGGCTCTCAACAAATAGCACTAGGTGCCTTTCTAGACACCTCAGGAGCTTTTGACAACACGTCATAGGAGGCTCTCTTGTACGTAAAAATGTCGCCACACCCATTATTAGGTGGATTCTGGAAATGCTCAAATCCAGAATCATAACTGTAGACCTAGGCGGAACCATGACCTCAATCACAGCCACAAGGGGATGCCCTCAAGGGGGAGTACTCTCTCCTCTCCTATGGACTCTGGTCATAAACGAGCTACTGTTTGAGCTCAACAACCTAGGGTTCCCCACTCAGGGCTACGCTGACGATCTAGTCATCTATATAGTGGGCTGGCATGATCAAACCATCTCGGACCGCATGCAGCAAGCCCTCAGTATAGCCAATAGATGGTGTCAGGATAAAGGACTATCCATAAACCCGTCTAAAACTGTTCTAGTTCCATTTACCAGGAAAAGGTCTCTCTCTGACTAGACCATCCCTAAATGGATCAACCATTGACTTTTCGGTTGAAGCTAACTACCTGGGAGTTATACTTGACTCCAAGCTCAACTGGAACTCACACCTTGAAAAGACCATTAACAAAGCCACTCGAGCATATTTTGCTTGCAATAGGCTTTTCGGTAGAACATGGGGCCTAAATCCCAAAATGATCTATTGGTCTTATAACACTGTGGTAAAACCGATCATAACCTATGCATCTCTTGCTTGGTGGACGAAATCTACCCAGAAGACAGCTGCGGCTGCACTTACCAAAATACAACGACTGGTCTGCATAGGCATCACTGGAGCCATCCGGACATGCCCCACTGCAGCACTTGGAGTTATAACTGGCATACCCCCTCTACCCTTCACCCTGAAAAAGGAGGCCTGCCTGGGGGCACTTCGCCTCCAAAACATCACCAATATAAAAAGTGGTGATCTAACTGGGCATCTACGGGTACTCGAACCCCTAATAAATGAGCCCATTCTGCGTATAACTGACGAGCAGAAACCTAAACTTGTTTTCCACAGAAACTTCTCTGTAGTCCTGTACACCAGACACGACTGGACAACAAAATCAATATCTCTGCCCAGTGGATCACAAACGTGGTACACTGACGAATCGAAATTGGAAAACGGCGAATCGAATCGGACCAAGGTTCAACAAATCCATAGCCACGGGAAAGTCCCCAACCATCTTCCAAGCAGAGATACACGCCATAGAAATCTGTGCTCGTGAATGCCTTCGCAGGAATATGCAAGGCGCACGGATTTACATCTTCTCTGACAGTCAGGCGGCGCTCATAGCGCTGAGATCTTTTACGATCACCTCCAGACTTGTAGAAAACTGTTTCCAGCAGCTGAACGCCCTTGCCTCCAAAAACACCTTAACCCAGGGCTGGGTGCCAGGGCATGAAGGCCATATAGGAAACGAGGTGGCAGAGTCCCTAGCAAAACGCGGGGCGATGACACCACTAATCGGCCCGGAACCATTCTGTGGACTTTCGAAAGGACACAAAAGCGAACTGGTCAGGATATGGGAGGAACAGGAGATAAGTCGTCACTGGACCGACAGTGCAGGGCTGAGACAAGCCAAACAATTTCTCGTCCCCCAGATGTCGCGATCCAAACGCATCATCAATCTAAAAAAGAGTGAGATTCGCACTCTAACAGGCTACCTAACAGGTCACTGCAACCTAAGGTACCACCTTAAGAAACTAAAACTTTCAGAAATCGACACATGTAGATTCTGTGAGCTGGAGCCAGAAACATCAGAACATGTTCTATGTGAATGCCCCTCACTAATCAGACGTCGACTTCAACAACTAGGATTTGGGAAGAGATAGAGCTCGCCAAAGTGCTCTCCTTTATCAAAAGCCTAGGAATAGAGGCTCTACCTTAATCCTACAGGCCGGCACAAAAGACCTAACATCTGGTCGCGGTGCAATAAGACCCTAGTAATAATAATAATAATTCAAATAAATAAATGCATAAAAACTAACTGAAACAAAAACAACAATAGTTTCAGTGAGGTTAAAAATCCAGTCTAACAAACTTGCACTGGTGATTGTGTCGACTTGCTTTCTGATACCCGTGCTTCAATCCATATTTGAGCAGTAGATACTGACTCCATCTAACCACAACAAAAAAATATATATATATATACACGTGCGCACACAAGTGTAAACCCATCTCTCCACCTAGTGGAAAGTAAAACAAAGTGAAGACGACACCATTGTCGAATGACCAGCGGTCACTCCGCTCCCCGAGCTTCTCTGCTTTTATATTTATTTTTCTCTAAGTTTTTTTTTTTGTGTTTAATACTTTACAATTTTAAACCCACATTCACCAATGCACATAAATATAAATATGTTAACTCAAATCCTACAGCCCAGGATTCGACCGGGAGATCTCTCGTCGTTGGACCTTTAAAGAGGGCAAGCTTTACGGAACCTAGATTCCTCACTACTAAGTAAACTCATATATATATATATATATTTATGTGCAAACCTACACCTCCACTGGGAGAAATGTTTTTGAATACTTAAATATTACTTACACATTTTAAATCAATCACACTGGCTATAACAAACACACCTTTTGACACACTTTAATGTCCAATACACAATTGAACAACCTTTTATAATGTGAACTTAAACCAACAAAAATGCATTGGCAGAAACCCATTAAAAAGGCGGGCATTGGTACGAATGGAAGACTGGGTCAAGAAAATAACATAACTTTTGACAAACGACATGAAACAGGGGATCGTATTGCACGGCCCGCGACGATCCAACGGCGCACGCAGTTTGCGAATGGGGAGGGAAAACGACCAAAACATAGCCAAATTGTTTTTCACGATCAAGCATAAATCTGCTTGCGGGGCAATGTGGACAGAAAGACAGACTGACGAACGATTTCTTCTATTTTTCAGGCACGTAAATAATTGTTCTGATTACGTTTGGAGAGGATAGTGGCGTCCAAAGAACCCACCCCAAATCCGGCGAGCTCAGCTGCATAAATCGTGTCTGCTATCCGGGCGGCCACTTCCTCAGCCCTATGTACTACAAGGACTGAGGCACAACGACTCCACCGACGTAACATGCTTCAAATAAACCGACACAAAGCCCAAGACATACAAAGCACAGCCGAAATATTGGCAATGAGGTGCTCATTGAAGTATTTAGTTGGCACTGATGTGAAGAGGCTGATCGTAGCAAAATTTTCAATGACGAGATTGAAAGGTAGAAATCAATTGAAGCCCGTCTTGCCAATCCTTGTTATATAATGATTTGTGTATGATCTTGACATATTGTAGAGTCTCGAATTACGCATAGAAATTCAAAACGAACTGGACCTCAAGTTTAGCTAGAACCGTATTCTACATATAGCTTCTCAGCTACGTCAAGTTAGTGCCAACCGAAAATGTATGTAACAGGCAGAACGAGGCATCTCCGACCCCATAAAGTGCATATATTCTTGATCAGCGTCAATAGCCGAGTTTATTTAGCCATGTCCGTCTTTCCGTCCGTCCATGTTAGTAAACAGATCTCAGAGACTATAAGAGCTAGGGCCACCAAATTTGGTGGCAGCATTGAAATCTGTTGCAAGCAGATTAAGTGTGTTTTAAAATGTGGCCACGCCCACTTCCTCCCCCAAAAATTATAAAAACGGTATATTAGACATGCTCGTTATTTTTGGGTAAAAGTTAATTGATAAAGTAAATGAATAGGTTTGAGCGGTCGTTTTCTGATAATTTGAGTATAATAGGATGATAATCATGAGATTTATTAGCAATAAAGTTCGAAATTTAAGACATCCCCCTAAGGATCGAGTCCTGACCGCACCCAAACTTTTTTGTTAGTTTTTTTTTTTTTGGTTTCTTTGAGTTTCTTCCTTTTTTTTTATTAATATACACAAAAAAAAACTAAAAAGTAAAATAAAACTGAAAAAAAAATTCGTATTGTGTGGTTCAATTCCAAATTTTTTTTTTTTTTATTTTATTTTACATTTTAATTTTTTTTTCGTGTATATTAATAAATGGGCCAATTTTGCAAAATGTAAATGCATCGGCAGCGAAGACAATTGGGCCATTACCTATATTACACGGGAAGCGGTCATTTTTATACTAAGTATGCATCGACAACTGTTAAACACTCGACTGTAGCTTTCTTACTTGTTAATTTATTTAATTACTAACAATTTGTTGAACTAACAAATAAACTGAGAGACTAGTTTGCAAAAAATCGTTTTCTCTTTCAAAGTGAACGGTCGTGTTTTTGTTTTGCGCCTCGTATTTGTGTAAAATCTTTGCTATAAACCACCGGGGTTTATTTAAAACTTCTATCCTGTGTCAATAATAATTCACCGTTTCACTTCGCGTGTGCATGCAGCTGTTTTTGTGTATTAATAACTATATTAATTGCAAATTTTAGTTTTGTGCAGCGATCGTTATCTGCATTTTTTGCATTCCTCTTTGTGCTTTATCCGTTACGCCGAAATTACAGCTCGACGGCTTAGGCTCCCTAACTCTCGCTCTCTTGCTCTCTCTTAGTGCACGTAACTACTCTTATTTTCTCTTAACTTCTGACTGGTACAGTGGTAAGTCGCTATAATGTCTTTTAATGTTGTCTGTGTAATAAAAACCTGCAAGAAAGTAATTTCTGATGAGGACCCTACTATTGGCTGCTGGCTGTGTGACAATGTCGTGCACGCCAAGTGCATTGAACGCACAGGCCGGCTGGCTGATAATTTTGCCAAAAATATTGGATTGCGCTACTGCTGTGAGGCTTGTCGCGATGTTGAAAGGAAATGATGTCATTTATGCGGCAAACCAAAATGGTTTTAAGGAGCTTCTTGTTAGTTTTCGTAAAACTAATGAGGTGCTCCTGGCGCTGGACTCCCAGTTTAATGGCCTTAAGCTATTAAATGAGTCCCCTAAGCGCAAAAAACCACGGTTGGCACACCGCATTTCGGCGGATCCCAACAACTCGCTACGAGTTCTCAACAGCTGACTCCTCGGCACAGCCCCGACTCCAATATATCTAACTCCAATGATATTAAGATCGGGGGCGAGAAAAGATTCGGCCTCCGAATGTGCCGCGGAAGGGGCAGCGCCTCCAATTATATCCGTCGTGTCCGCTGAGGGGTCACAATCAATGACCTCACAGAACCCCACCCAGAAAACTCCCCAGGGTATCAGGCCTGGAATACCGGCCGATATTGGTACTACAAACGTAGTACCGAAAGCCCTAATAGCTATTCCACCTACGAAACAGATATTTGTTTCGCGGCTTTCCCCTTCTCAAACATCTGAGGATGTTAGTACCTATATCCTAGGTCGCACTAAAGCCGATGAATCCAAAATTAAGGTGGAAAAATTAAAATTTTCTTATGCTAGGGATACTTCATCTTTCAAAATAAATGTCCCTGACGAACTTTTTAACACAATATGCTCTGCTGCCTTTTGGCCTAAGAATTTTGTTGTTAAGGAGTACGAAGCTAAGAAAAAGAAAAAACGGCCTGTAGGGGTTAGATTACCCAGGCCGGACAAAACCTCTGTGCCATCTACGTCGTCCGCTTCAAAAAACTAACCAATTCTCTTCTTCTTTCCTATCAGAATGCAAGAGGCTTACGTAGTAAGCTTCCCAAATTGTATTCTGATAGCCTTTCATTTGCATCCCAGGTGATTGTGCTCACAGAAACCTGGTTAAAGCCGGAGATTCTAAGCTCCGAAGTTTTTCCAGCTGTGTACACAACGTACAGGCTAGATCGGCCTTCCAGGCGAGGGGGCGGTGTCCTCATTGCGGTAGACTCCAACCTCACGTCTGAACTATTAACTTTCGAGGAATGCAGCGATGTTGAATTCCTCTGTGTGAAACTATCATTTAATGGTTGTTTTACTTTTATTACATGTTCCTACATTCCTCCCTTGTCGGAACTTCCTACTTATTGGAACCACCTTTCCGCTATTCAGGCGGTCTCCAATAGACTTTCGGATAGGGACCACTTAGTAGTTCTAGGGGATTTTAACATTCCTGGGGCTATTTGGTCCACAAATGAATCCTCAAATACCCTTTTGACTACAGCACGTCACGACTTTATTGATGGCTTGTTTGACATTTCGCTGTCTCAAGTCAACCATGTACGAAATTCCTTAGATCGCTTGCTAGACCTCTGCTTTGTCTCTGATCCGGCAAGAGTCAGTTTGGTTAGGGTCCCGCCCTTGACGCTACCCGAAGATCCATACCATCCTACTTTCGATGTGACTATCGATATTGGGACTGCTATGGAGTATAAGTCTGATCGGCCAGATAAGAAAATTCACTGCTTTCGCAAGGCGAATTTTCGACGGCTGAATAATTTTTATATTTGAATTTGATTGGTCCGATCTCTACATGTACACTGACATGGTGGGTGCCATGGAGATTTTTTACAATGCCATGAAATCCTTTTTACCGAATGTGTTCCGTTATACTATCCGTCAATCTCCAATAAGCCTCCCTGGTTTAGTAAAGAGTTGACTCGCCTCAAAAATGTCAAGTCCAATCTCTATTCTAAATTTAAACGCAACGGTTCTCAAGCTGTTCATTCTCGCTATTTAGCGGCTCGGTCAAAGTTTACCGTGCTTAACGCGCAGTGTTACAAAAACTATTTGACTCGTTGTAGGGTTCAGTTTGCGCAGGACCCAAAACAGTTTTATAATTTTGTCAACACTAAACGTAAGCCTATTACACATCCTTCCTCGCTTTCATTTGAAAATACGACAGCAAACAATGATCAGGCAATCGCCGATCTTTTTGCTCAGTTTTTCAAACTACTTATTCTCCGTCATCCGATTCAAACCAAACCTATTCTTATAGCATGCCCAAATCAAACCTAATCTTTAGTCCTAGCTTAAACGAAAGCTCCCTTCTTTTGGATCTTCAACGTGTCAAGCCGATTTATTCACCAGGTCCCGACGGAATACCAGGCTGTGTGCTTAGGTATTGTGCCGAGTCCCTGTGCAGTCCCCTTCTAAAATTGTTTACCTTATCCTTAGAAACTTCCCAATTTCCCTTATTTGGAAGGAATCATTCGTGATTCCTCTCCACAAAAAAGGTAGCAAAGTGGATGCTAACAACTATAGAGGAATCTCTAAGTTGTCAGCCATCCCAAAACTTTTCGAAAACGTAATTACTCCCCATTTGCAGCACCTGTGTAGATCAGTAATTTCTCCATGCCAACATGGATTTATTAAACGAAGATCAACGACTACTAACCTTCTGGAGCTCACTTCTTTCATTATAAGGGGCTTTCCACAAAATTTGCATACAGATGTGATCTATACTGATTTCAGTAAAGCATTTGACTCCGTTAATCACTCCCTTCTTGTTAGGAAACTCGACTTAATGGGCTTTCCTGTCGATCTTCTTAGGTGGATCTCAAGTTATCTGAATGGTAGGACGCAAAGGTTCTATTTAAAAACAACTTGTCGAATGTTCTCCGGGTGACCTCTGGTGTCCCGCAAGGGAGCCACTTGGGTCCCTTACTTTTACTTTATTTATTAACGACCTGCCCAAAGTCTTGACTAACTCCAGAGTACTCATGTACGCTGACGACGTTAAGCTTTGTGTGCAATACAAGGACCGCGCTTGCCAGTCGGATTTACAAACAGATCTTAACAACTTTCAAACATGGTGCAATGTAAACTTATTAAACCTGAATGGCTCAAAATGCAAGCTGATGACATTCTCACGTGTCTCTCCCATGCTAGCGACTTATACGCTGAACTGCTGCTCTTTGGAAAGGATCACTCTAGTTGACGATTTGGGTATCCGCTCAGATCCTAAACTGGAGTTTATTGATCATATTTCGTGCATTGTGAATAAAGCCAGGGGTGTGCTGGGATTTATTAAACGGTGGTCGAAGGAATTCGATGACCCCTACGTCACGAAGAATTTATACACTTCGTTAGTTCGTCCTATTTTAAAATATGGATCTTGCGTTTGGAGTCCCCAGTGGGACGTCCACAGCAAACGCATTGAGTCAGTTCAAAAGAACTTTTTACTTTTCGCTCTTCGTGGCTTAAACTGGGATGCAAACTTTAGGTTGCCCTCTTATTCTAGTAGACTTCTCCTGATTAACCTACCTTCCTTAGCAAACCGTAGAACGATGTTAGGCATTGTCTTTATGTATAATCTGATCCGTGGTGACGTGGAAAGCAGCGATCTATTGGGTCAGTTGAATTTCCACGTACCATGTAGATCAACAAGATCCTACCTGCCTTTGGTTTTGCACCACTGCAGAACATCGTATGAAATGCATGAACCCTTTAGAGTATTATGTGCAAATTATAATGATTTGTATAAAATTACCTCATCTGTAGATAGCCTTCCTAAACTAAAAACATTAATCTTAACCCACCTAGTACACATGCAAGATAACAATCGAGCTGCCTGATAGTAGTTTATATTTCCTCGCATTCTTTTATCTATACTTTTCTTTCGCGCCTATTTAACACCTAACCCTAACAAGCCCGGGCTTGGTTTTAAATGGCCACTTGAATGTACTGACCGTAGTGCATCTTCAACGCCCAAGAGAATAAAAAAAAAACCGACAGACAGACAGACGGACAAGGCTAGATCGATTCGGCCATCTTGGCCGCTCCAAAACAATATGGGTTATTGTAGAGCATCATAACAGCGATGAGTCATACACATTCAAGTTGCTCACAATAACACGATTATTAAATTGGCCACCAACTATGACTATTGCCACTTCGTCAACTGTTTGTGCATGTTTGTCAACCGGTGTTTTATCAGCTCAACTAACAATTTTATGACAGTCAGATGACATTCGATCAAGCGATGAAACATACTTTGCAATGAATGAGTACAAACGTATTTACATTGAACGTTGGCAGGAAGTTGTCTCTTATGATATAGTGAAAACTCGAAATATATTTTCGTATATTGTAGAAAAAATTATTAGAGTCAGGTGTCAAACTATTAAGTAATTTTTAGATCACAGCGTTTTTGTGTTGTTGTTGTATCGTTGTTCCGTTGATTTCAACGGGACCTTGCTGTACAAAGACGAGTATTTGTTTCCAATTTGTAATATCTTAGAAAGTAATTTAAGATTTCTTAAATTAATTTGTAATTCTTAAGAAACAAATTTATAGAAAAGTACAAATTTGTTTGTGCAAGCAAAGCCACATTCTCGGGCTTTTATTAAAAAAAAAAACTGCATGCAATTTAGTCAGAGCGTTGCGGAAATGAACGCTTACACACTGGTATTTTATACAAATTTATAGTAAGGATATATAAATAAGCAATAATACTTTCTTAAAAGGGTATTTTTTGTAGAAAAAAAAACCTTACCTATCTTCAGTTGCCGATCTTCGATGCAGAACAAGAGCTCTACGTTATCGCTGCTTTGCTAGAAAGCTGTCGATCCACACTATTGCCTCAATAGGTTGTCATAAAGTAAGACAACTGTTGTCGCTTTAATTGACGCATTCTTTAATTGCCTCTGCGCAATGCGCATTAGCTTTCTACGTCGACCTTTTATAGCAAGTTTTAAATACGTAAAATTTTTTTTTTTTTTTAATACATAGCAGCACTTGTACATTATATATTTTTTATTAATAATTATTAATTATTATGAGTTATAACTTATAAGAGAATATTATTTATATTTATAAGAAAGCACCATCTCCACATTGCAAAACATTAAAACAAATGGAGCAAACTCGGACTGGTTTGTTGATTCCGAATTTTAAAATAGGTACGTCGTTGCTAGAGCACTTGGAGCAGAGAACTCGTCCACAATGTCGACTTGAAAGAGAAGGAATATTTTGGTCGTTATAACTCAAATGTATTATATTTCTTACCAATGGTGTTTCCGCATAGTAATTGTAAATTTTATAGTACATTCTTGGCATACATCAGACTCAGACCATGATGGTTCGTGTGGCAATTTATCTAACAAATTGTGGAGAAGCTGATCGGTGGCCAGCTTGAAACTAAAAATATTTATTCCTTCCTTATTTTCCGTGCCCAGACAGGCCCCCGCTTTCACAAGCACTTTACAAAGTGGCGATTGGCCACGCATAAAGGACAGCAGAAGTGGAGTATTGCCATCAAGGTCAGGGATGTTGATTGGATATTTCGGCATACACTCTAGAAATAATTCGCAAATAGTTGCCGCTGTGTTATCTTCCACAACTCGACATAGTTCATGCATCGGATTTCGACCTTTCAAATTTATTGCCTCTGCGTTTACTCTTGATTCAGTTAAAAGTTCGCGTACAATTAAAATCTGACCGCCACGCACAGCCAGGTGCAATGCATTGTTTCCATCAGCATCAGTTGCATCATAGTCAGCACTGTTTTGAATCAAAGCACATACTGCGGAAATATTGCCCAGTTCAATAGCTATATGCAGTGGCAATTTTTGAAGAGCATCGCGCTCATTCATACGAGCACCAGCTAAAATCAAATTTCTAGTTATCATTTCATTTTGAGATGCAGCTGCCAAATGTAAAGGCGTGGACTGATTAATATCGTGTACACGAGAATTAACGTCTACTTGAATAGCTAACAAAAATAGGACACTTTCTAAATCATCTTTCATAATTGCTAAATGCAAAAAATTACGGCCCCGCTGATCCATTTGTTCAGCTGCAGTTGGAAGTCGATCTAAAATCCGTTGCGCCGCCTTGTGATTTCGGGTGTCTAGGGCGTATGCAAATGCGGTTTTTCCAGAGCTGTCTCTCAGATTTAAATCTATTAAAGGGTGACAAAGAAGAATGGTTATTATCTCTTCGTGTTGGTTTTCAATAGCAGTGTGAAGCGGGGTTCTCCCTTTAGCGTCTACTACGTTTATATTTGCACCATGATCAATTAGCGTCTGAAGTACTAGGGTGAGACCCCACTGACAACATAGATGGGACGGAGAAGCTTCTTTCTTAACCTCATCTTTACTCTCCCCTTTTGGGCTTGCTTGACGAGGAGAATCTAGGTCGCATTGGCTTTGAATTAAAAATATGGCTATGGAATCTTTGTTTTCATATATTGCACGATGTAGGAGTGTCTGTTGACACCCATCAGGCCCTTTGCCCCAACAATCAGTGTCAACCCCATGACGCACAAGTACGTGTGCCACATCTTTTCGTTCTAATTCTAAAGCAGTCCACAATGGTGAAACTCCGTTATTGTCACTTGCATTTAGCGCAATCCCTTTAGTGCAAAGAGCCTCTACAACTTTTGGTAGATTGTATTCAATTGACAGCAGTAATGTAGAGTCAGTATTATCTGTTTATGGTAATAAATGATTAAAATATTATAAAAGTGAATAAATGGAAAATATTGTTAAAAAAAATGTTACAATATATGTTCAAAAAAAAGAAAGAAAGCTATCTTCGGTAAACCGAAATTTGTATACCCTTGCAGTCTGCAATTGGATTATTGAAAATCGATTCTTTTTGGTTACATATAGAATTTTACATTTTACATGTAGAATTTTACATTTTCGTTTAAATCGACCGATCGTTTCTATGGCAGCTATTTTAATGAAATTAACCGTTAAAAACTGCTAAATCTTGAAATTGATTGATATACGTTAAAAAACAAAAAAGTTGAAATTTTTCTTACATCAATTTCGCCATCATTTCTATGGCAGCTATAGGATATAGTGGTCCGATTTCGGCCGTTCCGACATATAAATTGCGTGCGAAAGAAATAAGACTATGCTGAAAATTTCAGCCCGATAGCCCATAAACTGAGAGACTAGGTCGCGTAGAAACCGACAGACGGACAGATAGACGGGCAGACAGAAGGACATGGCTAGATCAACTCGGCTGGTGATGCTGGTCAAGAATATATATACTTTATGGGGTCGGAGATGCCTCCTTCACTGCGCTGCAAATATCATAGCAAAATTAAATTACCCTCTGCAAGGGTATAATAAAAACATAAAACAATGTTTTCTTTTTTATTCTAATATATTTTGGTAGCAACTGCGGCAACCGTCTTCAGGGCGAACTGTATCGAAAACAATAACATCAACATTTACATGAAATTTTTCCAAAAAAGTAACATTAAATACCTACTTTTGTTTATACGTCTGCACCGATCAACATGGAGAATTGTATAGATGTGCACAATTGTCTGCGTCAGTCTTGAAGTTGAGTCGTATGATTGTTGGTGTGATTATTATTAGTAACATCTCAATAGTGAAGCGCTTATTGTAGTTTTGTTCTTGGGCTAATAACCTTGTGTTTTCGAAATCCGGAAAGTGTCGGCTTTTAAAGTCTGATTTGTTGTGATAATCGAGAGTTTAAATTTAATTTTTTAAGGGGTGTATTTTGTTGCATGTTTTCCTCCATTGCAGGGTATTTTATAGACTACATCTTTTGCTATATGCTATTTGGTCAAGACTATTTATTTCGGATTATGTTTTTGTTGTATACGTGTTTTAAAGTGTTTATCGGTTTATGTGCAATTTTTCATTTCATCATTGTTGTAGCAATCCGATTTCATAAGCCTCTTTTATAAATATGGTATGAAAATTACCGATTTAAAGCTTTTTATTGTCATATTTTTTGTTTTTGACTCTGGTATCTTTTCAGCCAACTATTTATTATTTGGTTAGGAAAATCATTGTCTCTAAGGGCCGGTTCCTACCCTCCCTGTCAAACTGCCTGATAGCTACCTGTCCGGAAAAGATAGTCACCACATAAAAACAATTCGATTTGCTGCTGTTAAAATGTATCTGACTGTGAAAGAATAACATAGCACTGTTAACTTTACTGTTATTTATCGATTATTGCTGTTAAGCACTATACCAGGGGTCGGCACCCAGACACACACAGTTTTTTAGTGCGTATGTGTGCGAAGCTAACAGACCCGAATAATATTAACAGACCCGAATGATACTAAGGGTATTTTTCCACTACGTTGCTTTTTCCAACTATCGCACGAAAATCACGAAAAGCAGAAAAGGTGTTTCTACTAGGAAAAAGTGCTTTTTAGCACTATCGTGAACGGCAACATCTGTTTTTTGTTTAGGTTTTGATTTGGCGGAAAATTAAATTCAATTCAAAATTCAAACCAATGTTTACTAAGATTATAATTTAATGAGCTAGACATTATTTTCTATTTGCAATAATTCTGCCAGGCAGCCG
Organism: Drosophila triauraria; assembly: GCA_014170255.2. Classification (NCBI taxonomy): domain Eukaryota; kingdom Metazoa; phylum Arthropoda; class Insecta; order Diptera; family Drosophilidae; genus Drosophila; species Drosophila triauraria. The sequence continues at coordinate 34,323,337 of CM024336.1, read as the reverse complement.
CTTGACTGGAGGAACTTGCAGGAACTTGGCTTCAGTCTATGCGGTCGTGCCCCCGGAGGAGAAAGATAAATCTGGGTATACGCCCCGCCACCGACCAAACTCCGCCTCCGCTTCCGTTAAAAACATGAAGCGAATTTAGAAAAGTGAGAGGATCCCTGCGCACCAACGTCCTTCTGTCCACAGGGCTCAGCTATCTGAAGGTGTCAGCTTGCAAGCTATTGCAATGCCCAAGTAGAGTTTTACAAAGCCGAGCAGCTGCAGAGAAAGTGGTCGGCTAGGAAGAGAGGACGCTCTTTACGAAGGAGGAGGCGGTGGCCGCCAGTGCAGCATGTACGCCAGCTAGGATCGTCCAGAAGTGCAATAGTTCAATCCACAGACCGCTAAACGAAATATGTATTAAATGCTAATTTGTTTACAAAACGTGGAGAAAATCATGAATTTGTACAATATTTATTAAGCCAGCCAATTTCATTTGTTCAAAAAACAGCTGGCTAGTGGTGATAGTTGGGGAAAATCACACATCGATAGGCAGAAAAAGACTGAAATAATCGATACTATCGAACAAAACCACGAAAAAGCAACTTTTTCTCATTTTTGTCACCACTAGATTCCTATACCTAATACACAGGGAAAAAGCTGCTTTTTGGGGAAAAAGCAGAATTGAAAAAAGCAACTGTAGTAGAAACAGGGCCTACCAGACCCAAACGATTTGCTTCTCTGCTGCTGCGAGAACAGAGCAATTGTGTACAGGCTACTCGGTAGCTTCTCTGCCGCAGCGGAACCAGTACATATATATACGAAGTTGTTTTTACATAGCTCCGAAGTGGGTTACATCAGCCTAACAGAATCCCGAACAAACACGAAGCGCTTATACTATATATGTCCCGACAGCGCTGCCTGACAATTTTTTCTATGCACAGTGCATACCATGATGAAATTACATAATAAAATATTCTACTCGGTAGCTTCTCTGCCGCAGCGGCACCCAAACATATGTATACGAAGCCGTTTTTACATAGCTCCGAAGTCAGCTACGTCAGCCTAACAGAATCCCGAACAAACACGAAGCACTTACATATGCCGACAGCGCTGTCCGAAATTTTCCCTATGCACAGTGTATAGGACGCTGCCAGAGAGTTTGTAATTTCGTCTTTCTTAACTATAGCTAATAAATCATCCACACATTTGTAGTGTGGTCTTCTTAGTTTGTTGATGGTGTTGTGCAGCAGTTCTTCCATCACTATGTCTGCAATGACAGGTGAGGTAGGTGATCCCATGGGCATTCCTTTTTGGCTGTATATAATTAGTGTCCTTAAATTTAAGATATCTGTTGTCTTGTACGCTGAATCTGACTACGTCCATGGAGAGTTGTTTTTAAATTTTTATGTGGTTCGTTATTTTTGGTCACTTTATGCTAAATATTATATACTAGGGAAAAGTGAGATGACGTAAAAAAAATAAGAATTTCGTCGTAAAATATGTAGGTTTCGTTAATCTTCTCATTAATGAGAATGATGTTTTTAAGAAAATAAATTATGTGTCTGCATAGTCCGTATGATGAGGAGCCGTTAGAGGAGCATATTGGTCTTAATGGTGTACCGTCTCTGTGGATTTTTTGATCTTATCGTCTCTTCTGTTTACACGTCTGCACCGATCGACGTGGAGAATTGTATAGTAGTGCACAGTTGTCTTGTGGCTAAGGTACGTCTGGTTTTGGGAGTTATTAAGCCTTGAAGTGCCAAAGCAAGCAGTGCATGATAACTTGGCCGCGATTTTCTCAAAATTGGTACGTGATGAAAACTTTTCAGTTTCGGACTAGTAATGTACTGGTAAAGACCTTTCAGAATTAATAGCTTTTATTTGCCGAGTCAAAAAAAGTTCGACTTTTGTCGACCTGTGTAATCGAGTGTTTAATTTTAATTTTTGTGATGCCTACATATATTTTGTTGCATGTTTTCCACCATTGTAGGGTATTTTGTAGACTACTTTTTTTTGATCAAGATTATTTATTTTGGATTTGGTTTTGTTGAGTATATGTTTGAAAGTGTAAGTGGGTATGTGTGCAATTTTTATTTCGTCATATTTGTAGAAATCTGATTTCATAAGTCTCTCTGATAAATGTGGTATGTAAATTACTGATTTAAAGCTTTTTGTTGTCATATTTTTGACCTTATGTTCTTGACTTTGGTATCTTTTCAGCAAACTATTAATTATTTGGTTGGGAAAATCATTGTCTCTTCGTAGTTTCTTATTTCTATTATCGTCTCTTTGTGGTATATGAGGTCCTTAAAATATTAAAAATATAAAGTAAAAGAATTATAGTTAGTGTTTAGAGTTTTTTGTAATTTCGTCTTTCTTGAGGGCGGATATCTAAGTACATAGCTAAAAAGATAGCGTATTATCAGAATTATTTTTTGGACAAATGGAAGAGCCAACCGAAAATTTTTAAATTTTGTATTATAATGTGAGACATGTACTAGAAATTAAATTTTTATTGTATCAAAAACAAAATGGCGGACGTGTAGCTTTTCTCTGTAGGCCACGACCAAATATTATCTATCTAATGTAACTATGTTGGTAAAATTTTGATGTAAATGTTGATGTTATTGTTTTCGATATGGTTCGCTCTGAAAACGGTTTGCACTGTGGCTCATTTTCCAAAAACTCGTTGCAAAAGTCGGATTTCGTGTTGTTAAATTTAGAAAATCTTTTGATACACTTCAACTAGGAAGAAAGAACAAAAAAGAAATGAAAAAAATGAAGTAGATAACTTCAATAGTTCAAAAGTTATTAATTTTGCAACGTGTTTTGAGCAAACGAGCCACAGTGCGCCGTTGGTGCCGAAATATATTGGAATAAAATAGAAAACACTCTCTTAAGAAGTAGGAAGGTCGGTTATATACATATTTAATGTTGAAAATATTTTACCTGTTTCAGCAGTAAAATGTGCCCCTTGATCTAATAAAAATAATGACGTCTCACAGTCTTCATCCATAATAGCTTGGTTTAAAAGTGTAATATTATCCTTATTTCTTACATTAACATCTGCACCGCCTCGTAAAAGGGTTGAGAGGAGTCGATTTCTTTTTAATGCTAAGCACAGACTTAGGGGTGAGTCACCAGTAATATCCGTACAGTTGAAATCATCATTATGTAGTCTGTTTTTTTCCTCAACAAATGCTTCTAGTGCATCAACAGAATCGGCTTCAACTGCCATATGAATGGGTGATTTTAGACCATTTTCAATGGATTGCATATTGGACGACGCTCCTTTAATGAGTAACTTTTTTACCAGGTTTGGCATATTATTAAGCGCTGCAATATGTAATGCTGTTAATCCACTTAAGTTTAAGTGATCCAGTTCTGCGAAGTCGGTAAGGAATATTGCTGCATTCTCCATTCGTTGTGCTTTCGATGCGAATACCTGGAGGAGGCTATTTCCTGTTGCTGATTTAATGGGATTTGGTTCTGCACCCATTTTTAATAGTGTTGAGGCCATCTCAAAGTCTTCATAGGTTAAGCTAATCTCCAAGGGACACATTTCTTCGGAAGTGCGCAAATTAATATTAATGTTAGGGACTTTAAGTAGATGATTAATCATTTCCGTATTTTTTGTGGCTATTGCTATATGTAAGGGGGTCTCTCCATTCTTATTTTGAATATTCACGTTTGAATGCTTCTGTAACATTTTCTTGCCAACTTGTACTATTTCGCCAAAAATTTTCGGATTATTCCAACTGTCATAGCTACATATAATATGTAAAGCAGTATCTGCAGAAAGTCTAATGAGTTAAACATGTTAGATTAAACGAAAAAGGAAGTTATCTTCGGCAAGCCGGAGTTTATATACCCTTGTAGTTTAACTAACGTATAGCTAATTACAATATGAACACAGTTTTTGTTATTTTTTTACTAATGCACTACGGTCAGTACGTTCAAGTTGCCCTTCGAAAACAAGCACGTGCTTGTTAGGGTTAGGTGTTAATAGGCGCGAAAGAAAAGTATAGGTAAAATAATTCCAGGAAACTACCCTACACCATATAGACCAGGGCCCCCTCCAGGGGTCGGCACCCAGACACTCACAGTTTTTTAATGCGTATGTAAGCGATGCTAACAGACCCGATTGACACTAACAGAGCAGAACGATTTGCTTCTCTGCTGCTGCGAGAGCCGAGCAACATAGGAAGTAGTTTTTACATACAGTGGTGCTCATAGACTTAAGCCACTGCCACTACCATAAACTGTTTTCTGAATAAATTTTTGAAACAATATTAAAGCAAATTTTTAATATAAGGAATATTGGGCAAATTTGGACTTTTTCAACCATTTTTTTCCAGGTGGCATACGTATGTGAACAGGACATTTTGGAGATGGTCTCAGAATTTTTAAGGTTTTCTTTGAATATGTCGGGTTAGCATTCGGATTTTCCATATTTTCCTGCGCAGATTGTATACGGCGAATACACTTGTTCACGCCACTTCAACTCGAGACAGCCTGACGCCAGCATTCTAGTATACCGAAAATGCCCTCCAGAAAATGTTGCAACGAACATACTGGTTATCTCTGTCTCTCGCAGTGGCTCAAGCATACACGCACAACAATCGTTGTGCGCATCTCTCTCTCAAACCTATGACCTCGCTCTCAAACCTCTGACCTAGCTCTCAAACCTCTGACCGCATGCGCATCGAACTATCCTGACTATCTGGCGAATAGACAGGACAAAGCGAACTAACAAACAGGTGTAGAGACGAGAATTGTTACTTGGTACACACACTTGATTCAATTCCTTTACACTGACTACCATAATTTAAGATCCGACAAATATATATGTATTTTTATAACTTGGTTATTCTTCTATTAGAACACTTATGTATAGAACTAATGTGACACAAAAAATTGGAGCTGTGAAATAAAAACTTTTTTTAATTTTCGTTTAAATTCTTGGTTGAAGTCTTGTGGCTTAAGTCTATGAGCACCACTGTGGCTCCGAAGTTTGCTACGACACCCTAACAGAATCCCAAAAAACACGAAGCGCTTATTTCTATACACTGTGTATGCGAAGCTGCCGACCCCTGATGTTGTTTGCTATCTTGCATAAGTAAGTTAACACAAACACCAGCAGCATAATTAACAAATACAATAATAACATATTTGGACATACTGACGTAAAACCAAAGCATAAAACATCTCTGTACTTAGTTCAGAGAATATTTGGAGATCACGGCGGTCATCGCCGCGCAAGCTTACAAAAAATCTTCTCAACTCATAAGACCACGTTAATCATCATTACATAATAAATCGGCGACGCGGACTGAATAAATGAAACCCATTACATAAACAATAAGCCTAAAACTTCTTAATTGGCGCACATATGGATTTTCGAGTCTACGATAAATGACTATTTTAAATAAATTAAACCCACAAAACTCGTCGAAACGCCGGAATAACAAACAGCGACAAACAGTGAACAGCAAAATCTTTGCTAATCTTTCTAAAACGGATTAAAAAGACAAATACATACATATATAAATGCAATTAAATAAAGGAAGCAGTAAGTAACTTGGTAACTTTTAATACACCGTTAAATTTCAAAACAATGATCAGCCGTCTTGATTTTACATATGCCGACAAAAAACTCATCTACCTAATTGAACAGGAGCTACAGGGAGACATGACGCTTACCAAATTCTACGACGAGGTCGAAAAAAAAAATATGACCCTACTTACTGACAAGACAATAATGACCTTTGTTAGTGCCTTGGCGATGTCACTTAATGAAAATTAGAGGGTGGACGCATTACGTGTGCTTAAAACTGGAACAAAGAACACATTGAGCGACATTCTTTTTGCGAAAAGCTCAAAAGACCTACCGACAGCTCTCGCTTTAGCGCAAAAGGTTGAGTCTGCCCTTAATTATTCCAGAAAATTAGGAGACAGAGGTCTGAAAACCGATCATAGACACAGTGGTTGCGTTCACTAGAACAACATGATAACTGATCACTAATGGATTTCATACGATAGTTAGGCTGAAAGAGCATGATTACTAATCATGATGCAAACATTTTTCCATCATGATCAGAAAAAAAGGAGCGTTAAAATAGTATGCAACCTTTAAATGATACTGATGGATTGCTGCTGGCATATATCGATAGTAAAAAAATATCGATACAAATAATCTTATAGCCTTTTTACACAGCCGCTTAAAAGTCGCATCAACTCTTTTCCTGCTTCGCCTGTTTACACAGAGTCCGAGTTGATGCTAATCCAGTAGGCGTACAGTGGTCTGTCTAACTAGTCGACATTTAACTAAATAAAATGCTGTATAATTTAAATTGAACAAGTGGTATTTTAACCAATCTTTATGAAATAGCTCAAATAAATTGTGTCTTTTATATAATACTGTGAACAGCATGCTTGTACGGTAGTGGTTACTATTTCGGTTATTTGGACTGAACACTGTATATGGCAGTTGTCGGTTATTTCTAATAAATGACACAAGCGCTAAAGCACAAAAATCACCTAAATATGTAGAAATACTGAATACAAGTTAGTATAATTTTAGTATTTGTAGTTGATGCGGAGTTGATCCGACCTTTTCTGTCCCTTTCTGACACATGTATTGCTTACGGAAAAACAAGTCGTTGCTGCGATTTTTGAAAGTTGAAGCAGATGCGCCTCTGTGTAAAAACACTATTAAAAAAAGAACATACACAAAGGGAATATAATTATTAATAACGAATTCAGTGAATTCCCTAGCTGTTCTGTCAGAATTTTTTGATTATGATGTAGCTAAGAATGCAACGTGCAGGGCTGTAATTGTGGTAGTAGACGAAATGATTGTAGCAACCCGCCTTTTCAAAAAAAAAGAGGCGTCACATTAAATAAAATTTTTTTTTGACGTAAGGCGCAAAGACAGGTTCAAAGGCAATAGGTTTCAAGCCGATTATTTTTAAGACCGCGTTAGTATCATGAGCGGTCACCAGAACAACTTTATCACTGTTTACTAATTCATCACTATCATCGTCTTGTTCTGGTGAACGCGACCAATGATAGGGATAAAAATTCAGTCATGCCAATACAAAACAAAAACTCTTATTTTACTTACGGTAACCAGGAAAGGCAAAATCCCGTCCAGTCAATGAATCATGATGTATCTATGCGCACTATTCGAACAGGTCAAAACCAATTTAGGCAAACCCCATTTCAGACTCAGGGAAATATTTGGATCCTTCAGCAACAAAATATTTGGCCACCTCAGCAACAAAATGTTTGGCCATCTCAACAAAGAAATATATGGCCAACACAAAATCAAAACGCATGGCAACCTCAACAACAGAATGCACGTCAGGCTCATGCACAAATTTATTATTAACGGGCATCAAAAAGACCAAATAGAAGCACTGCAAGGTTTACAGGACCCAAACAGGAAAGAATTAACCACTTAGCACATGGGGAAGATCAAGATGGAGAAGACGCCGACGTTTATCAACAGGAGGCTGAAGCGACGGTTGAGGATTTTGAAGACGAACTCACAGGATGTTAACTTTTAACTTAAATGGTAACTTTTTAGCCACAGGTCACTGCTACCGGACATAGAGAGAAAGATAGCAGGGCGAACCATAAAACTTTTGATCGACACCGGGGCTTCAAAAAACTACATACAGCCTTTCCGTACTAAAATACACAACGCCGGTACAAAATAAATGCACAGTAAAATCACTACATGGCTGCAACACCGTAAAATATAAATGCTATATTAAACTTTTTAATACAAATGTTTTTCATTCTCCCCGGCTTTTCTGGTTTTGACGCCATAATATAACTACTGACGCAGACAAATGCAATGTTAGATTTCAAGACTAAAACTTTAAAAGTCAACAATGAAGTTGAGCAAATTCAATTTTTGAGGTGTAAACGCGTTAATTTTACCAATAAAAATGCTATCGTCGTCCCAAACCAGATATCCAATAAATTTCACACAATGCTTAGAGACCGAATGGCTGTCTTCGCAGATCCGAAAGAAGCACTGCCGTATAATAACAATATCATTGCTATAATACGTACCGAAGACGACCATCCCATATACTCAAAACATTACCCGTACCACTCGGGCGTAGCAGATTTTGAAAATGAGGAGACATATCATTTGTTAAAAGACGGAATTGTCAGGCCCTCGACGTCCCCATAAAATAATCTAGTTTTGGTAGTCGATAAAAAAGGTACAGCTGAAAAGGAAATACGAAACGAGAAAGAAAGCTATCTTCGGTAAACCGAGGTTTGTATACCCTTGCAGTCAGCAATTGGATCATTGAAAATCGATCCATTTTGGTTATGTAAAAAAAAAAATGTCACATTATGTAAATTTTGTAAATTTTACATATTACATGTAGAATTTTACATTTTCTTATAAATCGACCGATTCCTTCTATGGCAGCTATAGATATAGTTGTCCGATCTTAATGAAATTAAAACCGTAATTCTAGAACTATAAAAAACGACTATATTTCGAAATTTATAGCAATTCGTTGAAAAACAGAGAAATTAAAAATTTTTGTACATTAATTTCGCCATCATTCCTATGGCAGCTATAGGATATAGTGGTCCGTTCCGACATATATACTGCGTGCTAAAGAAATAAGACTATGCTGAAAATTTCAGCCCGATAGCTCAAAACTGAGAGACTAGTTCGCGTAGAAACCGACAGACAGACGTACAGACAGACAGACGGACAGACAGACAGACGGACAGACAGACGGACAGACAGACAGACAGACGGACATGGCTAGATCGACTCGGCTGGTGATGCTGATCAAAAATATATATACTTTATGGGGTCTGGGTATAAAAAAGGCTGGTTATAGATTTTAGGAAACTTAACTTAAAAACAGTTGACGACAAGTACCCTATACCAAAGGTAGTATCCATCCTGTTAAATTTGGGAAAATCAAGGTTTTTTACAACGCTGGACCTTAAATCGGGACGCCATCAAATTCTGCTGGAAGAAAGGGATAGGGAGAAAACAGCCTTTTCAGTAGGAAATGGAAAAAACTAGTTTTGCCGATTACCGTTTGGCCCGAACCAAGTAGTTTTTAACGTGCCATAGATGATGTCCTTAGATACCAAATGGGGAAGTAATTTTATGTTTACGTTCATGACGTGATAATTTTTTCGGAAAATATTGAGGACCACGTGAATAACATTGCTTGGGTACTGGATAGACTATTTGAAACCAAAATGAGGGTGTCTGAAGATAAATCTTTTTTCTTTAAAGAAAGCGTTGAATATCTCGGATTTACGGTATCTAGTGGAGGTATCACAACCAGTCCTAGTAAAGTAGATGCTATCCAAAACTATAAACAACCCACAAATTTGTTCAGTGTCTCAACCTTTTTGGGATTGGCAAGCTATTACGACTGCTTTATTAAAAACTTCGCCTCGATTGCTAGACCCCTGACCCCTGCCCCCTGACCAATCTAAAAAGATTCCAGTTACCTTTGATGAAAAACAACGTTTTGCTCTGAGAAACGTTAGAATGTCCTTGTGTTCGTCACTGTGAGAAACGTTAGAATGTCTTTGTGTTCGTCAATGTAATGTTATTGTATCCCGATTACAAGAAACCCTTTGACTTAACTACGAACGCTTCGCCTCTTGGTCTGGGGTCAGTCCTTTCTCAAGTTGGCAAGCCTATTACAATGGTTTCGAGAACGTTACAGGATAGAGAGCGTAATTTCGCAACAAGTGAACGAAAACTTCTGGCCATCGTTTGCGCTTTAAAGTCTCTAAGAAACTATATGTATGGTGTCAAAAACATTTATGCGGATCACCAACCGTTAACATTCGCCGTATCAGATAGGAATCCAAATGCTAAAATCAAGAAGTAGAAGGCTTTATATATACATGCATACACCAACGAAATAATTGACAAGCTGGTCAATTGTTTCAGGAACCAGATAGTTTTAGAAGAAGGTACAGCAGATTTAACTGGCACTGTTTTATATTTGGGAGAAAATCAAATCAATTTTAAAACAAAGAAACTTTACTCGGGGGAATTCGTGATGTGGTAAAGCAAGATGTTGTAAGTGCACTACACTGCGAATTACCTTCATTCAAAACAGTCTCGTAAACGAGTTCCCAGCAACAACCTTTCGACACACAAAAAAATTGTCACTGACATTTATAATATATCAAAACAAAAAGAAAAAGTAGCTACGGAGCACAAAAGAGCACACAGGGCAGCGGAAGAAAACGTTAAACAAATTCTACGGTATTACATTTTCCCTAAAATGTCACAATTAGCTACTAGTTTTGTAGCTAACTGCTTGGTTTGTCAAAAAGCAAAATACGACCGCCATCCGCAGAAGCAAATCCTTGGAGAACACCTAATCATTCACACGTAGGCGAGATATTGCGTATTAATATTTTCTACACAGACAGGAAGTTCTTTTTGACATCTATAGATGAATTTTCTAAATTTGCTATTGTGCAACCCATAGATTCTCGAACAATAACTGATATAGAACCTGCTATAATGCAATTAATGAACTTCTATCCCCATTCAAAGACAATATTTTGTAACAATGAACTTGTATTAAATCGATTTAATGTTGAGATAGCAATCGCCTTACCACTCCATAGTACTTCAAACGGGCAGGTTGAAAGATTTCACAGCACGCTGTTAGAAATAGCACGCTGCCTGAAACTTGAAAGAGGCTTGAGTGATACGGTCAACCTCATACTTCAAGCAACTATAAAATACAATAAAACAGTGCATTCGGTGACAGATAAAAGGCCGATCGACATCATTCATTCAATTCCTCCCGAACTTGCAGACGAAATTATAGGAAAAGTTAATGAAGCTCAAAAGAAACAGCTAAGAAGAATAACCGAAACAAGCCGAAATAGAACTTTTAAGGCGGGAGAAAAAAAAATTAGTAAAATTAAACAAACGTCTGGGAAATAAACTAACCCCACGGTATAGGGAAGGAACGATCGAAGCAGACCTTGGGACAAAGATCCTCATAAAAGGGAGGGTCGTTCATAAAGATAATTAAGGGTAAGATCATTGATTATAATTTAACCATTTAAATTCTTTAACCTTGTTGTTTATATTTTGGGCTACCGCCGCCAACAAAGCACCCTACACGGATGCAGACTAAGCACTGATTACAGAGCAAACAAACTTAATAATTTTTTTTTTTTACTTTGCTGTTGTTTATTGAATCTTCGATCGATGCAGGCGGGTTCTGCTGGAAACCCGAGTCAAGCCTCTTGCCAGACGATTTGGGTGCACAGTAAGTTTTTTATTGTAGGCCGCCTTTTGTTTGCCTATTTCATCTTTTACTGCAAGAATGCCGAGATCCCTGTGGATGTTTAGGTTGCGAATGGTGCCATGGTACCCCAGTGATAGTTCTCAGGATTTTCGATTGTGCGCGCTGAATGATGTCTTTGTTGCTGCTGCTCGCGTTCCCCCACAGCTTGGAGCCATATGTCCAGATAGGCTTGAGAGTGGAGTTGTAGAGCAGGACCTTGTAGTTCAAACGCAGTGGCGATCGGGCGTTTAAAATCCAGTGGTGGCTGCTGGCTTTTAGTTTCAGATGGAGTTATTTGCATTCGATGTGTCTTCGCCAGGTTAGTCGTCTGTCGAGGTGGACGCCGAGATACGTTACTTCGTTAACTTGGGGAATCTGCGTACTATTCAAGTATATTGGAGAGCATGTTTGCCTGTTGAGAGTAAAAGTTATGTGTTTACATTTTTGTTCGTTAATTTTAATACGCCAGTCAGATAGCCACTTCTCAACTACCATGAGGTTATTTGTTAGTTGTGTTGTTGCTCGGGTTGGGCACCTCGAGCGCCTCAGGATCGCAGTGTCGTCAGCGAACGTGGATGTTGTTAGCCGCTCGTTCGTAGGGATATCCGCTGTATAAAGGACAAACCGAGTAGGCCCAAGTGCACTTCCTTGTGGAACTCCAGCCTCGATGTAGTCTTACTGCGAAGACTCTATTGTAAAGATATGTATTAGCTTTCGATCAAGTTTGGCTAAATGGCCTCATGCATGAAATCAAAACACACTTGCCTACAGTGTGTTTTGATTTCATGCAGAAAAATCGAGGAATATTGCGCTGAAGTATTCCCGATGCTCGAAGGCTGTGCGTATCTATGATGTTATTCGGTTGACTTGTCCGATGGTTCCATGGTTTTGACGGAAGCCAGATATGGTATTATGCGTGTAAAGAGGCATTTCTCGAACAGTTTGGACAGACACGATAATAGACTTATTGGTCTGTAGGATGACGGGACTGTGTGGTCTTTTCCGGGCTTCGGTATCATTATCATGATGACAGATATTTTCCATTTCCTTAGGTAGTAGCCGCTGCATAAAATCCCATTGAAGATTTTTTTTCTGTTGGTTTGCCAAACAGGTCGCAGACGCCTCTTTCCAGGACAAGCTGTTCAATTTGTTGGGTTGTACGTCCTTCCCTTGTGGTGTTGAAAATGTGGCTGCTGCTGTGAGTACGTCTGTGAGAGCATCAGTAGAGCAGTAGATATCCGCTTTGATGTTGAGCTGCGGGGTTAGTTTAATGTGAGAACTTACATATTTCTTATAATTAAGCCAGGGAATCATAGTCCAATTTGTTGCTCAAGTTTATGATTGCATTATATAATTGCCTTCCTTTGGGGATCACGAGACGCGATCCCCAGTGCGTATGCTTGGCATTATAGTCTCCTGCAGCTATGAAGTGACCTCTAAGTGAGTTGTAACGATCCATGAATTGACCTTCAGAAATTGTAAAGCGAGGCGGGCAGTAGACAGCGGATATGGAAAGGTTGCTGCTACCTGACTGCACTTTAATAGACGTCGCCTGCAAGTAATTAGCTGAATACCTTTGGTGAAAATGGTGCTTGATGAGTTCTCTGATTAATACGCCGGTTCCGCCGTGGGCTTTACCATCTGGATTATCTGTGCGGTAGAAGGCGTAACCTTTTATTTAAAAGTTGTATTTGCTTGTGAGGTGCGTCTCTCCAAACAGCATAACGTCGATATGACGTTCATTCAGGAACTGTGTTATTTTAAATTTATGCCGTGAGTCGCCATAGGAGTTCCACATGGTTATTCGTAGACTAGACATCAGTTATTTGGACTGCTGAGGTACAAGCAACTGTATCACCATGTTCTGGTTTTGAAGTAATGTTTGCATGGTCGTTTTCATGAAGGACATTAATTCCGTCACACTTTGTTGCATGGTAAGCATCATAGCTTCCATTGTGCTTTGTGGCTGTCCTGGGGCTTGTTGAACTTTTTCTAGCAGTGTTTAAAAAACTGCAGTCGAAGTAGCAGACGTCGCAATATTTTTGCTTTTCACTGCTTCGACTGCGAGCGACTTCTTAAAATGAACAGTTGCTTCTGCTTCTGCTTCTGAAAAACAACGGAAGCCGCAGTCGAAGCAAATGCAAAAATGAAAAAGCGACCAAAATCAAACAGCAAACACCAAAATCAAGCAGCAACAGTCGCCGATTTTTGTTTTTTGGCATTCCGCTTTGCTGTTGCTTTGGAATCTTCTGCCAGCGACTTATGCTTACGATCGAAAGCAACAGCTAAAAAAATCAAAAACAACCAACAGTCGAGCGAATCGTTTTTCGCGACTGCGACTGCCGACGACTTCTGAAAGTCGACAGTTGCTGCTGCTTCGACTTACGCTCACGATCGAAAGCAACAGCAAACCGAAAAGCAAACGAGAAAGAAAGCTAACTTTGTAAATTTTACATTTTACATGTAGAATTTTACATTTTCAAATAAATCGACCGATGCCTTCTATGGCAGCTATATGATTAGTTGTCCGATCTTAATGAAATTAAAACCGTAATTCTAAAACTATAAAAAATGAATATATCTCGAAATTAATAGAAATTTGTTGAAAAATAGAGAAGTTAAAAATTTTTTTACATTAATTTCGCTATCATTCCTATCATATAGTGGTCCGATTTCGGCCGTTCCGACATATATACTGCGTGCTAAAGAAATAAGACTATGCTGAAATTTTCATCCCGATAGCTTAAAAACTGAGAGACTAGTTCGCGTAGAAACCGACAGACGGACAGACAGACAGACAGACATGGCTAGATCGACTCGGCTGGTGATGCTGATCAAGAATATATATACTTTATGGGGTCGGAGATGCCTCCATACGTTGCAAATATCATGGCAAAATTATAATACCCTCTGCAAGGGTATAAAAAACGAAAATCGGCGACTGTTGCTGCTGTTTGATTTTGGTCGCATTTTCATTTTTGCTTTTGCTTCGACTGCGACTTCTGTTTATTTCGGAAGCAAAAGCAAAAGTAAAAGCACATGAAATGAAACTTACTGCAGTTTTTTAAACACTGTTTTGTAGATTACACTGGAGTGGGTTTTCCATACCTGTTCGAAGGGCATCGGCGTAGGAGAAGCCCTTCTGGGAGTCCAGCGGACCAATTGAGGATCTTGCGGCCTTGGCGAAAAATACGTCCGGCGTCGTTTGTGAATTAGTGAACACGTTTCGTGTATTCTAATGGCGAGATGCTTTCACTCATCGCATGCGACTCTTCAGCTCCTTGTAGACAATACAGCCCCTGTAGTTTGCCGTATGGTTTCCACCGCAGTTTTCACATTTCTTCTTCTGGGGGTCTTCCCTATTAGCAGGGCAGTTTGCGGAATTGTGGAAGTCTCCGTAAACTACACAGACTGATCAAAGTGTGCAGTATGTCCTGGTGTGTCCATACTCCTGGCAATTTGTGCACTGCACTGGGCCGTTCCTTTTATGTGGCTCTTCCACAGTAATTCTTCGGTGTAATAGGAATTTTAGGTTATAAATGGGGTGCACCTCATTTTTCTTCATGGCTCTGCTTTCGTGAATATTCCCTTTTGTAAGCGGAACAACATGAAAATTTCCATCCCCGTCCAGCGCAACAATTTTGTTGACCTGGGCGTTCGAGCTTTTCTCCCTAATGTAAATTGGTTGGGGCTTCGGTTTCTTTTGGGTCTCTTGACCCAGTTCCGGTTGCTCATCCGCTAAAAGGGCAAATCTGTTGTTATAATCGTGACACGGTTTATTTTTGTCTTATTACCGACCGCGTTGTTTTGCGGGCTAAGCTTACGCCTAATTTGGATGTAGCGATCCATGCCGATCTGTATGGCCGGGGCCGCTTGTTGAACATTGCCGATATTGGCTTTGGAGCTTGCAGTTTTGGCTGTCATTGTGCCGCGTTACCGCGATACTGGCCGTTGCTGTAGTGGTTGCTGTTGCTTTTGCAGCCGTTACTGTATTTGCTGCTGTTGCTTTTTCTGCCGTCACTGTTGTTGTTGCTATTGCTTTTGCTGCAGTTGCATAAATTTTATCAGTGCTTGTTGTTGGGGTTTTGCACGGAGAACTCCATGATGTGGGTGTAGGAGTGAGTAAAGCGGGTGAGCAAGACCGTGCTCTATGGCTATCGACCTGCAGACGGTTGCTCTTTGTCGCCGTTTCGAAATAACCGTTACTTGGGCTCACGGAGCTTTTTCGGTCTTTCTTTTTTAGTCGCTCATTGAGCTATTTCGCGTGGCACTCATTTTTATAAAATAATTATGCACATGTTTTAATCATATCACTAATTTTGTGAGTCGAAAACTATTTACTTTTCTGCTTTAGCGTCTTTTCGCTTATCTTGGAATACTCCTGTATTTTAAACTTTATTTTTGTCTTTAAATAATCCACTTTCTATAACTTTCCCGGAGCTCGCGCGAAACACGTCCGCTCTCTACGGAAGTGCGATTTGTAATTTAAACTAAAAACATTTGGTATCATTTTCCGTGTCATCCTCTTAAGTACATCTTAAAGATGGTTAATGAAATGCTACACACTAATGATTTCACAAATTTAAAATTTACTCAAACAGAGATTTTGTTAATTTATTAATTTATTATTTGTGATTTTTCAAAAATTTTTTTTATTCATTCATGAATATCTATTTTGTTCTCTTCAAAGTAATCCCCATGAGATATTATAAACTTGTACCAACGGTTTTTCCAATCTTCGAAACACTTCAAAAAATCATTTTTTTTTATCTTGCTCAGCTTCTCTTTCGATGCCGTCTTTATTTCGTCGTCCTTTCATAAACCTATTAAGTTTGTGGAACATGAAAAAGGCACAGAGGGCCAGATCTGGGAAATACGGTGGCTGCGGCATCATTAGTGTGTTGTTTTTGGCCAAAAGGTAGCGCACAAGCAACGATGTGAGTAGGGGCTTTATCGTGGTGCAAAAGCATTTTTTGGCAAAAAGGCCAATCTTCTCGGCCTTCTGAGAACATTTTGTACCACCGATAAACGTTGCTTCGGTCCAAAGTAGCTTCTCCGTATGCCACAGTCAGTGCGCAAAATTTGATACAGGTTCTTTGATCCATTTTTTTGAATAGGTTAAATTGAAGACGGTAAAAAACACGTGTAAGCAAAGCAGCTGTCAACAATTAAGTGAACATTCAAAATGGCCGAGCTTGTCGGCATAAGTGAGAGACATTAGTACCAACATTACGCCACAAAAAAATCGAAATTCGAATATACGTAAGCCGCGAAAATTTAATATTCGCGATACTTTTTGAACACACCTCGGATGTAGCATATAAGAAGAGTCTTCAATCTATAAACTTATAAATCGTCACTGAGAACAGTGCAACAACAAAGTTCTTGCGCTTAAGCGCTGCAACGCCTATCAACTGTTTTATCTACGATGCTTACAAAACAACACACTAGCGAGAGACGGTTACAATGAAGATGTGTTTTGACTTTGATACGATTATCTCCAAGACCTTGCTTCCTACCATTATTCCAGTAGCTAGACGCAATACCAGTATGAGATTAATCGACAAAGAAGAAACCAGAATACAGCACCAATGCTATCCAGAGGAACTGTTTCCAAATAGATCACCACTCAAGTCGTCGCTGTCAATTTCGAGAAGTCTGCGGACAGCCTTCGTCTTAGAAAGGTTGACAAAAGCACCAGCATTTATAATATATCAGAACAAAAAGAAATAGTAGCTACGGAGCACAACAGAGCACACAGGGCAGCGCAAGAAAACGTTAAACAAATTCTGCGGTATTACATTTTCCCTAAAATGTCACAATTAGCTACTAGTTTTGTAGCTAACTGCTTGGTTTGTCAAAAAATAATACGAAAATACGACCGCCATCCGCAGAAGCAAATCGTTGGAGAACATTTTTTCCTCTACACGTAGGCGAGACAGCCTTCGTCTTAGAAAGGTAGGAATTAACACAAGCAACAGCAGCATAAATAACAAACACATAAATAACATATTTGGGCATACTGTCGTAAAACCCGAGCGTAAGGCGAGCCTTTGAGATATGAACATTGCTGTACTTTGCTTTCGGTAGTAGATCGAGCTTTAGAGATAAGAACATTTCTGTACTTACTTTAGAGAATATTTGGAGATCACGGGCGCCGGTCATCGCCGCGCAAGCTTACAAAAAAGTGATCTCAACTCATAAGACCACGTTGATCATCATTATATTATAAAACGGACACTCTAGACAGCGGACTAAATAAATAAAAGCTATTAGTTAAACAATAAACCTAAAACCTCTTAATTTGTACTAAGTAGATTAAGATTAATGTTTTTAGCCACAAAGAGCGAAATGTAAAAAGTTATTTTGAACTGACTCAATAAAATAATTAATTAATAATAATTAAATAACAAACAGCAGCAGACAAGCGGGGCAAGGGGACGGGGAAAGCAGTCCCAGTAAAGCTGCCAAGCAACAGGCAGAGAGTTGCGAGGTGGCCGCCAAAAGGAGACTCCGCGAATATAGCCGGACTCAGGCGGACCTTGAACTCGGTGGCGTGATCGGCGGCGTTGGACGTTGGCCGCCAAGGAGGAGACGCCGTGAGGAATAACGGGATGGGCCGGACTTTGGACCCAATCACGCAATGTTCACCGGACTTTGGACTGGGTGGCGTGACCGACGCCGGCAGAAGCAACGGGACTGGCGGAGCCCATAAAAGGCGCAGGATCTAGTACGAGTGCGAGAAGCCAAGCGAGTGCGTCAACGAAGCCAGTCAAATTTAAACCAAGTCCGTAAAGATCGAGAAGCAAAGTCAAGAAGTTCGGAGCTTGAAGCTGCGAAGCGGGCGTTCGGAGTGGCTAGGCTTAGGCTGGGCGATACACTCTGCTGGCTTTGTAGTGAGGTCGCAAAGTGGGCTTTCGGGGTGGGTAGGCTTAGGCCAGGCGATACACCCTGCTAGCCTTAATCCTAGCCTTAGCCAAACGATCTGCGAGGAAGGAGTGCAGCCGCACCCTGGAAGATCAGGACGCAGCAGCGAAAAATTGAGACACGAGAATACTATCGAAATACAATAAACAACCTGAGTACTAAATTAACCCAAAGCGTTCTCTCTGGGCGGGCAATCACATAATATAAATTTGGTGGGACGAGCACACGATCTCGACTGAGCTAGCCGCACATATTAGTTGCGAGCCAAACTTAGAAAATCAGCTCGTTACATCTGGCGCCCAAAACGTGATTGTCTGAATAAAGAGAAAATAACAAGGAACGCAAGATGGGAAAAAGTTGGATAAAGAACATAAAAAGGAGGGGTATGATGGCGTAGCAAAGCTGCTGGGCATCCAGCTCATCGACTCTGTCGACGCCATGAGGAAAACCTTGGCGGAGTTCGTAAAAGAACACGGAACAGACCCAGAGGTGGCTGAAACATTGGCTGGAGGAAAAATTCAGCAAAATTCCAAGCATAAAGGTACAGCTAGCGACCCAGAAGCCATAATAGCAAGCCTAGATGTCACAAGCATGCAGGACACAGGCAGAAGCAGGGATTCGAGCAGGGAGAGACGCCCGGACGGGAAATCAAGCAAGCCAGACTACGCAAAGAGAGCAAAACAAGTGCGCGAGTGGAATTTCAAATACGACGGAAGCGACAAGCCTTTGGAGTTCCTAGAACAAGTAGAGTGATATGTCGCAACAGACGGCCTCGACCTGAACCTGATCCCAGAGCGATGCCAGAACTCTTGCAAGGCAAGGCGTTACCTGGAGAGGTTACCTGGAGAAGCTGGCAGACCAGGTCAGACAAAGGAAACAGCGATACGGCGAGAGGTTCAAGGACTACATTGTCGAAATACAAACCCTAATGCGACCACTGCGTATGTCGAAAAGAAAGGCACTGGCGAGAATCCTGAAAAACAGCACGCCAACACTCCGCCTATTCATGCGGCCATACGACTGCAGAGACCTCGATGCTGCAATGGCACTAGCTGACGAGTTCGAGAAACTCGACCAGCAAAGGGAAGACTTCGAAAGGGAAATCGCTGCCCCCAGGATCAGGTCCCACCATCCGGTGCAGAAGATGACAGGACGAGGAAAACCACGCAGGAGGAAATGCGCAGTCCAGTCGGAGACCAGCGGTGCCCCAAAGGGAATTGGTGGGCGAGAGAATGCAGGAATCAGCGGATAACATTCTGCTGGGTATGCGGAAGGATTGGAAGAAGGACGGTAGACTGCTGCCAACCGTCGGGAAACGCCCAGCGATCCCAACCTGTGAGAGGCCAGCAGGAATCGCACGGCTCCGCCTCGCAAAACTAGTGGCCAACCTAACAGCCGAGGAGACACAGCTGACCGCAACGGTGCTGATAGGAGGAGTCTAAGTCAGAGCAACGGTGGACACGGGAGCCACAGCCAGCTTTATAAGCGAAACGTAGGCGGCCACACTACAAAGAGCCGGAACAAGGGAGCCCATTAAGAGACAAGTACGCATGGAAGACGGAAGCAGAGCAACGAGCAGATGACAGTACAGATCGGACTCGGAACAGAAACGGTGAGAATACAACTGCTAATACTCCCAGGAATAATCGACGCGCTGGTTTTGGATTGGAATTTTCTCACCAACATCGGTGCAGAATTGAAGTGCGCAGGACACCAGGTGGCGATACCAGCGAGGAAACGGAACAATGGATGGCTAGAAGAGAGATTGTCCGTCGCCATCGTCGAAAGGCCTCAGCAAGCCAGCGAAAGAGAGGAGGAGGAATTCCTGGAGGCAGAGTTGGCAGAATTCAGGCTGATGAAAGGACCGTCAAACGTAGCCGTACACAGCACTTTTATTGTAAAGGACGACAAACCGATCAAGCAGAGATACTATCCGAAGAATCCGAAAGTCCAAGAGGAAATCAATGCCAAGGTGGATGCATCGAGCATTCCAAAAGTCCATATAGCTCCCCCATAGTAATGGTTAAAAAGAAGACCGGCAAATGGAGATTATGCGTCGATTTTAGGCAGATCAATGCAAAATCAATAAAGGACGCATATCCCATGCCACTGATAAATTTCATATTGGACCAACTAAGGGAAGCACGATACATCAGCAGCCTAGATCTCAAGGATGGATACTGGCAAATCGCCCTAGAGGAACGGAGCAGGAAGTTTACAGTGCCGGGCAAAGATCTGTTCCAATGGAAAGTGATGCCATTTGGACTGCACTCGGAGTCAGCCACATTCCAATGAGCACTAGACAAAGTAATAGGGCCCGAAATGTCGCCACATGCATTTGCATATCAAGATGATATAGTAGTGATCGGAAGGACGAAGGAGAAACATATAAGGAACCTGAAGGTAGTTTTTCGCCGACTGAAGGAAGCAAGCTTGCGGATTAAGGCGGAAAAGTGTCAATTTTTTCAAAAGGAACTGCTGTATCTGGGACACCGAATAACAAAACAAGGAATCGGCACGGACCCGGACAAGGTAGCAGCAATCGCAGAGCTAAAACCACCATTAATCTTGGAGAACTCAGGCAATACTTGGGGGTGGCGTCGTGGTACAGGAGATTTGTCCCAGACTTCGCAAAAATAGTGATGCCATTGAACGAACTGCTGCGCAAGGGCACGAAATGGGAATGGTTCCAAAAACACCAAGCAGAACCAATCCTGGCATGCCCAAATTTTGGCGAAATGTTCGTGCTACGGACGGATGCTAGCGACTACGGGATGGGAGCAATTCTCACGCAGAACACAAAGGAAGGAGAAAAGGTAATATCCTATTCCAGTAGAACGCTGAATGGTGCCGAGAAGAACTATTCGACCACGGAGAAGGTGTGTTTGGCGATAGTGCGGGCAGTACGCAAGCTGCGACCATACCTGGAGGGGTGCCATTTTAAAGTAATCACAGACCACATGGCTTTAAATATAGCATAGTATAATAGCATAGAAAGCCCATCAGGCGGAATAGCGAGAACTACAGCAGTATGACTTCGAGATAGCATACCGAAAAGGCCAGCTAAACGTGGTGGCAGACGCTCTATCCAGGCAACCAATAACTGAGACCATTCGCCAAGTAAAAGAGACAACCGTATCGTCGAACGAGTTGTGCCCATGGATCAAGGAAATGCTGGAAAAAATCAAGAGGAACCCACAGAAGTTTTCCGACTATATGCTGGAGGGATCAACATTGTACAGGCACTTTCCACATCGAGCTGGCAGCGAAGACGTCGTCGCGTGAAATTGTGCGTGCCCCAAGGACTAAGGGAGAGCGTGCTACAAGAAAACCTCAACTCGCCAGCGGCGCGACATGTGGCAACGAGAAAAACAATAGCAAGAATGGCGGCAAGATATTACTGGCCAGGAATGCAGTGGGACACGAGATCGTATGTCAGGAAATGCGAAATATGCCTGAAGTACAAGCCGAACCAGCTGCAGGCAGCAGGTCAAATGATCACGCAAGCACCAGAAGAACCTTGGGCTACAGTGTGCGGGATTTTGTAGGACCGCTGCCAAGATCAAAGCACGGGATCCAGATGCTGCTTGTGCTGATCGACAGGTTCTCCAAATGGACAGAGCTGGTCCCCATGAGGGCAGCAACGGCAGAATCGCTGCGAAAGGCATTTCGAGAACGAATTATATCGAGATTCGAGCACCAAAAGTAGTGATAACGGACAACGGGGTACAATTTGCGAGCAAGGCGTTCAACAAATTTCTGTAGGAAATGGGAATCCCCCATACACGCCACAAGAGAATCCAACTGAGCGGGCGAACCGAACGGTCAAAACAATGATTGCCCAATTTGCCGGAGACGACCAGAGGTGCTGGAACGAAAAGTGGCCTGAGATAATGCTGGCCGTTAATATCGGACTCCACCGGGTACTCACCGGCGTTCCTGACACAAGGACGCGAACCCAGGCTGGCAAGCGCGTTGTTCGACAAGGAGACTCTGGGCACAGGAAGACAAACGGAGACGCCCGATGAAAACTCGCAGAAGTTGAAGAAAATCTTCGAGGTGGTCCAAAGGAACTTGGAGAAGGCGGCGCAGGACCAGGCCAGGTACTACAACCTGAGAAGGGGGCCTTAGAATCCGAGAGTTGGAGACACGGTGTGGGTGAAAGAGCACCACTTTTCAAAGGACGTGGAAGGATTCGCAGCGAAATTGGCACCAAAATACGGACGGACGGACCATTCAGGGTGACGAATTTCCAGTCACCAGTCATCTGCGTCGCACATCACGAACTCACTAAGAAGGAAAAGCTGGTACATATAAGTCAGTTAAAGCCACAGAGTGTAGAAGAAGGAATCGAGGATGTTACGGCCAGGGCAGAAACACTCCGACACTCGAGTCAACAACGCGCCACAGCGATGTATCAGCAGGACGCGGATGTTACCGCAGAGGACTCCATCGACAGAAGCGACGAAGAAGGTCAGGATGGTACCGCCAGGACGAAGGACCCCATCGTCAACGCCAGTCACACACCACTGCGAATATCCAGAAGAGTGCGTGAGCGGAACAAAGCGGATGCTATCGACAGGTGGAGGACTCCAGTATAAATGAAGAGAGCAAGGAAATACAAAGAAAGTTAACGGAAAAAAGGAAATCAAACAAAAACCACGGGAAAAAAATAGGAAAAAATTTACTAGTGAGTGCACCTGGCCAGAAATTCGGATGCAAAGATCCTGCCCACGCAGATGACTCGCAAGATGACTCGCGAGTCGGCGGCAACAACAAAAACAAAGAAGCCGGTAGCGGCGGAAGAAGGCGCGAACCGGAGGGCTAGGGAGGGGATACGTACCAGCGGGCAAATCGCGATCCAGGCCCCAGGAATCGGTATCGGTGACCCTGATCTGCGAAGGCCGGCACAAGCGAAGATCCAGAGAAGTCTGACGAGGGGCTGCAGCAGGCGCCACCTCAATACCGCTGTTGGTTCCGCTGCCGTCGTCGTCGCAGCACTGCTTGGCCGCTGCCGGACAGGTGATATTCCACCGCAATCCCGCTGTCGTAGCCGCTGCCACCGCAGTCGCAGCGCTGTCCAGCCGCTACACGGCCGCTGTCGGACAGGTGATCTGCCAGCATTCCAATGCCTATGACGCCTAGCGGAGAGAAAAACAACTTCAACTTTCACGGAAGATGCAAATTCACTGGCCGACAGTGGTGGGAAAATGCTAGGATCGGCAGGAAAATATCGATAGCAGGAACTATCGATAGCGTCTGGTCACACGCACACTGGTATTTTTCAGTGTTAAACAACTCCGTGCACCCGATAGTTATCGGAAGAATGATCGGTAGCAGTGAGACCAGGAGAGAGACGGTATTTAAATAACAACACAAGATAGAAAATATCGCGGAGGAAGGCCGGGGTTTTGAAATTGGACAAGTCAAACACGAAGGTCGAGCCCGAAGAAAAGCAGCAGTCTTTTGGCATTTTCGTAGGAAGGGGAAAGTGTGAGGAGTTGTAATTTAAACTCCCCACAAAGCAGAGTGCAGGGAATGCACACTCCCAAGGGCAGCAGCCGCGATGTTAAATGAAAACCAGCAGCAGCAGCAGACAAGCGGGGCAAGGGGACGGGGAAAGCAGTCCCGGTAAAGCTGCCTAGCAACAGGCAGAGAGTTGCGAGGTGGCCGCCAGGCGGACCTTGGACTCGGTGGCGTGATCGGCGGCGTTGGACGTTGGCCGCCAAGGAGGAGACGCCGTGAGGAATAACGGGATGGGCCGGACTTTGGACCCAATCACGCGACGTTCACCGGACTTTGGACTGGGTGGCGTGACCGACGCCGGCAGAAACAACGGGACTGGCGGAGCCCATAAAAGGCGGAGAACGCATGCGCACAGGATCTAGTACGAGTGCGAGAAGCCAAGCGAGTGCGTCAACGGAGCAAGTCATAGTTAAACCAAGTCCGCAAAGATCGAGAAGGAAAGTCAGTGGCACATGAGAATGCCACCAAAGTGGGGCCATTAGGTTAATAAGTTTGCACTGCACCATTTTTGAAAGGTATTACTATAATATATGTTTGTCAATCAGACTGGCTAGCGCTGTCCTTGTATTGCACCCAAAGCTTAACGTAGTCAGCGAATTTGGGGCAGGTCGTTAATAAATAATGTAAACAGTAAGGGACCCAGGTGGCTCTATGCGAGACTCCACAGGTCACCCGGAGAAAGTTCGACGCTGTTCGTCCTGCCATTCAGATAACTGGAGATCCACCTTAGAAAATTGACAGGAAAACCAATTTAGTCGAGTTTTCTAACAAGAATGGAATGATTAAGACAGTCAAGTTGTTCACTGAAATAGGTATACATCACATCTGTCTGTGGATCTTCGGTTAATAAATCCATGTTGGCATGAGAAATTACTGGCCTACAAAGGTGCTGCAAATGGGGAGTTTTAAAAAAGTTTTGGAATCGCTGACAAATAAGGGAAAACTGAGATGTTTCTAAGGATAAGGTACACAATTTTAGAAGGGAACTACACAAGGCCTCGGCACAATACCTAAGCACACAGTCTGGTACTTCATCGGGATCTGGCGAATAAACCGGCTTGACTCGTTGAAGATCCAAAAGAAGCAAACTTTCGTTTAAGCTAGGACTGAAGATTAAATTTGATTTGGGCATGCTATCAGAACAGGTCTGGTTTGAATCGGTTGACGAAGAAGAAGTACTTTAATAAAACTGAGCAAAAAGATCGGCAATAGCCAGCTCATTGTTTGCTGTCGTATTTTTAAATGGAAGCGAGGAAGGATGCGTAATTGGCTTAGGTTTGGTATTGACCAAATTTTAAAACTATTTTGGACGAACTGCGCGTAAAGCACGGTGAACTTGTACCGAGCCGCTAAATACCTGGAATGGACAGCTTGAGAACCGTTACGTTTAAATTAAGAATAGATATTGGACTTAATGTTTTTGAGGCGAGTCAGCTCATTACTAAACCAAGTAGGCTTATTTGAGATTGACGGGTAGTATAACGAAACACATTCGGTAAAAATGGAATTCATGGCATCGTACAAAATATCCATGGCACCGACCATGTCAGTGCACATGTAGAGATAGGACCAATTAATGTCAGACATTAAATTATTAAACCGTCAAAAATCCGCCCTGCAAAAGCAGTGGACTTTCTTAGCTGGCCGATCAGACTAATTCTCCATTGCAGTCCCAAAATCAATGGTCACATCGAAAGTAGGATGATATGGATCTTCGGTTTCTGTTAAGGGCGGGACCCTGACCAAACTGAGTCTTGCCGGATCAGAGACTGTCTTTAATATAGACATTTACATCTGCCGCTGTTTGCGACGGGTGAATAAGTAAGACAAACATATGCCTTGTTGGTGGTACTGCAATCAGGGCTTTTGGCAATACAGTCTGGTTGCCTGTATTATAAATTTCGGCCGGTAATCCTTTCCTGCTATTCTGGAGCGCTTTCGGGACGCGGTTCTGCGGGGACATTGTTTTTGACCCCCCAGCGGACTCAACTAATATCACTGGGATTAGATTTTTTAGGGTGGGGGGCTGTTTTGAGGGAGTCCGCTGTTGAGAACCCGCGGCGAATTGTAGGGATCCACCTAAATGCGGTTTGCCAACCGTGGTTTCTTAGCACTAGGGGACTTTTTTAATAGCTTAATTCATAGGTTTACACAAATTTACTGTTAACATTAAAATATAAAAAGAAAGGAAGCTAACTTCGGCAAGCCGAACATTATATACCCTTGCAGATGATAACACTAGTTTACACTCAAAATGCTCCAAGCCTGTTGATGCGAAATTCTGGTAGAGTTGAGTCCCCAGATCACGAAAATGGCTTTAATTTTTTTTTCTATGGATACGTTTTTTTTAAAGATTTTTTAAAGTTTTACACAAAAAAATTCCGCTCATTTTACGTTTCTCATTTTATAGCTCGAGTTGTAGCCAACCAATTTAGCCGTCGAATGTTTTATTTTACAGGTAATGAACTAACCTTTCGATTTTTTTATACTTTATTTATATTGGATAAGTACTTTGTGTGCTGGAGGTCGATAAACTTGAAAAAAGTGGAAATGTTAATCTGTTAACTTAAATGTTAACATGCTGCTAGCATCCTAAAAACTCGAAAAAAAATCCGTTGAAAAATCAAAACGTGTTTTTTTCTAAATTTAATCGCCCAAAGTATCAAACAAGCCTTTAACTCCAGAAATCCGTTGAAAAATGGACTTATCGTGGATTTTAAGTAAAATGAGAAATTTTGTAAAATTTTTGGCCAGATGTCTACTAGATTAATGGTACAGTGTTGGGCACCGCCTTTAGATGGTCTGTTAACTTTGCTAGATGTGATTAACAGCCGGATTTAGTTTTGAAAAAATAGCTAAGTTTTGTTAAATAAACAAAAATTTACAAAATTAAGTTGAAGTAAGATAAAAATTAAATAATCGCCCCTATATACATAGATAGACAATGTATTAATTGGATTTGGGTCATTGGTACCATTAAAGGGTTATGCGGCCTCACGGCCTTAAAACGTGGTATAAAAACAAACCTTTTTTTCTACAGAAAAAATATAGCAGGAGTATTCTGTACAAGAGCACCCCCTTCAAATCGATATTACTCCTGAATTTTAGTTGAGATGTGGTATATACTATTTTAATCCGAACTCTTTGAAAACAACGAAAATCGGCTGACTTGGACCGATCTCGTCTATGGATAAGATTTTGTGGTCCGATACGGATAAAATTTAAAATGTGTAGCTATATATAAATTAAAAGACCATTTACCATTTATTTATAAGCAACGAAAATAGGCTCATTTGATCTGTTCATTCCCATGGCAGCTATAAGATATAGTGGTCCGATTTAATTGATATTTTAAATTTATGGCTATAATTAAGGGACCACTTATTTAGTATGAATCCGGTATCTTTAAAAACAACATAAATCTGTCCCTCTGAGCCATTCTTTCCTATGGCAGCTTTAAGATACAGTGGTGCGCCCGTTACGACATATATACTAGCTGCAATAGAAAGAAGAAGAAGAAGAAGTTTCATTTAGATACCTCAAAAACTGAGAGACAAGTTTGCGTAGCAACGGACAGACGGACATGGCTAGATCGACTCGGTTAAAGATTCACAAACTAGATTATAAGTACTACATAATATAAGACACATTTAATGACAGGGATATTTCACAGGATTGAACATGATAATTTTCGTTATACAGCTGGCACAGAATACGAAATGGGTCATGGGAGTCAAAATTTGATAAAAAAAAAATTTTTTCATTTCATTTCATTTCATTTATTAGGAACTAACAAATATCTGCTAGTATATAATGCTTATTCTAATAATATACAATTAAAAATTTACATTTATAACAAAATTATACATACAACGCATTAAGGATATGTCCAATAGTCAGACAATCAGAAGACAAAAGACGATACATTTCATTATAGTGTGTACAAAGAACACGAAACGGATGATGGCAGTCAAAGTTTGTCCTGCATATTTCCAAAAATATCGGCCGGAATTGAATTGTCGTGACGTTCTGACCGGAACACAAAACTGTATTCGGCCTAGCAGTGCCGCAGAATCAATCTGTCCCTGTATCAGTTTGTGTAGGAAGAGAACACCATGGCAAGTTCTCCGATCCAGGAGAGACGGAATGTTTAAGAGCCGCAGTCTCGCGGCGTACGGTGGTAGTTGATGATGGTGAGGGTCCACGAATAGCCCACGCAGAGCAAACAAGAGAAACTGCTTCTGCACTGACTCTAGTAGAGCTTGATGAACCTGATATTGGGGAGACCATACACATGAACAATACTCAAGTATGGGTCGAACTAGAGAGGAAAAAAAGATGCTTGGTTATGTAGGGATCAACAAATTCCTTTGACCAACGCTTAACAAAAGCAAGTACACCTAGCTTTGTTTGCTGTTATGGTAATGTGCTCAGCAAAGTTTAGGTCGTGGCAAAATAATACTCCAAGATCGTTAACCTTATAAATACGTTCCAACCTGCTTGTTCCCAACGAGTAATTTGTAAGGAAAGGGTTTTACGATAGAATGACATGAAATTACATTTAGAATGGTTGAGGAACAACATGTTATCGTTGCACCATGTGTTCAGGCTATTTAAGTCCTCTTGAAGCCGTAAGTGCGACAAGGGGACGTAAGATTTAAACACAGCTTCACATCATCCGCGTACATAAGCACCTGAGAATTGTGAATAATATTTGGCAGGTCGTTTATGAACAGACCAAACAGGACAGGACCAAGGTGACTGCCTTGGGGAACACCTGATGTAACAAAGACCAAGTTTGACAATGTGTTGTTGAATAAAACTCTCTGTGTTCGTTGAAGTAGGTATTTGGAAAGCCAATCTAATAAACTATATGGAAATCCTAACAATTCTAGTTTCATAAGCAGTAGCGAATGATTGACAGAATCAAAGGCTTTACTAAAGTCGGTGAAGATAACATCCGACTGCACTTTGTTATTAAAACCATCTCGAATGATTGAAATAAATTCCAGGAGGTTGGTTGTCGTCGACCGACGCTTCATAAATCCATGCTGAGAAGGGCTCATTATTGAAGAACATTGATGTTGCAGCTGTGCGGTAATTAGTTTTTCAAATAATTTGGGTATGGCACTGAGCTTCGAAATCCCTCGATAGTTAGAAATATCCGACCTACTGCCCTTCTTATGGAGGGGAATAATAAACGATTCTTTCCACAAATCAGGAAAGAAGCTCTTGTCAAGAGACATTTGAAAGAGTTTAGCCAAAGGACCTGACAGGGCACTGGCGCATTTTTTATAGGACAAAACGTTCGAGTGTTTCTGGCGGGAACTGCAAACTTAATATTGTGTGGCAACGAAGCAAAGTCGAGTTCGCCATTAATTAGTTTATAAAGGAATACAACGCTGTTGCATGCTCGACGGTCTAGCAGTGTCGGCAAGTCCAAAAAATTTTACTTATGGTTAAAAAGATCACCAAGGTCTGATATAATAGAAATACGCTCAAGGATGTTTGGGCCTAGAAAATAACTCGACACGTGTAGACTTGTCCGATAGAAGGACATAATACTGCACTTGAAGTGGTCTAAACTAAGCACGTTATTGCCGCACCAAGATTGAAGACGGATAAGGTCGATTTGCAATAAAACGTAAGAATCTTTGCTTTTAATGTTATGTACAGATTTTAACG
Source organism: Drosophila triauraria (assembly GCA_014170255.2). NCBI lineage: Eukaryota > Metazoa > Arthropoda > Insecta > Diptera > Drosophilidae > Drosophila > Drosophila triauraria. Next base: position 34,293,890 of record CM024336.1, on the reverse strand, counting down.
TCGTCAGCATACATTAATGTTAATGACTCCGCAATCACAGAGGGTAAGTCATAGATAAATAAGCCAAAGAGCGGGACCACTGCTTTCTAAAAATGTACTCATCACTTTGGGAGTTTCGCAAGGTAGGCACTTAAAATATAAGCCAAAGAGCGAGACCCCTGCTCATTGGCTTATTTATCAAGTGATAATACCCGGTATCCACAGAGTACAAGGGTATTATAAGTTAGTGCCAACCGAGAATGTATGTAACAGGCAGAAGGAGAAATCTCCGACCGTATAAAGTATATATATTCTTGATCAGCGTCACCAGCCGAGTCGATTTAGCCATGTTCGTCTGTCTGTCCGTGTGAAACCACAGATCTCACAGACTATAAGAGCTTGATTTACCAAATTTGGTGACAACATTGGAATCTGTTGCACGCAGATCAAATTGTTTTGTTTAAAATTTGGCACGCCCGCTTCCGCCGCCAAAAATCATAATCATACTGTATATAAGCTCTAGTCGTGATTTTCGGCTTAAAGTAAATAGATAGACTTAATAAGTAGGCAACCACGGACGTGTTCTGAAAATTTGAGTATCGGATGATAAACATAGAAGTTATTAAACAATAACGTTTCTGGGTAAACTTCTTGAGAGAGAGAGAGAGAGAGCGCGCACGTGCGTGGTGCTCATCAAGTTCCTAGCAACATTTGTCTTTGTCGTGTGTAGCTTAACATGTTCCTAGCAACATTTGTCTCTTGAGTGTTGCTCAACATGTTTCTAGCAACATTTGTCTTCATTTGTCAACATTTTCTTTTTTCAATGTTCATGTCCTATTCAATTTTACCCACAATGCTTTGGGCACCGGGTATCTCACAGTCGGTCACACTAGACTGTAGCTTTCCCACTTGTTAGAAAGAGACCTGTTAAATAAGACTTTTTGGGTGCGGTTAGACAAGTAACTTTCGATCCAGCTTACTAGATTATTAGGAAAACAAGCAGAGTTAGCTTTTTTAGCAGTAAATCGTGTTTTACTGAATCAAATGCCTTGCTAAAGTCAGTGAATACAACGTCGACTTAAAATTGTTGTTTAAAGCTGTTTCTAATGAAAAATGTCGTTTCTAAGAGGTTGGTTGTTGTGGACCGGCGTTTCATGACACCATGCTGAGATGGCGCCATTAACGAATAACATTGATGTTGTAGCTGTAAGGTGATAATAAATTCAAGGTGATAATAAATTCAAATTCAAGGTGATAATAAATTATAGCACAGAGCTTAGCGATTCCACGATAATTCTTGATGTCCGACCGACTGCCTTTTATATGAAGTGGTAAATTAAAGGATTCTTTCCAGATTTCGGGTAGATAGCTATGATGAAAAGACACTTGGAAAATTCAAGGAAGAGGTTTTGACAAGGCAGTGGCACAACGTTTAAGAATACAACAAGGAATTTGATCAGAGCCCGCGGAATATGATGATATGATATGATGCCAGCTTAAAATTTTCTAGAACAATCTCTTCATCTATAATTGGCATAAATATACTATTGGAGCTTGGCAGAGAGTATGGGTAAGGTGTGGAACTATAAAACGAATTTGAATGTACGTGGTCTGAAAAAATTCTGCAAATAAATTAGCGATATCAACATCACTGCTGAGACAGAGTTAGTGTAATGAAGAGATGAAGGAAAATCTGAGGATTTTTATTTAGAGTTAACAAAATAACAGAATTGATAGAAGAGGTGGCATCAGCAGCTTGTATATTGTATTCGCCACATAAGATATAATCAGCAAATTTGAGCAGCAAGATAGGAAAAGAAGGGCCTGGAACTTGTAAGAACACATTGGGGCTAAGGTGATATTTTTATTGAGTCACCTAACAGTTTCCGGTCTTTAAAAATAAATTCCGACTTTCGAAAGCAACTTAATAGGAAGTTAAATACAGCGCATAAGGACTAATACTCAATACCAGTCTGTCTTATGAAAGCCATTCTGTCAACTTTGATGGCAGCTAGGGCATGGTCCAATCCAGCCATTTATAAGGCTATGATACAGGGCACAAGTTTTCATTAATCAGCTACTTCATTAGAACCTTGAAAGAGACAACTATATGTCTTTTTTTATTCAGATTTTTCTCTTAATGCAGCTACGGTCAGACAAATTAAAAAGGTAAACAATAACAATGGCCGGAACTCGCAGTACGCAATTTATTCGTTTCTGAAGTCCCCATGCAAATACTCCTGCAGAAATTAATATGAAAACCATTAAACAGATTTTTACAGCTTTTCTTGTACATAGATTTAGATAATTTTAAATAACTACAAAATTTCGCGGCGAAAAAATCATGCCGCCGAAGTGTTATTTAGTTTATCTTGCTTTTGTGCGGAATACACTAGTCGGCATATGTATTTTGACAACATTTAAATTTAAATTTACGCATTATTTATACTTACTTTAAAAAACGTTTGGTATCAATGGATAGGTAATTTGAATTCCGTTTTAATGATACAATATTCTTCTTAGCCCCTTAAGTACCCATTGAAAGTTTTCAATTCTGCCAAAGATCTATTTTCAAATTTTTTTTTTCCGGTCTTAAACAAAAAATGTTTTGATGCAAAAAGTTACTTTGAACAATTCTAATAGTTATTTAAAAAAAATTTGTTCAAAAATCTCTTCGCGTGTATTTTTTAAGATTTTTTGAAAATTGAACTTTAACCTCTTTTCATTAAAAATGTTTAGTTTTTGCATTTTAAAAAAATCATTAAAAATACACGCGAAGAGATTTTTTAACAATTTTTTTTTAAATAACTATTAGAAAAGTTACTTTTTGCATCAAAACATTTTTTGTTTAAGACCGGAAAAAAAAATTTGAAAATAGATCTTTGGCAGAATTGAAAACTTTCAATGGGTACTTAATGGGCTAAGAAGAATATTGTATCATTAAAACGGAATTCAAATTACCTATCCATTGATACCAAACGTTTTATAAAGTGAGTATAAATTATGCGTACATTTAAATTTAAGTGTTGTCAAAATACATATGCCGACTAGTGTAGTTGCTGAAAATTATGCCAAGCAGTCAGCAAAAACCAATATATTCTGTGAGACCGTTTTGTCTGGTATTTGTTTTAGATAAAAATTAAAATATTTGATCCTTTAATTATATTTAGCTATATTTAGCGGACCGCTATATCTTATAGCTGCCAAAGGAAACGATCGGCTCAAAATGGTTGATTTTCGTTGTTTTTAAAGATTTCGGATTAAAACGATATATAAGAATCCTTCTTTTTATTTTATTTAATATCTGCAAGGGTATAAAAATTTCGGCTTGCCGAAGCTAGCTTTCTTTCTTGGTTTTTTTTTTTTTGGTTTACCTAACTTAGTTTAACTAACTTTTAGTTCCCTTATATGATAGGTTGTTTTGTTTTATAAAAAAATTTCACATTAAAGCAAGTCTTTTCATCAACAATACATTTAGTGAGACGCACACACGAAATCTATTGAGATAGGCGCACAAGTTCATCACAAGCGAACATAGGAAAATCAGCTTTTTACAAAAATGAAAAAAGACCAATTTATTTATTTCATTTGAAATGTTTTTTTTTTTTTAATAACAAAATCCTATGCAACTATCATATAGTCTTCCGAATTTGTTTCTATTATACAACCTACTAAAAGGCTAAAAAAAAATATTGAGTTCTAAAGTTTTGAGTGCGTGTTTTTAAAAGAACAAGTCTAGCGGCGGAAATAAGTCTATAAACAGCAGGAGCAGATAGAAAAGCAGACAGACGGAAATGGTTTGAATTACTTACTAACGATGATAAAAAATACTCTAATTTCTTGCAAGGGTACAATTATCTATTAAAACGATGAACTAAAAAAATGTTTACCCGGATGATTGGTCTAGGAGACAGTTTTGATCCAACAGAAAGTTAGCTGAAAATGCATCACCAGATCGTAAAGCACCCATAAGCAGCGTATATCCCTGTAAAAAAAAAAAAATTGTTACCAAGATGGCTATTTTGAATTGTTCATACCTCCATATCAACTGCATTTATGTTTGCGAATCCATTTTTAACAAGGGTATGAGCAATTTGCACATTTTTGGCGTGTAGTGCCATTTGTAGGGGCAAAAGCCCGTTTTCAGAAAAACTATTAACCAATTCTGGAAGCTAAAAATAAGAAGAGAAAACGTGTTTTGAGATTAATTAAATGGTTGACTTGTATGTAAAAGGAAATCAGTCGAAATATTTTACTCGTTCTTAAAAATTACTTAGATGAACTATTTATATTTTCAAGTCTAAGTCCCAAGAAATATAAGTAAGATTTAAGTTCGATACGTATAGCTGTATAAATATTTTTAAGCTGTAACCCGTTAAGTAAATTATTGTTGAAAAATTCTAGAATACATTATTCCTTTTACTTTCATCTATGGAAAAAAATCCATACGGACTGTCAAAAGCTATATTAGGGTTAACCGTACCTACAGCTTTGTGCCTTAAAAAAGACACGTTTTTTTTAGGGCGCGATGAGCCATAATGGCCTGAACACGCATCTTCCCAGTATTGCCAGAGTCGCTTTTTTCCCGTCAAATCTGTTTTTTTTTTAAAGACCATTTGCTTAAAATATTTACAAAAAGCGGACAGCGAAAATTTTTATTTGTTTGGCTTCCCTTTTAGAAAGAATGATACAATTATTACTGATACTGTTTTGTCGATACTAAAACTTAAGACAGCATTACAAAAGATCGTTAGATTAATACTTTTAAAGATTACTTTAAGGGATATTTTTAATAAAATTACCTATAATATTCGTATACATATATTACGTTTACGTTAAAATCGTATGAAAATCATGAAGAAGCTGCAAGCATTGATGAATTTATTTTTTATACATATTATAAATAATAATATAACAATAACAAAACTACGATTCATTTTTCCTTCTCAGCTAAATAAAAGCAACAAATAAACATGTTGGAAAACCTGCTTTATTAATGGCTTTTTTAAAAATTTTTTGGTTTATATTGATCGTCTACCCGTCAAAAACAGCTTTTTTTCAAGGAAATGTTGGCAACACTACCTATGTGTATCTCTCAAAACTCATACTCCGATCCATTTAAAGATACGGTGCAATATTGTAATACCTTGAAAAAGTTTTAAAATTATAAATATATATATATATAGTGACATATCCATAGTCCTATAAGACTTCGCATAATAACATGTACACAATACCATAGTACTCCGAATATTTCATCACTTTATGTAAACATATCATACCCGAATATTCCCATTACTTTATGTAAAAACATCATACTCTAATACTCCCATCAATTCATGTATCCCACACTTGTAACAGGGCACCATAAGCGAGGGCTAACGGAAAGTCCCCAAAATCATAGTCCCAGTCGTAGACTAAACAACTCCCTCCAATTGCCACGATCACACGTTCGAAGGCAATCAAAGTTCGGCTTGCAAAAAGGAAACTCCTATTTCAATTCAAAGTCACACCAAAGTCATTAAATTAAAGAGAGCACTTGTATCCAAGAGTCAAGACACTTGAATCAAAGAGTAATTAAAGTTTCACTGAAATGAAAATCGAAAGCGCACTCAGAATAATTTCAAAGCTCACTCAAATATAGAAAAGCTCGAGACCGAGGTTTCATCGTCAAATAAATCAGAATACCAAATTAAGTTCAGTTTGAGACCTCAATATAATAGGTTGGTGTTCTTCACAAAATAAGTAAACTTGTAATAATCAGTTGAATTATAAAAAAATATATATTTTTATACCCGGTACCCATAGGGTACAAGGGTATTATAAGTTAGTGCCAACCGAGAATGTATGTAACAGGCAGAAGGAGGCATCTCCGACCCCATAATGTATATGTATTCTTGATCAGCATCACCAGCCGAGTCGATTTAGCTATGTCCGTCTGTCCGTCTATCGGTCCGTCGTCTGTCCGTCCGTCCGTTCGTGTAAAACAACAGATCTCAGAGACTATAAGAGCTAGAGTTACCAAATTTGGTGACAGCATTGCAATCTGTTGCACGCAGATCAAGTTTGTTTTTAAATTTGGCCACGCCCACCTCCGCCCCCGAAAATAGTAAAAAACTTTATATAACCTATAGTCGTAATTTTTGGCTTAAAGAAAATAGATAGAATTGATAAGTAGGCGATTGCGGACGTGCTCTGCAAATTTGAGTAAAATCGGAGGATAAACATGGAAGTTATTAAACAATAAACGCTTTCACGCTCTCTCGCTCCATCGCACTGCTTAAGAATAATTTCGCGTGTCTGAGCCCTTAGCTTTTGAAAGAGAGAGAGAGAGATGTTGAGAGTGCCAATGCTTGTTGCTTAACATGTCCCTAGCAACATTTGTGTTTTTTGGGTGTTGCTCAACATGTTTCTAGCAACATTTGTTTTTTCGTTTTTCATGTGCTATTCAGTTTCACCCACAATACTTTGGGTACCGGGTATCTCACAGTCGATCACACTCGACTGCAACTTTCCCACTTGTTTTTATTAAGCTGAAGTTGCAGACTTATAATTATATATAACATCATAAATAACAAGTAGGAAAGCTATAGTCGAGTGTGACCGACTGTGAGATACCTGGTACCCAAAGCATGGTACCCAAAGCATGGTACCCAAAGCATGGTGGGTGAAATTAAGTATCATATGGACATGGGAAAAATAAAATGTTGACAAATGAAGACAAATGTTGGTAGGAACATGTTAAGCAACACCTAAAAAAGGCAAATGTTGCTAAGAACATGTTGAGCAACACGCACGTGCGCTTTCAACATATAAGAAGAAGCATACACAGAAACTTTATCGTTAAATTACTTCCATGTTTATCATCCGTTTTTACTCAAATTTTCAGAAAACGTCCGCGAATGAATACTATCTCTTTACTTTTAGCCGAAAATCACGACTCTAGCTTATATAACGTTTGCTATGATTTTCGGGGGCGGAAGTGGTCGTGGCCACATTTTAAAACAAACTTGATCTGCGTGCAACAGATTCCAATTAGGTCACCAAATTTGGCATATCTAGCTCTTATAGTCTCTGAGATCTGTTGTTTCACATGGACGGAAAGGACGGAAAGGACGGACAGACGGACATGGCTAAATCGACTCGGCTGGAAGTTTCTCCTTCTGCCTGTTACATACATTCTCGGTTGGCACTTATTACTATTTAACTTCTAACGAAAGACCTGCAACAGTCTCTGAGACACTCTCATTTAAATAGGCGCTTATTTTGGGAGTTTAATTGTTAAGGAAGCCCACTGATAATGATCGTGATCGTGATAGATCGAAATGCGTCTGGAAAACCGAGCTACACATTTTTTTAGGCCTTATACTGTGTCTGAATGTAGGCAACTTAACAATAGTGTAGAACAAAAACGTGTAGTCTGGGCAAATAATCGAGTCTTGCTTACAATCGTGTGTTTACAATTCATAAGTCCTACTAGTTATATTTTGTTTTTTTTTTTTAAAGTTGTTTTATTATTTATCCTGGTGCAGGAAGTTGTATATTATTTGTACACTTGCACTAGTCAAATGGAATGCATATACAAACTTATTCTACTGGTTGCGGTTTTATAGCTATGTGACAGATTGTTACGCAGGCGGATAAAATTTATGAAGAATTATCTATTCGAGCATAGCAAATTAAATCAAGGGCGTATAAAATTATTAGCTTTAGTCGACATAGCAGATATGAGTTTTACAAACAAATATGTTGGTTTTTGTGTTATCACAAATTTATAAAACTATATATGAGAGTCCTATAGTTAATCCACAATGTCAGCTTAAAGTCAAGAATTTGATTCGTCAAGTGTAAAACATGGTAGTCGATTTAAATGAAACACATATCTAACAGTTGAATTTAAGGCTATTACTAGGTTGAGCATATCTCGAGTGTTACAGTGTCCAAAAATGTATTCTTTATAAAACAGCGTTGGAATACGGATGACCTTAGATACTAACAGCCGTATTTTAAGTGGAAGGAAAGTATTGCAATATGAAAGCTGACGCAGTAAGCCTTAAGCTTAGGGTATTACTAAGTGCGTTCTCCTCAAATGACCATCTAAAATGGTTTGTCAATTGATTTCTTGGCGATTTGTGCACTTACATATTTTTTTGGTTAAAACTCAAGTCATTACCTCTAGCCATATTGTCAGTTACATGAAGCATTTTATTATTGGAACTATCACAAACATTTAACTGCTTAATGTCAAATGTTACTCTTCCTACATATATTTTCACATCATCTACGTACAGATGAAATTCAGAATCAGACATAAGACATAAGAAAACAGGACTGTTCCTTGCTGAATTCGAGTGAGCAAACTAAGGCTTGAGATCCGATCAATTGAGACAACTACTTGTAACCTACCAATAAGACTTAAGTTTCTATAAAATGAAATTGCATCAGTTTTGCTAAATTGCCCAAAGCAGAGCAGATGCTGAAAGCAGACAAACTGCTGATGTATATTTGCGAATTGCTAAATATAACGTACGATGCAACGCAATATGTTTCTAGCGACAAAAAGGTCAGCATTTTCCTTTATTATTTATTGGAAGGTAATAATTAACTAAAGTAAAACCTTTCCTAAATATATCTTTATTGTTATTTCCAGACTCAGTTCTTGGAATATCCACGCTTGGCGGAAATCGCCAAGAGAAACGAATCCTGAGAGAAACGAATGAGCTTACTATAAATTTAATTTTTTTTTTTAATATGTAATTCTGGTTCAAGCATGAACACGTGTATATAGTATTGTAGGGATGCTAATCACGGGCCAGGATATAAACTTCACTCAGTTCAGGGCCCTCTACAGAAATATTTAAGTTTGCGGAGACAGGCAGGCAAAGGACGTGCCGGCGGGAAGCGGGCTTTGTTAGGAGCGAGAGGCGAGGTAGGGCGAGTCCGTGTAGGAATACGCCCGGGCCACTCCGACTGGCATCCGCGAGCGCTCCGCTTGTGACCGGTGAGAATGCGATCCCGTCAACCGGGAGTCGGATCTCAGCAGACCTGAACAGGCCCAATCCGGGTAGGAGGAGTCGGCCCCGTCAACCGGGTCCCGGCGTCGCAGGTCCAAGAGACATGGTGAGGGCAGCCGATCCCGTCAGACGGGAGTTGGTCCTACAGCCCCGGAGAGAGAGGGGCGGGGAGAGAGCAGTCGATTCCGTCAGACGGGAGTCGGGCGTCCAGCCCCGGAGAGGAGTAGAAGGCCACAAAACGTGGGAGGTATGTGGCTTCGTCAGCCGGGCTGTGAAAAAAACATTTGCCGGTTATTATCTTCACTTATTCCTGATTTTATTTAATACAAGTCCAATTCTAATACAAGTTGTTCCTAAACTATTCCCTACATCCTACGCACCGCTGGCCTCCCACTGTTGGGAGTGGCCCTTGACCGGCTCACCCGTATTACTCCTCGGCGTGGGCCTCCATGTAACCGCCCGCATGGGTTGTTTTCGCCGTCGGCCACGTGTTCTCCTCGTAGTCCAGCTGCTGCTATCCGTGCACGTCTGTTTCTTTCCGAAGTTTGCAATAGACTCCTCGATCGACGAGCATAAAGATCTGCTCAAAGCTCTCCTCTGTCGCCGATCACGGCAGCGGCCGTTCTCGCTGCTTCGGCGCGAAGTATCGCCGTCTTCTTCTGGCGCGCGTCCTTCTGCCGTTGGCCGTGCTTTGTCGACGTCGGCGCCTGTCTGGCGTGTTTGCCGATCGTTGTGTCGTTCTGCTCCCTCTGCTGCTTCTAGTTGGCTTCGTCTGCCTATTGGTCGGCTCTGCCGATGTGTTGTCGCCTCTGCCGGCGTGTCGTTGGGTTTGCCGGTGTGGTTAGCTCTGCCGCTGTGGTTGGCTCTGCCGGTTTGGTTGGCTTTGCCGTTGTGTCGCCGGCTCTGTATTGAAATGTTGCGGGAGGGCTTGATGTTGCGGGCACGATGTTGCGGGCACGATGTTGCGAGCGTGATGTTGCGGGCTCGCTTTGATGTTGTGACCGCTGATCAGGCAGCGGGCCACGTACCTGACTATGAACCCTAACTGGCCTTAACCTAGGTTCCTAACTAACATTTACAAGTGCCCTTTGTGGGTCTTTCAATAGTCAACTTAGCCTAACTTAATCCTAACTTATATGCTACTCCTAATTATATGTTAAAATATTTACACGCCGCGGTGGGGCCTGGTGAGGGATACCTCACAGTGTATTTTTATCTTTAACAGATCAATGCAGCTGGGACCTGCCTGAGCGTATGTGCGCGTACCTCTAAACAAACGGTCACTTGGTCCTAACACAGATCTGTGCACTTGACAAATATGTAATCTGAACTCCTGCGTAAGTTCTCAGCATATATTTAAAGATAAGTGCGATAGGGTTGTTTCTTCCCTACCGCACTCAAGAATAACATAATAACTAACAGGCATATGGGCACGATACGATTTTGTAAATGAAAATGTAATATTTTTAAGTTTCTGAAAAATATATAGTAAAATTTTCTATTGTGCTTAGTAGAGCTGGGAAAAAATCGATTCTAGAATCGATACTATCGATTCTTTTTTTTTCGTTCAAACATCGATTCTGTTTTGGTAGAATCGATGTATCGTGAAGCATTAAACGCTCTAAAACCAAAAATTGTAAACAAGCTTCTGTTTAAAAGCAAGAACCAATAACTTTTGGATATGTAATCATTGCATTTTTATACCCGGTACCCATAGAGTACAAGGGTATTATAAGTTACTGCCAACCGAGAATGTATGTAACAGGCAGAAGGAGAAATCTCCGACCCTATAAAGTATATATATTCTTGATCAGCGTCAATAGCCGAGTCGATCTAGCCATGTCCGTCTGTCTGTCCGTGATAAACAACAGATCTCAGAGACTATAAGAGCTAGAGCTACCAAATTCGGTGACAACATTGGAATCTGTTGCACGCAGATCAAGTTTGTTTTAAAATTTGGCCACGCCCACTTCCGCCCCCGGAAATCATAAAAAACGGTATATAACCATATGCGTGATTTTCGGCGTAAAGTTGTTTGTGTTGTGTCGCACGCTACACAAAATGAAAGTTATTTTTAAATTGTTTATATAATTTAAAATTTTTTGCGAATTATACATAATAAAGCATACGAAATCCAATTTATAAAAGAAAGCTGAGAATAAAAGAGAGCAAAAATAACTTATTTGAAGTCAAACAAGCTAATGGTTTTGTAGCAAACGCCGTAAACCTATTGTGTCGCACGCTACATTTTTCCACTATCATACATATTCTAGTTTTCCTATGAATAACTTCATATTTTCTTGAAAAGCAACTTAATCTGTGTCGCACGCTAAAGTGTCGCGCGCTAAATTTTTTCCACTATCATACATATTGAAGTTTTCCTATGAATAACTTCATATTTTTTCAAAAAGCAACCTAATCTGTACTTAATAGATATCAAAGAGAAGATTTGGAGGAAAAAGTGCAAACATTTCGAATGTTGTACCTGCGAATTATATGTAAAACTGCTGTTAAAAATACCAAAAAAACCTTAGGTTATATTAGTTTTTTGACCTATTTTTACATGAAAACACTAAGATAACTAACTTGATTTGGATATGAAGTGTTTTTCTATATAAGCCTAATACTCACTAGTGCTAAACCCTTAGATAGCGGAAAGGGTTTTATAGTTCTAGTGTGACCAGGTTTTATGGCGTTCACGGAAAATCCATACGAAACGGCTAAACGGCCATACCGTCAGCTGTGTTTGTTTACAATTCAAATTACACGCCGCCAAGCCACGTACATACAAATACGTGCAAAATGAAGAATTTATTTATTTATTTACTTAGATTATGATTTTCAATGTAGCAGGGCCAGCTCCCGATGCCGTCGAGCTGCTCCTGGCGATCTGCTCTTGACCCTGCATCTGCTGCCACTGCTAGAGATCCCGCTAGGGAGTGTAGACCGAAAGGCACATCCACGTCCACGACAGCTGCTGCCACAAACTTGGCGGTTAAGTCGCAGTGCGCGGATCCTTGCGACTGACCAGTATGATCTCTCTCCATGAGCTCTTCACGGAACCCAATGGTGGCTGCTTGCCCAGTCCTCCCGGGTTATTTCCATTCCCGTTGCCACTTCTCCTTTTTGTAGTCCTTGTATGCTTCGAGGCACCAGCATTTTGTGGTGGCAGCCAACTTAGAAAAGAATCCCAGTAGAAGAGCACTGGTCAGGGACGAGCAGAGGATAAGCAATTAGCATGTCCTTAATTTAATAATTTGGGATTTTGACCCTTTTCTATTTTATTTGCTTTTTTTCCTGTTAAATTAAATTTTGTAAGACTTAATTTTAATTTAATATTTTTTATTTGTATTTATTTTATGGTCAAGATCCCACATTAATTTTTCTTTAATTGCATTGCCTGTCTCCATTTCGCAAGGGAATTATCAAATATTTCCTTCCTCCCGATGTCCATTCTAGTATATACTATATATATTCTAGTATTTCTCTTAGCTCATCTGCGTACCGACCTTACTAAATGGCGCCGAAAAAGTGTATTCACCTCTCGCTCGCACTCATTTTGTTGCTAAATTTTAGCGCTAGTGAGTATGAACATTTTAGTTTTCGGGCCTGGTGGACCTTTTCCAGGATTTGCCCATATATAGTTGAAATATCGATAAATATAATCTAAGCAAGAAAGAAAGCTAACTTCAGCAAGCCGATGTTTATATACCCTTGCAGATAATAAATAAAATAAAAATAAGGAATCGTATATATAGTTTTAATCCGAAATCTTTAAAAACAGCGAAAAGCGGCTAATTTAGACCGATCGTTCATCGACTTCAATGAAATTTTAAATTAAAACGCCATTCACTAAGTTTTAGTCCGATATCTGTAAAAACAACGAAAATCAACTTTTTCGGGCCGATCGCTCCTTTGGCATCAATAAGATACAGCGGTCCGAATTTCAAACGAATAGCAAAAATATAATTAAAGTGTCATTTATTTATTTTGAGGCCAATTTCTTCAAAAATAGCGAAAATATGACATTTTGACCATATCTTTCCTATGGCAGCTATAAGATATAGTGGTCCGATTCCGGACGTTTCGACAATTGTATGTACTAGCTGCAATAGAAAGCAGACAATTTTCAAAGTATAGACGAACAACAGTTAGTTTAAGGTTTTATTCTTTTTATTATTTCACTGTTCTTATTTCACTTCTTTTCTTTTTTACTGGCTGCGTTCGACTGACTGCTCGCTCTCTCTGCGATCTGCATCAACCCCCGTTTGGTTCAGAGAGCGATGAGAGCGAGAGAGGAGAAAGAGTCAAGAGAGCGACTTAACAGCTCTGTCAGCTTAACATTATCTCTTAATACTGCACAATGTGTTTATAATTATCTTAACTGTTAATTAGGTCTATGTTATAAGTAATTATAGATAATAAGTAATTATAAGTACATAAGTAGGTAAGTAAGTAACTATATAAGTATGTCAGTAAGTATATAAGTATGCCATCCTGCTACAAAAGTTTCTTTCGAATAGCTGAAAAACTGAGAGACTAGTTTGCGTAGCAATGGACAGACGGAGAGACGGGCATGGCTAGATCGACTCGGTTGACTCCGTGATGCTGATCAAGAATATACATACTTTATGGGGTCGAAAAAGCTTCCTTTAATGCGTTGCAAACTTCTGGACAAATTTACAATACCCGGAAGCGTATACAAAAAAGTACATAACATGGAGGAAGCAAACCCATTCGTGGGCAAAGTGGCACTGCAAATCCCGACGGTGGTTGGAAAACGATGACTAAACAGGCACGATCAGCTCGCCGCGCTCGCTCTGACACGGTAATAGTGCACTCAAGGGAAGTCACATAGCGAGGTGCTGGCAATGGTAACCAGAAGGGACGACAACCAGCTGTCGGATCTTGAAAGCTGCGTCACTAAGGTACGCCGCACAACCAACAGCAACCTACTTGTGGAGGTGGTCAAACGCAGCGGTGGAAGCGGAGGGCATGAAATGTGACATCGACTCACTAGCCCCAGAGCAAGAGATCGGTGCAGCGATTGCGACACAATTCAAGGAAGCGGAAAGAGTGAGAGTGCAGAGTCTGTGACGCAGCTATGCGGATTGGTTGAACCATCTGCAGGATCCGTGAAAGAGGAGGCCCACCAAGGTGCTTCAGGTGCTTGGAGCTCGGTCACATCGCAGTAAACTGCAAGAGCCTGGTAGACAGGAGTGGCTGCTGCATCAAATGCGGCGGACCGGGCCACAAGGCAGCTACGGGCAGCAAGAAGCCATCCTGTTTATTCTGCTCAGCGGCAGGCAAGACCGATATCCGTCACCAGGCAGGTGACAGAGGCTGCCCAACCATAAGCAGCGGGGCTGTAAGTCCATGACCAAGAAGCAGTTGATTCAACTAAACTTGAGTCCCGGCTGAAAGGTTCGTCCGAGCGATCGTAGGCGGCACCTGGCTCTACAGCTGCTACCTGGCACCCAGTCTCTCGCAGCGACCTGCGGGGGAAAGCAATGCGGTGGTCGGGGGCGACTTTAACGCCTGGGCTGAGGAGTGGGGGTCCACTCTAAATTAAGCCGGAGGCCTTTGCCTCTCTGGATGTCTTCCTGCTGAACGAGGGAACTCGCCACCCCTTGGCCAGGGCAAGCTCGGAGTCCATCATAGACATCACCTACGCCAGCAGCGCGCTGGCTCGCCACGCCCGATGGAGGATCAGCGAGGTCTACACCGCCAGCGACCACGAGGCCATAGAGCAGGGGTGCTCAAAATTGCCTTACGGCAGTGCCCTTACCAACACAAGCAAAAGAAAACACACGCACACATGTATCGACGCCGTTTTATTGCTACAAAATGAACACTGAGAGAAAAAAAAAATTGTAATTCAGTTAATTATTAAGCCTTTTACTGCATCCGCCTCATGCATAGCCTTAAAATGCCTTTCGCGAAAATAAGTTTTTCCAGCCAACAGAACTTGTGTTTAAACAAATTTAACACTGTCTTTCATATTTAAAATTTAATGTGATGTAATCACTTGTCAATGCATCACTCATTTAAACTACACGCCAAGAAAACCAAAAAAAATGCACGCGTCGCTGGTCCACAATAAACTAAAAACAAACTTAAGTCAAATTCTATCAAAAACGCAACCAAACTTTTTTTGTCAGTGCAGAGCCGATAACAAGACAACAACACTTTGCATTGTGAGTTGAGGAGAAAAAAAAATTCAATGGAATTGTTGTTGGCTTGGCTCGATACGAATAGCGACACAAAGAGGAACCGGCGTGTGCCCTAGGAAAGTATGGCGAGTGCCGCTCCGTATGCTAAGTGCCGAAACAAAAACAAATGTGCCCGCGTGCCATAGCATTGAGCACCCCTGCCATAGAGTGTTCGTTAGGCAGGCCCAGACAGGAGAGAGGAACTCCACCTAGCCAGAGGAAGGCGTACCGGCAGGACACCTTGCAGGTGCAATCGTTTGCAAGGGCCCTGGAGGGTTACACAACGAGCGAGGCAAACGGAGCTAACGAGTAGGCGAACAAATTGGCGGACGCATTGGAAAGGGGCTGCCCTAAAAGCATGCTTCAGAAAAGCACCTTCTTTAGGCACCACTCTCCGGTGTTCTGGTGGAGTGAGGAGATCTCTGAACTCCGTAACTGCCATTGTGCAAGAAGGCTGCTTCAGCGAGCGAGGGGCACTACGCGGTTTCCCCTATGCAGCGAGCGCTACAAAGCTTTGAGGAAGGAGTTAAAGACCGCCATCAGGGACAGCAAAAGGGAATGTTTCCTAAAGCTGTGCGATGCAGCCGAAGGTGATCCCTGGGAAGGCGCCTACGAACTGGTGGTAAAGAGGATCAGCGCTGGCAGCAAAGCCCCCACCAACCCCCCCATCCTGGTAGGAATAGTCAGCGTCCTGTTGCCGCGCGGACAGCAGGCAATGGTCGTTCCAAGGATAGAGTACCTAGGTGACATTTGGGAGGTCACGGAAGCAGAGTTCCTGCAGACAGGCAGGCTCCTGCAGATAAAGAAGGCTCCGGGTCCGGACGTATACCAAATAGAGCGCTGAAATTGGCACTGGCGTTAATGCCAACGGAAGTGGCTGGCCTGTTCAACAAGTGTCTCCAGGAGGGTACGTTTCCCGAGAGATGGAAGACAGCTCCTATTGCTGACCAAGCCGGGCAAACCGTCAGGAGAAGCCTCATCATACAGACCAATCTGCCTTCTAGACTCTATTGGCAAGGTTTTCGAGAGGGTGGTCTCAACGAGGCTGAGCGCAGCCTCGCAATACGGCTTTAGAAAGAGGAGGTCGACCCTGGACGCCATCATGAGGGTGGTGAAAACGGCAGAAGAAGCTACGTCCGGGATGAGGTTGAAAGGAGGAACGAAGTCCTATTGTCTAGTAGTGACCCTGGACATTATGAACGCGTTCAACTCAGTCGACTGGGGGCGCACACTCGAGGCTCTAAGAATTTCCAAATGCTGGGCTACCTGCTGAACGAGGCGCATAGCTACTTCAGCGGTAGGGTGCTCATGGCAGACACGAGTCTGGGTTTTAGGGCATACGAAGTCTCAGCCGGAGTCCCGCAGGGCTCCGTATTGGGACCCCTGCTCTGGAACGCCATGTATGATGGATGCCAATGCTAGCAAAAACCACCTTGGTGGGTTTTGCCGACGACGTCGCAATAGTGGTGCTAGCGTAGGAGCTCGCGGTAGCGGAGGAGCGCACCAACGCGGCCGTTCAAGCCGTCAAGGCATGGCTGGCGGTCGCGGGCCTGGAGCTGGCGGCTCACAAAACGAAGGCAGTCCTCATCTCCAGTCGGACGCCAGTGAAGACAGCCAGAGTGCAGGTCGGAGGAACGATGATCCAATCGCAGCGGGCCATAAAGTACCTAGGAGTCCCCATAGACACGCTGCTCTTATTCAAGGAGCACTTGGATTACGTCCACAAAAAGGCAAGTGGCAAGGCAAGGCAAGACATCGGTCGAGGCTGTTTTAGGGGCAGGGAAAAGCACCGATATGCTGGTGCCACTAATGCTGTCCGACCCCAAAGTATGGGAAGCGGCAGCGGAATTCGTCGCTAGCGTGATGAGAACGCTCAGGATGCTGGAGAGAAGGAGTGAACGGAGTAGCGGTCTTCGCGCTTGCGAAGCAATGCTATCTCCGACCGTCTTTAACCCGTCCTTATGTAATGTATAGTGTTAACTAAGTTAAGTTAACTGAGTTTTCAATGTCAGGTTAACTTTTGTCATTGCGGTAAATTTTTTTTCGGAGTACTGTAGGCCCCTCAAAACCATGTTATTGTTTACCTGACTGACAACACCAGACAAGAGGAATAGCTTTAGTTACAAATTTGTCAGTAAGATGAAAGCAAACATGATTTTTGGGGACTTAATTACTCCGAAACAACAATTTACCTCATTGACAAAAGTCAACCTAACATTGAAAAATCGGCCCTAAGAGAACTAAAGATTGAAACACAAAAAAAAAATACCCTGCGGGTTGTATAATTTTGTCTAGAAGTTTGCAACGCAGTGAAGGAAGCATCTCCGACCCCATAAAGTATATATATTCTTGATCAGCATCACCAGCCGAGTCGATTTAGCCATGTCCGTTGCAAACTAGTCTCTCAGGTTTTGAGATATCTAAGTAAAACTTTGCAGACAGGCTTCTTTCTATTGCAGTTAGTATATATGTCGGAACGGACCACTATATCCTATTGCTGTCACAGGAATGATCGTGTTTTTCTACGTATTTCAATAAATTTCGAGATATAGCGGTTTTTTTACGATATTAGAATTACGGTTCTAATTTCATTAAGATCGGACAACAATATCATATAGCTGTCATAGAAGCGATCGATCGATTTATATAAATATGTAAAATTCTGTTATACAAATTTACAAACCTCGATATTTTCTCAATTTTACCGCAATGGATCGATTTTTATTGATCCAATTGAAGACTGCAACGGTATACAAACTTCAGCTTACCGAAGTTAGCTTTCTTTCAATAAAAAAATTATCTACAGGGAGATGGCAGTATGCAAATAAGATTGACCGTGATTTTAAAGGAAGATGGGTCAATAATAAATGACACAGTTTACTGCCACTCCAGCACAAAAATTTAAAAATGTGCTGGGATCCAAACGTCGAACTTAATCCGGCACAATTATTAAACAACGAAATGGAAGCGCTAAATGTTGTTTCCAAGTGAATCGTTGAGGACTGGCGAAAAATTGAACTTCCTTTAGAACGAGTTTGACATTACAGCTATAGAAAACATTAAGTATGTGACTGTCAGGGGTAAAGGCATGCAAAGGCATTGGAAAACAACACGCGCTTAAAATGCAGCAGTCACCTATTTGCTAATATGCTCGACAAAGCCTTTGAATAAACCGATAAACATGCCGATGTATTAGTTGGTTGCAAAAAAAAGGCCCATACCTTAAAAAAGCTAATTTGCAGCACTAACTCAAGACTTGGTTAAAAAAACCATGCCAAACACGTTGGAACTACAATTATACAATGTGAATAAAAGTCACACATTACGGCATATAAACATTAAACACTTGATTAATTAGTGGAATTGAAATTATATTTAATGAAATGCAAATGCCGTGCCGCTTCAATATGTTTTGTTTTTCCGTAAATTCTCAATCTCAAATCGCTATGTAATCCAAATATAGATTTATCGCCCATTTCAATTTTAAATAAAAAAATTACCCACAATGTTAGTAAAAAATTGGAGTAAAACTTATAGATGTATCATAAAGCTGCTTTTTTTTGTATCCTCCAGCTATGAGTTTGCAACTAGACCATCTTTATGATATTACATATTTTTGCATATCAGAAATAGATAAATGATATAAGCAATTCTGCAGAACTTAGTCCAGCAAACAGTGATAGCCTACCAACTATGAGATCAGACAGCCCGGCTCCATTCTCTTCCAAGAGTTCAGATAAAGATTCCCCAATATAAAAATATATATTCTTTTTCTTCGATCTTCTACAAAATTCCACCACAATTGATTTTACCGCTTACGATAAAATAGAAAAATATTGTAGCGAAAAAGCTATGATAAGCGAAGTCGTTAAATGGTGGAAAAAAACGAACAATGTTATCCTAAACTTGCAACATTTGCATTGCAAGTGCTTTTTAATCTTGCAAGTAGTGTAGCATCCAAACGAGCATTTTTCCTCGCAGGAAATGTTGTAACTGATAAGAGAAATAGATAAGAACCACATGCTCTTGACAGTTTAATGATTTTACATTTTATAAAAACAAATAAATAAATAACACTAGTTTACACTCAAAATGCTCCAAGCTTGTTGATGTGAAATTCTGTTAGAGTTGAGTCTTCAGATCACGAAAATGGTTTTATTTTTTTTCTTAAGATTTTTTAAAGTTTTACACAAAAAAATTCTGCTCATTTTACGTTTCTCAATCCAATTAAAACAATTTAGCCGTCGAATGTTTTATTTTACAGGTAATGAACGAACCTTTCGCCCGTGGGTCATAAATGTACACATTGTGAGGAATTGTAAATTAAACTCCCCACAAAGCAGTGTGCAGGGTATGCAAACTGCCAAGGGCAGCAGCAGCAGACACGCGGGGCAAGGGGACGGGGAAGGCAGTCCCAGTAAAGCTGCCTAACAACAGGCAGAGAGTTGCGAGGTGGCCGCCAAAAGGAGACGCCGCTAGCATAGCGGGACTCAGGCGGACCTTGGACTCGGTGGCGTGATCGGCGGCGTTGGACGTTGGCCGCCAAGGAGGAGACGCCGTGAGGAATAACGGGATGGGCCGGACTTTGGACCCAATCACGCGACGTTCACCGGACTTTGGACTGGGTGGCTTGACCGACGCAGGCAGAAGCAACGGGACTGGCGGAGCCCATAAAAGGCGGAGAACGCATGCGCACAGGATCTAGTACGAGTGCGAGAAGCCAAGCGAGTGCGTCAACGGAGCCAGTCAAATTTAAACCAAGTCCGCAAAGATCGAGAAGCAAAGTCAAGAAGTTCGGAGCTTGAAGTGGCAAGCCTTCCGAACAGAGACTTCAACGCTGAGATCTGTCGCGTGTGAAGGTTACGATCAAGGAGTCGAGGAGAGTCGAGAAGTCGAAGCCGACAACAGTTCGTGGAACAGCGAGGGCCTGTTGCAAGGACCAGCCGAGAAATGCGACGGTGGCTAGGCTTTGCCCGGCGATACATCCTGCTAGCTCTGTGCTTGAAGTTGCAAAGTGGGCGTTCGGAGTGGCTAGGCTTCGGCTGGGCGATATACTCTGCTAGCTTTGTAGTGAGGTCGCGAAGTGGGCGTTCGGGGTGGCTAGGCTTAGGTCAGGCGATACACCCCGCTAGCTTCGTCAGCAAGACAATCAAACGATTGGCAAGGAAGGAGTGCAGCCGCACCCTGGAGGATCAGGACGCAGCAGCGAGAAATTGAGATACGAGAATCCTATCGAAATACATTAAACAACCTGAATACTAAATTAACCCAAAGCGTTCTCTCTGGGCGGGCAATCACTTAATATAAATTTGGTGGGACGAGCACACGATCTCGACTGAGCTAGCCGCACATATTAGTTGCGAGCTAAACATAGAAAATCAGTTCGTTACAACATATCTAAATATTCCGTTTAATAAATAAATATTTTAGAAATAACTATATATTTACGTAATTCATCTTAAATTTCAGTTACATTTTATCATTACGAGCTTAAAATTTATACAAATGCATGTACATTCATGCAAGTGGAATTTTTTCATTAGTTTATGTCAGTAAATGTTAAGTTTCATCCCTGAGCTCTCGTCGTCGTTCGCCCTCCCTTTTGCTCGATATCGTCATCCCTCGTCGTGTGCTCCTCGCCTTGATCTTCGTGCCGCTCTCCTCCCGTCGTCGTTCTCTCTTCTCGTCGTTGTTACTCTCATCGTCGTCTTCTTAGATGATTGCTGGTCGTGTTTCATCTCGTCACGCACTCTCTCGTGGCTCGTACTCGATCGTCGTCGTGGTTGCTCTCATCGTCGTCTTCTTTGATGATTGCTCGTCGTTCTCTCTCGCCGTCTGTATCTATCTCGTCGTCTTCAGGGTTGCCAGCTCGTCATCCGTATTTGTTGCGCTCGTCATCATCGGGGGGAAAAACACCCCACATACATACATATATGGATATGTATATGAAGAATTGCTGGCAATTTTAAATTGTGGAAGAAGTCACCAAATTTGGTAGCCTCAGCTCTTATAGTCTCTGAGATCTGTTGTTTCACACGAACAGACAGACGGTCAGACGGACATGGCTAAATCGACTCGGCTGGTGAAGAAGCCTCCTTCTGTCAGTTACATACATTTTCAAATGGAATTAATAGCCGTTCTACTGCTAAATGCTGCACAATTTTCGAGTATGGTCCATTCTTTTACACGGGGTCTCCCATAAGGGAGGATGGTCCATCCAAAATGAACAGACCGTCCGTTCATCGCTCGCCACGATGGTTTCTATACATACATACTAAAAAAATACCAAAAAATATAGATTGTTAAGCGATAATTCCTAAGTTCTTTCCCTAAACCTTCTAACCCTTCACTAATTATACCCGGTATACCCGGGTACAAGGGTATTATAAGTTAGTGCCAACCTAGAATGTATGTAACAGGCAAAAGGAGGTATCTGCGACCCCATAAAGTATGATCAGCATCACAAGCCGAGTCGATTTAGCCATGTCCGTCTGTCCGTCTGTCCGTCCGTGTGAAACAACAGATCTCAGAGACTATAAGAGCTATAGTTACCAAATTTGGTGACAGCATTGGAATCTGTTGCACGCAGATCAAGTTTGTTTTAAAATTTGGCCACCCCCACTTCCGCCCCCAAAAATAAAAAAAAAAGGTTTTTTAGCATTGCTCTTTATTTTTGAGTATAATCCGATGATTAACATGGGAGATATTACCAAAAAAGTTTAAATTTTAAGATATCCCCCTAATCGAGGAATCGAGCCCTGACCGCGCCCAAAACTTTATTGTTAGTTTTTTTCGTTTTTTTTTTTTTGCTTTTCTTCCTTTTTTTCATTCACATACACGGAGAAAAACTAAAAAGGAAAATAAAAATGCAAAAAAATAAATATTTTGGTTTTGTGTGGGATTGAACTCGGGCCAATTTTGCAGAATGTAAATGCATCGGCCGCTTACACAACTGGGCCATTACCTATATTACACGTGAAGCGGTCATTTTCATACTAAGTATACTTTGACAACTGTTAACCAAAATTGGAATAAAATTTTTAAACTGAATAAAAAGGAGAAAAACTGAAAAAGCCAAAACTCAGACCTTTCTTGCATAAAAAACGTTTTCCAGCGCTTAGACCGCTAGGAGCTAGTTCGAAATAATAAAAAGAAGTATTGAAGAAGTATTATATAGTACGTATTATTTCAAATTGCTTTCTAATGTAAAGCACAATCGTTTAGGTACCGGGTATCTTACTGTCGAGCACAGTCGACTGTAGCTTTCTTACTTGTTTCTTATTTTTTTTTTTAATCTGAAAATTTTTGACAAAAAGATGAATGAAAACTAGATTTAGCGCAGCATTTCGTGTT
Source organism: Drosophila triauraria (assembly GCA_014170255.2). Taxonomy (NCBI): domain Eukaryota; kingdom Metazoa; phylum Arthropoda; class Insecta; order Diptera; family Drosophilidae; genus Drosophila; species Drosophila triauraria. The sequence continues at coordinate 34,271,332 of CM024336.1, read as the reverse complement.
CGCCACTGCATAATACGATGCTACCTAAGCTGTGGCAGGAAAATATTTCTGCTTTGCGGTTGCGGCAGTAAAACACCCAATTTTCCTTTGATATGCAAGAGTTAATAGGTTCTTGAATGGGTCGGTTAATAGGCATTCTTTAATTACACCAGTTTACAAAATAAAAATAAAAATAAATGCTCCAAGCCTGGTAATGCGAGTTTCTGGTAGAGTTGAATTTTCAAATCACAAAAATGGCTTTACATGTTTTTTAATGCATACTTTTTTTTTAAGATTTTTTAAAGTTTTACACAAAAAAAAATCTGCTCATTTTTCGTTTATGATTTTATAGCTCGAGGTGTGGCTAACCAATTTAGCCGTCGAAAGTTTTTTTTTACAGGTAATGAACTAACCTTTCGACTTTTATACACTTTATGTATATTGGATAAGTACTTTGTGTGCTGGAGGTCGACAAACTTGAAAAAAGTGGAAATTTCAATCCGTTAACTCAAATGTTAACATGCTGCTAGCATCCTAAATCGAATAGGTTTACATCTTGACCACATCTCAACCAAAATTCAGGTGTAATATCGCGGCTTCGCTATACTTCAGACCTTAGAAAATATTGTTAAACTAGAAACATTTCAAGGCTGGGAGCAACCACTCGTTGCTGCCTTGACTAAATAAAGAAACCAACTTACAAGTAAACATTTTTGATAAAGCCTGATACTCACTAGCGCTAAACCCTTAGCTAGCTGAAAGGGTTTCATAATTCTAGTGTGACCAGGTTTTATGATGTTCACCGAAAATCAATACGAAACGGCCATACTATCAGCTGTGTTTGCTTACAATTCAAATTAAACGCGGTCAATCCGAGGACGCCACAAATACCTGCAAAATGAACAAATGATTTATTTATTAACTTAAGCTATGATTTCCAATGCAGCAGGGTCAGCCCCCGATGCCGCCGAGCTGTTCCTGGCTCGCAGCTGCTGCTACTGCCACTGCGGGAGAGCTGCTACAGATCCCACTGAGAAGTGTTGACCGAAAGACATCTTTGTGTGTCCGGCCTCGTTCGTCTGCTGCTCCTTCTCCTCGTCCAGTTGGCTGCTGGTGGATCTCTCCGCATTGTAGTCGTAGGACACCTGCGACGTGCCGAATCGTTGGGCACATCCACGTCCACGACGGCTGTTGCCACGAACTTGGCGCTTAAGTCGCCGCGCGCGGATCCTTGGGACTGACCACCATGATATCTCTCCACGGCTCTCCACGGAACCCAATAGCGGCGTTGCCGCCCGTTGCCACTTCCGTTTCCATTCTCGTTGCCACTTCTCCTTCTTGTAGTGCTTGTATGCTTCGAAGCACCAGCATTTTAAGGTGGCAGTTAACAAAGAAAAGAATCCCATAAGGCGACCACTGGTCAGGGACGAGCAGAGGAGAAGCAATTTTTTAATTTGGGATTTTGTCCATTTTCTATTTTATTTGCTTATTTCCCTGTTAAATTACATTTTTTAAGACTTTATTTTATTTTAATATTTTTTCTTTGTATTTATTTAACAGTCAAGATCCAACATTCGATCTTCTTTAGTTGTATTGTGAATAAATTCGTTTTTTCCCGCTGCAAAAACCCGCAATACGGCTTTGTTTCCTATCGCTTTTCTTCATTTTCGCCACCCTTGCGATGTTTATTCTAGTATATTTTAGTATTTCTCTTAGCTCATCTGCGTACCGACCTAGGTTAGAGGCGCCGAAAAAGTGTATTTACCTCTAGCTCGCACTCATTTGGTTGCTAAATTTTAGCGCTGGTGAGTACTGAGCTTAAATATCAACATTATGATTATGAACATCAACCTAAACCAAATTAACATCCTCTTCTCACTCGGATTGTTTACTTTTGAGAGTCGACAGCTGTGTTAAGCGGACTCGCAAACTAAACAGAGTCGCAACAACTTTTCGAGGCTGTGACTTTAAACGGTAGTCTAAATAGGGTATAAATCGAGAACCGACTATTAGGCCCAATTGAATGTATAAATAAAAAATAATACTATAATAATACATTTCTGAGGTCCAGACGATGAAACTTATCGTTATCGGCGTGATCATACTGCTTGTTTTACAACGATATTGAGTATTCGATAATATGGCAACTGGCTTTTATATTAACATTACCATTTCCGCATAAATGGGTTTTCGATCCGTCTGCATTAAAAAGGTGTCAGTTCGTCTGATTTATTTTACTTTTTTGTGTTATCTTTTTCTTGACGGATGTTCATACATATGTACATAATTTAGAGCATGTACACGTATACATACATATGCGAGTTGTGTCTACATATGTTTATACATACATACCGATGTATAATGTGATTTTTTGCATAAACATTGTGCTTATCTGGAGCAATCTCTTTGTTATGGTCGCCCGTGGGTCATAAATGTACACATTCATACACATGTACAAATGTAGATAGTCATGTACATATCAAAATATTCCGTTAAGTAAATAAATATATATTTACGAAATTCATCTTTAATTTCAGTTACATTTTATCATTACGAGGTTAAAATTTATACATATGTATGTACATACATACATACATATATGGATATGTATATGAAGAATTGCTGGCAATTTTAGATTATGGAAGATGTACAAAAAGAAAGTGGCAGCAAGCGCAACGTTTTTTTAATTATCTTCATTGTTTTACAGGGTTAGTATGATTTTCCTTTTGATATTATTATACCCGGTACAGGGTTTTTAGCCATTTTTTTAAAATAATTTTTTATGAATGTTCAACATCTTACGACTATAAAGAAAATTTGACATCGATCGGAGCAAAAATAAAGAAGTAGTGGGTAGTTGAACAGAGGTCATTACATTTTCAATGTATGGGTAGCCAAAACTTGAAGGCCCTCCACCTGAAAAGGGCCATTTTCAAAGTCGGTGTACACGATTACTCAAAATCTACTTGACCAATCGTTTTGAAATTTTGCACACAGCTTCTGCAACTAATTCTCCAGGTATCACCGTCGGGTTTTTTTTGTAGTTTTGATTTTAGTTATATATTTTATTTAACAATTTATTTAACAATTTAAGTTTTTTGGTAAAAAATTGTATTTTTTATTTCAAACTTTCATAAAAAATTAAAAAAAAAAATAAGAATAAAAAAACAGGTAATACCTTGGGACAATTATTCATTAACTAATGCCTTTTCTTTTTTTTTATATCTAACGATTCTGTGGACAGTTAGGATGTACACCGCAAATGAACTTTGTTTTGAAGGGCCACGGGAGATTCCCTATAACTCCTATACCTATACATATTTTTCAATAAAACATTTGAAAAATTTTCCAAATGTTACGTTATTATATGACATTTAAAATAATAATAGCTTTTTCATAGGTAAATCCGACTGCTCATCACATCTAGTAAAGTTAACAGACCATCGAAAGGCGTTGTCCGACACTGTACCTTCAATATAGCAGACATCTGGCCAAACATTTTTAAAAATTTCTCATTTTACTTAACTTTGACAATCCACGATTAATCTATTTTTCAACGGATTTCTGGAGTCGTAGGACTGTTTGATACTTTGGGCGATCAGCTGTAAAAAAAAAGTTTTGATTTTCCAACCGATTTTTTTCGTGTTTTTAGGATGCTAGCAGCATGTTAGCATTTGAGTTAAAGGATTGAAATTTCCACTTTTTTTAAGATTGATGACTAGATGAGAAGTATGGTCAGTACGACGGAGATTAAACACGTAACGGACAATTGAATTACAAGCAATAATTTTTGCCTTTCTTGAGTGTCGCAATGCCCAAAAATCTCCACTCCGTAAAAAAGAATGCGAATCAGAATCAGTTCTGGCGACTAGCATTCGTAGCTGAATGAATGACTGAGAAGTTAAAACTGTCTCAAAAGAAATGAAAGAAAAGAAATATGTTTCTCCATATTTACGTGTTATTAAAAGTGATACTCAGGTTACCAGCAGGTTCCACATAATTAATTGGTTTCGAAGGCCTTACTGTGATCGAGTAGAGTCAAAAAGGTAATCCAATTTTTATCTAGCCTTGATCGGATATCTTCAACTACATCAGTAATGGCACACAACTCCTCTTTTTTAAAACCAGATTGTTTGTTACTAAGCATGGAATTGTTGTCTATAAAGGGTTGAATCTGTGCCGCCAGTATGTTTTCAAAAATTTTTGAAAAGAAAGGAAGTAGGGATATGGGTTTGAAATCGGTTTGACTTCTCGGTATTGGGACAATTTTTGCGAACTTCCGTGCGGAAGGAAATGTGGATGTGGTAATTGTTGTGTTCATAATATGTGTAATATGGGTAAGGAGAAAGGGTAGGGTATCAATAATTTAATACATTTCGGGCTATTGCCATCCAAGCCTTCTGAGTTTGACTTCACTTTAAGTAAACATTCAGGTACATCACATTGGCTAACACATATAAAACTAAATCTATTACCACAGTCTGGTAAGGCATTCAGGTACTTGTTACATGTAGCTTCAGGTACATCGAATTGCACACACTTCCTGTTCAGATCGTTGACGTCCACTTGGTGTTGGGTCGACTGCTTGCTTTTAGCTATTCCTACATTTTTAAATTCACACTAGGTTTGTTTAATGGAGAGGTTATGGAATTAAAAATTACACTTTGCAGATCTGATCATCTGCTGTACATTATCACGCACCCGAGCGTATTGCAATCCAAAAAAACTCAGTTTTATATCGTTTCCACTTATTGTAGGATGCATCACGGATTGCTTTGTTTCTTTTAATGTTGTTGGTAAACCAAGGATTGTGCTCTGGTGGGATAGTTTTTTGTCTTATTAACACACATTTGTTGTACAAGTAATCAATATTGCTGTTGAAAATATTGAATTGATGGTCGATATTGGGAGACAAATATATGGACGTCCTTAAATTCGAAAGTCTTTAAATTATAGGCTAAGGTCAAATCATACGTCAGAAAGATAAGGTCATGCTTGGAGAAAACTGGTACAGAGACCTTGCCATACAATAAAATGTTACTAGGGTCATTAACGAGGAAAAGGTCAAGAAGAGTATCACAGGTATTGGTAAAGTGTGTCGGAGTCTGCAGGTTAACTGATGACAAGCCGATAGATTCGAAACTATCGAGCAGATGTCTCTCCTTTAGGATATTGCCATTCAGGTCGCCAGTAATAATAACATCGGTATCGACCGATATTTCACAGAAAACATTTATCAAGGAAGCATAGTCAATATTACGTTTCGGACGGTAAATGCATCCAATCAATTCTTTCGAAGAAAGATCTTTACTTGAAAGCTCCAAAAATAAATATTCAATATCGCTATCCATTGGATGCTTACATTTAACAGTACAATTCAATTTTGTGTTCACATAAATAGCGACACCACCAGCATGAATAAAACGGTCTGCACGATAAACAACATAATCATCACACGCAATAGACAGATCACTAAAATCGGGCAAGAACCAAGCTTCAGACACGCACATAACATCAACTTTAGACTGAACAAACACATATCTAAATTTATAAATTTTCTTGGTGGACTCTGTGCATTAATATGGACGACCTTAATCCCTTTTTTGTGCTTAACTAAAATTCTAATCGAACTCGCAGCTATGGAACTACCTATTTTAGTCTGGTCGAACATGTTGAGGACCTAATGGGAAGCGCGCTTTATTAAAAATGAGGATTTTAAAAGACAAAGAGATAGTTGCAAACTTTTGACAATTAATAATGATTCAAAATAAAGAAATTAAAAATATAGATAAATATATAAATAAATATAATGAAAAAAGTTTAGGGGCGAAAGCTTTCACAGTTAAAAGTGCCAGTCCATTTTTTATTGAGTTTCATAAGCATTTGTCACAAAGGTGAGCAAGGAAGAGGAGCTTTGCGTTGTCGGAAGAAAAATCATTCTGAAATTGCATCTTAAGGGCAAAAAGTTACCGGGAAAGTGGAACAACAATTGGCAAATCGCAGTCATATGTTCAAAGAGTCTTTACCAAATATATAACGTCAGGCTCAATTTTATTGACCAAATCTGGTCGCCAACGCTAGTTGACGAAAAGAGAAAAATCTTAATTTCCCTAAGTAGTATATGCATTGATATTATTTCAAACAAAAATGCTAAGAACAAGGAGAATGTTTGATTTTATTTGTGTAGTATATGTACATATTAACGAAAAATAACAATATTATATAAAGGATCGAAAATATTTAGTGATAAAGTTTAAGTCTATGAAATATATGTGCATAGAGAATTAAAATACTAATGAAATAATTTTAAATTTTAGTTTAATAATTACTATGTTTTCTTAGTGAAATTTGATTAATCCGGTTTTGCATTGAGGTTGCCAAATTTTGGAGAATTAGTTAATTTGATCCCATTCCTGGAGCAATGCCTTTCAGGTCATTACGGTGCCAAACTGTCCATTCTGTAAACTTTGTTGATAATATTCCAAGTCTTCTATTGGTTTAGTCCGATGATCGCTGGCCACTGCAATTAGAATTTTCACCATCCATAAATCTTGTTTACGTGCCGTATGTATTGTCTTGCTGGAAGATCCACTCATCCCCATAAAGGTTTCCAGCAAATTCAATCAGCACTGTTTCCAACAACCTACATACATTTCCGCATTGGTTCTGGCTATAAACAGAGGGAGACTTTCCAGCATGTCCAAATCCAGCCCAAACCATTAATGATCCTCCACAGAGTCAGGGCTGTCTAGGCTAAACTTTTTAGTCCGAAAATATAACTTTAGTGAACCCTGACCAAACTTGTATTTGCAAATAATAGTCAAGCGGTTATGTGAACTTCAATAGCCTCAGTATAGCGTCGGGAGGCATATGTAATTCTCTGTTTTCTTCAAAATTATTAATACGCCTTGATGTCGCTTCAGTTGACCTGATCTCCATGCAAGACTTGTTACGGCTAGACGCCGAATTTGCCTCACCGTGCATCGATTTCCGTGGGTCTGCTGCTCCGCTTTATTTTCCCATACCGGATTTTTGGAAGTTTGCAATAGGTTTTATGCCGATTTAGTCTGGCGGCAATAATGAAAATTCTGCCAGATTCGGCCAGCCATTTTGATCAGACCGCGATGTTCCTCAGACAAATGCGTTCACGTGGTATACACCGTAAATAAAATTATTAAAGAACTTTTTTTTAATTTCTGTTTAAAACAAACCAGTACTTTCTGCTGAATAAAGAAATTTTTCTGGAAATTGGCTTGCCGCCGCGAGATCACAATAATGTACAGGTTGCACATTATACTTTTATGAAAACCACGATTGTTACACATATTTTGAAAAAGGTACATAGAATGCGAAAGCTCGAATATTTGAGTGTAGATGTTCACAACAGATAACAGTACAGCACCCTACAAAAAATGTACCGTTTTTACAGTAAATATAAAAATTAAAAGAATATATCGAAAGCCCACAGGTTGGAAGTTTAAGTTGAGGAACCGTTCTCCAAATCTATATAAAGTCATAATATACTGATGGGTAATAAAATGTGGTTAAAAGGTGCTTGCCACGAAGATAACCATGTAGCTCAGGAAAAAATCAGAAAAGTCTGATCCGCAGCCACATTTCAAAGCCTTCCGAGCTTTGAATAAGGTTTCGCACTGCCGCTTGACGTGATAAAAACAAGAAAGAAAGCTAACACTGATAAACCGAAATTTGTATACCCTTGCCGTCTGCAATTGGATTATTGAAAATCGATTCTTTTTGGTTACATATAGAATTTTACATTTTACATGTAGAATTTTACATTTTCGCCGAAATCGACTAGATCGTCTGTCTATGGCAGCTATTTTAAAGAACAGATCTCAGTTAGACTATAAGAGCTTAAAACTGCCAAATTGGAATGATTGATATACGTTAAGATCAAAAAAGTTAAAATTTTCCACGCACTTCGCCATCATTCCTATGTAGCTATAGGATATAGTGGTCCGATTTCGGCCGTTCCGACATATAAATTGGTGCGCAATAAGACTATGTTTAAAATTTTTCTGTGTAAAAAAGAGAGAGAGAGAGATAGACAGGCAGACAGACGGACAGACAGACAGACGGACATGGCTAGATCGATTCGGCTGGTGATGCTGATCAAGAATATATGTACTTAATGGTGTCGGAGATGCCTCCTTCACTGCGTTGCAAATATCATGGCAAATATAATACCCTCTGCAAGTATAAAATTGTGCGTCCAAGACCGTTGATGTGGAGACGCGCATCGTCTCCCTCACCATTCGCGACAATGACTCGTTTTAAGGGTGTATTGCGCCACCGAGGTGGTAATCGGTCCGTTAGAGATTCTAATCTAAACCATAGGTCCCTTTATTGTCTTAAAGGCAAATTTGGTTGAAAGTTCTCAACGATCGGGCTTGAAAGTCTTAATATCTGCTAAATCTGATTCTTCAAAACATAATGCCTACCGTATCGCTTGGCCCCTTTACGAACTCTACCACAATCTCCGAACATGAATCATATTGAACATTTATGGGATCTTCTGGAGCGTTGCATAAGAAAACCCAAGATTACGTCGAAAACTTTGCACTTATTTAATTGTCTTTGGTACTACAACAAAATTAGTGGGATTTTTCACCCAAATACAGGATCTATAAGTTTAAACAATTACACGAAAGGGTAAATGTAAGAAGCTTATTAATAACTCATCGGCTTTAAATGAATTTTAGCTGTAGATCGCAGCTTTTCGGAATGCATTTAAGGAGGGTTTAAGTAAAATGGTTATTATAAGAATATCGCTAAGCGCATAATTCTGCAAAGATAGAAGGAGACGGCCAATTGAATGAGCAAATCCGATTAGTATACAATTATACTTCTATAGTTGTCAAATCTAAGCAAGAGTTTTACTTTTATGGTGCTGTACGCAGAAATATGCGTCCGAGTGTATGTATACAGCTCAAGATAATTAGTAGAATTGAAAGAGCGAGCTTTTTTTTTTTTAATTTCTGTTTAAATTAGAGACTTTTTCCAGTTTCCTTTCTGATCATAAATGATCCTATTGTCTGTCTGGAGAAATTGGTATGCCAGCCGCCAGCCGCGCAATTATGTACGAGGTGTGTTCAAAAAGTATCGCGAATTTTGAGTTTTCGCGGGTTACGTATATTCGAATTTAGATTTTTTTTGTGGCGTTATGTTGGTACTCATGTCTCTCACTTGTGCCGACAAGCTCGGCCATTTTGAATGTTCACTTTATTGTTGACAGCTGTTTTGCTTGCACGTGTTATGGATCGTCTTCGATTTTTACCTATTAAAAAAATGTATCAAAGAACCTGTATCAAATTTTGTGTAAAAAACGAAATTAAGTGCGCGGATGCATTCGAATGTTGACTGTGGCATACGGGGAAGCTATCTTGGACCGAAGCAACCTTTATCGGTAGTACAAAATGTTCTCAGAAGGCCGAGAAGATTAGCCTTTTGGTGCTTTCGCACCACGACAACGCCCCTGCTCACACATCGTTGCTTGTGCGCGACTTTTTCGTCAAAAACAACACACCTATGATGCCGCAGCCACCGTATTTCACAGATCTTTCTTGTTCCCTAAACTGAAGAGGCCCATGAAAGGACGACATTACGCTACGCTTGACGAGATAAAGACGGCATCGAAGGAGGAGCTGAACATGATAAAAAAAAATGGTTTTTATACCCGGTACCCATAAGGTACAAGGGTATTATAAGTTGGTGCCAACCGAGAATGTATGTAACAGGCAGAAGGAGTTATTTCCGACCTTATAAAGTATATATATTCTAGATCAGCGTCACTAGCCGAGTCGATCTAGCCATGTCCGTCTGTCCGTCTGTCCGTCCGTGTGAAACAACAGATCTCAGAGACTATAAGAGCTAGAGTTACCAAATTTGGTGACCACATTGGAATCTGTTGCACGCAGATCAAGATGGTTTTAAAATTTGGCCACGCCCACTTCCGCGGCCGAAAATTATAATCATACTGTATATAAGCTATAGGCGTGATTTTCGGCTTAAAGTAAATAGATAGACTTAATAAGTGGGCAATCGTGGACGTGTTCTGAAAATTAGAGTTTCTGTGTAAAGAAAGAGAGAGAGAGAGAAAGAGAGAGAGAGAGAGAGAGAATTACTCTATTTGCCGATTCCTTTTCGATTTGCATACAGAGCTCTCTGTTCCTAGCCATCACTTTTCGTTTTTCGCGCCTCCATTTCCTTTTTTATTTTAAAAATCGTCTCGCGTCTCGATCGCGCAACGGAATGTTTCATATGAATCGGGGTAGGCCGTACAATAAGAGAGTCGCAAGCAAATCAACGCCAATTCCTACTTCGATCTCTTTCAATTTAATTACCGCGTCCAAAAAACCGTTGATGTGGAGACGCGCATCGTCTCCCTCACTCATTCGCGACAATGCTACTCGTTTTAACAAGCTGGCCTTTCTCACCGGCTCTCTTGATTGAAATGTGGTTTGCAAAATTCAACCAATACTCTCTTCATGTGGTATAATCCTCGATTAGTCTTCACTCACATGTACTTATCGACCAAAGTATATCTGCTCGAGCTTTTTCGTCTTTTATTGTTTATTCTGCTAGATCTGATTCTTCATTGGAACACTTTTTCGTACCGTTCGCGTGCTGCCATAAATAGTTTTTCACGAGAATAGCAACTTCCATGTGTCGTAGTTCTCTGCGTTTATCGGCACGATGCGCATGAATGTACCCGTAATTTTTTAAAGCTTGTTTTTCCCTTTTTTCACTAACTTTGCACTTATTTAATTGGCCTCTTTGGTACTACGCGTCCTGGGCCCATAACCTATTGGGATTTTTCACCCAAATACAGGATCTATATCAGTTTAAACAATTACACGATAGCGGTTTGATTAATGTATATATAGTTTATTAATAACTCATCGGCTTTTGCCGGAAATCCAAAAGTGCATGTGAGATCGACAGCTCTATTCGAATACACATACGCGAGAGAGCGAAATCTTAGTGTGGTTAAATAATGTTGAAGTAGATGCCCGAAATTATGGAATGGGTAGTTTGAATAAGGCGCTTAATTCGAAAGTAGCAATATCCGATTAGTATACAATTATACTTCTATAATTGTCAAGCCTAAACAAGAGATACTACTATTATGCTTGCTACCGCCTAACCCTTTAGTAACACTTTCTACACTCGTATATGGGCAATTCCAGCAAAAGGTCAACCAGAGCCGAAAACTGAACTGTTCATTATCATCGTATTTTTGTGTGTATATGTATATATTTCTTTTTAGATATACACACAAAAACACTATGATAATAAACAGTTTCTTTATGTTAAATAAAAATCAAAATTTTCAATGGTAACATATCATAGTGTTTTCATGTGAAAATCTGCCTGAAAACTGAGAAAAACTTTAAACGTTTAAGCTATTTTTACATTTAATTATTTCTCATGTTAAACTATGAAATGTTTACAATTTTTCTAAAAAATATGAAGTTATTTATAGGAAAACGTAATGTAAAAACATATGGAAACCTTGTACCGTTTGCGATGTACCGTTACCAATCAGAAATAAGCTTGTAAAATAAATAAGATAATTACTCGCCACATTTCGCAAATTTCCAGATAAAGTCAAACAAGAGATTTATTTTTTTGTACCGTTTGCGATGCATTGTTTTCTACAAATTTCAAAATTTCGAAACGACAAGTCCTCAAAGCTTCCCTTTTAAAACACAAATAGTATAATGGATTGATCGAAAAAAAAACACTTCTGAAAATGTTAATTTTTGTCATAACTTTTTCCATTTTATGCTGTATAAACGTGCCGTCCGGCATCCTGGAAATGCCATATTTATAAATATTTTGAAGAAGTCTTATTATACCCTTTCAGAGGGTGCTATAATTTTTTCATGATTTTGCAACGTAATGAGGGAAGCATCTCCGACCCCATAAAGTATATATATTCTTGTTCAGCATCACTGGACGAGTCGATCTTGCCATGTCCGTTTGTCCCTCTGTTTCTACGCAAAATAGTCTCTCAGTTTCTGAGCTACTTGAATGAAACTGCAGATAGTCTTTCTTTTTATTCCGGCATAGCGACATAGGATCGCGACCATAATTTCGCCCAGTACATTTTGTCCACGAACTTATGGCGTTTTTTTTTTGGTGATCTTATGCCGCCGGTAAGCGTCACGGACTTGTGACGCGGACTTGTGCCGTTTTAAAGCGACATAAGTTCGTCGCAGAAAAAACGACATAATTTCGCTAGTCGCTGTCGCCGAAAAACGTCATAAGATCTCGCGAAATTGTCGTTCTAAAATTACTTGTTCTAAAATGAATTTTTTTTTTAAATCATTTATTTATTAAGCAGACAGTTGGGGGGTAGGGCAGTGGGTATTTACATTGGGGAGCCGGGAGAACCGGGAGAGCCTGAAATCATCCGGTCTCCTAGGGTCCTCTCCATGGCTTCTTTGCGCCCATTTTTTTACGTGCGGAATGATTTTGTAGGTTCAGCGTCCTTTCGTAGATTGTTGCCAGCGTCTCTGCCACCTTTCGAAGCTATTTTCTCTGGCGTTTGACCTGACTGCTTGCCGTTGTGATGGGGTGCACAGCCTTTCTATTCTCTCCACTTCTTCGTAGATCTCCTTTGCCTCCATCGCCAGCAGGTCTATTGGGATCATGCCAGCTATGACTTGGGCTGCGTCGTCCGATATCGTCCTGAAACGAGAGCACACTCTGAGGGCGCATAGCCTGTACGTGGATTACAGGCCCTTCCTGTACGTCTGCGTGCCAGCAGCGTCGGCCTTGCCTTGTTGCCTTGCAGACCGATTGGAGAAGTAGCATTCGTCCTTGCTTCGGCCCACTGGTGTTCAACATTATTCGCACTAGTGCCCAAGCGACGCTTACAGCCTTTTTATTGACCTCCGCGAGATGCTCCTTGAACGATAGCTTCTTGGATTGTTTTTGCCACTATGACGCTGGCAATGTCGTCCGCGAAGCCTACGACTTCAGAACGCCGTCATACATTGCATTTCAGAGCAACGGTCCCAGTACTGACCCTTGAGGTACTACGCAGGTGGTTTTATGTTCTAGGGTACCTCTATCCGTGTCGTACAGCAGGATGCGCTCGCTGAAGTAGGCCTCGGTAAAGCCAATTAGTGCATCGGGTACGCCTAGGTGCTTTAATGCCTCCATCGCGCCGAGTTGAAGGCATTCTTGATGTCCAGTGTCACCACTAAGCAGTACTCCTTGCTGCCTCCCAGCCATCTTGTGCCTTAAATTGCCTTCGCAGCAATATCCTTCACCGTCAGGATTGCATTTAATGTGGTTCTCGCTTTCCTCGACTTTCGAGTCGAACTGCATTGGCGAGAGGTTCCCCGCTGCAGAGATGGCTTCCTGCAGCCTAAGGCTGATATAGCGCTAGAGTGCCTTGCCCATGTGGTCGATCAGGCATATCGGCCTGTACGACGACGGGTTCTCCAGTGGTTTATTCGGCTTAGGTAACAAAACCCGTTTCTGGATCTTCCACCTGGAATCCGCCGCACTGAGCGGTCTTGCTTGCCCAATTTTCTTTACCACCATTTTATAGTCTTGACCCCATGGATTCTACTCGGCTGAGTCACAGAGCTTCAAGAATCATTTTCTCTTTGACTCCTTAATGAGCCTCCGCAATTTCCTCCGTCCACCAGTAGACTGGTTCCCGGTGGCGATGATGGCTCCCCGTTTTCCGAGCGAACTACTGTAGAAGGTGAGGTATACTACCAAGCCGGCACCGGCTCTGCTGAAAGTGTGCTCCGATCCCGTGTTAAGGAGCGCGACGTCCAGAGATGTGAGGGCTTCCTGCAGCGTTCGACCTCTAACATTTGTGTAGGCCGATCCCCATTGTTCTGCCCATGCATTAAAATCTCCTGCGATGTCCACTCTTTGTTTTCTCCTAGCGTCTTTCACGATCTTGTCCAGGACTGCAGCGAATTCTTGGAGGGAGAGGCGCGGTGGGAGGTAGCAGCTGTAGAGGCATACGTCTTTGACCACTGCCCAAATAAAGAAGGCGCCGGCACGTGAGCTTTGAGGTCGGATTTGTCTGAGCGTCAGGATTGCAGCAGACTTCGTCGCGTCCAGAATGTAGTCCATGCTGGGAGTCCTTCTATACGGCTCGCTATTAACTGCTAGCTTGGTGCGTAGCTTCTTCGACTCATTGTCAACTGTTACAGTATGAAAGTTGTACAGGCTTTTTTGACATATTGAATATACTGTACAGTATAGAATGAGTACAGTATTTTTGAGAACACCAGACAACTGTACACTACTGTATACTTAGAAATGAATGTATTAATGCAGGTCTCTAATGTACATGTATGTATGAGCATGCATGTATGTACACGTATGTATGATAAATAAATGAGTAATCATGTTTATTAATTTTTATGGGAGTGTATTGAATTTTTATTGTGTCCTTAAAGTATTACGTAAATGTACACAAGTGTATGTAAATATGTAAATATCCTGCAGTATCAGTTGTCATCAATAGGCCGTTGTCATCAACGTTTCATCAACGTGCAGACTTCGGCTTCGGCCGAATCGACACTCTCATTTAATCGTGTAAAAACCGACTCTCTCGCTCTCAATTCTCTCTCGCTCAATTTCTCTCTTAAGAAATTATGTTGAAACATCTTAAGAAATTATGTAAGAAAAATGTTGATGAAATGTTGATGAAAAGTTAACATAATTGTTGATGAATCATCGATGAAATGTTGATGAAAGGGTGATGAATCATCGATGAATCATTGATCATTGTAACTGATGACAGCCTAGGACATGCCCATGTTAATTTCATCAACAGTTTGTATGGAATCAGTATGTGCAACGAAGTTTTTTTGACGCCGATAAGCGTTGTACGGGCGAAATTATGACATTTTTTCTGCGGCGAACTTATGGCGTCCTTAAGCGTCATAAGATCGCGCGAAATTATGTCGTTTAAAAACGGCGAAATTATAGCGGCAGAATTATGTCGCGACCCCTAGTCTTCTTTTTATTCCCATTAGTATATATTACTGGGTTTATACACAGACTCGAAAGCATGTATTCATACTTGCAGATGAGATGACAGATTTGTGAAATTAGTATATTCAGCGTTTATTAAACAGAGTTCAGCTGATAGCGCCACACTATTTCATGTTTTAGATGCCCTATTTTTAGCCTAGTATATTACCGTTTAATATACAGATAAAAATATTCATTTTACAGGTCTGGCATCTTGTCTGTCAATATGAATACATGTATTCGAGTCTGTGTATAAACACAGTATATGTCTAAATTAGGCCACTATATCTTATAGCTGCCATAGTAACGGTCGGAACCGATTTTTGTTTTTAAGGATATTGGACTCAAATGAAATCTATTATATATATTAATATATATATATATATATATATATATATGTAAGACTGTGTAGGAGAAGTAGAGAATATTAACAGCAGTAACAGCAGAAGAAAAGAAGAGTAACAGCAGAAACACCAGCAGAACAACAGCAGAAACACAGCAGAAAAACAGCAGCAGAATACGAGCAGGATAACAGCAGAGGATCGGCAGAAGTAGACAAAAACAACAGCAGAGAGACAAAAGAGCAACAGAGAAGTAACAGGAGAGCGACATCTTTCAATATATGTCCGCATGCGTTTTCGCTGGAAAACAGACGGGGCGTTCTTGAGGCCAAATGGCAATGTCAGATACTCATAGTGCCCATCTGGTGTAACAAACGCGGTACATTCAACAGAATCGGGATGAATGGGTATCTGATGATATCCACTAGCCATATCCAGACAAGTAAAATATTTTGCACCCGCAAGTCTAGCAATCTGGTCGTTGATAAGTGGTAAGGGATATCTATCAGAAACAGTGTTGCTGTTCAGTTCGCGATAGTCAACGCAAAGTCGATCGGATCCGTTCTTCTTTTTAACCAAGAGTATAGGACTAGCATAGGGAGAACAACTAGGTCGAATAATGTTACAGTTTAACAATTCTGTTATCCTTTCACGTACAACTTCTTTTTCATTTGGACTCAAACGATATGGACGCCGCTGCACAGTTTTGTTTGGATTAATTAATCTAATAGACATTTCACCCGTATTAACCCTTGTGCAAGGGATTCCATCAATAAATGCAGCTGAATAGTCTTTAAGTAATTTAATTAAATTTTCCTTGTCATTACCAATCATTTCAGTATCAACATTAAGTAACAAGGGAGATGGCTCAGATACTTTACAGACGTTTACAGATTTTGACTTAACAAATTAAAATTTATCAGGTGCCAAGATGATTTCGTATCCTTGACTAAGGATTTCCCCACCAATAACAATATCATTATCCGCTTATCCGCTATGACGTGAAACAGTATTTCTACAATATTTCCATTAATAATGCATTTAGATAATTTTTGTAGCTTACTGGAAATGCCAGCGTCACCAATACCTCGTATTATGACAATATTATTAATAAGTTTGCCATCAAATTTATCGGCAACACTACTTCGAATAAGCGAGCATTCTGCTCCAGAGTCAAAACAAATAGAAAAGATCTTACCCTGGTGTGTCAAAACTCCTTTCGGCTCAGCCACAAAACATTGATTACATTTCTTCTCAGTAACTGCTCCAGATTTAGCTGCATTGTTCGTGCACCGATTCGCAAGATGTCCAAGTTGTCCACACCGGTAACAGGTCACATTCTGCAAATCACGATGCTGTTTATTCTCCGATCCAGACCGCTTTAATTTACACTCCGCCATTTTATGTCCTGGTTTCTTGCATAAGTGGCACACGATTTTGGCTCTCTTGTAGTCGCCGCTATTACCATCAGTACTTCCAGCACTCCGCTTTTTGTCAAATGTAAATCCTTTCAGTTCCATCTGGAGTTGACTTCTAGTTTGTACATCTGACGAAAACACCATACGCTGCAAACGGTTGTCAAAGTTGGCCATATGCGCAAGTACCGTGGATACAGCTATTCCCTCGGCGTTCATATTGCGCCATTTTGAAGTCAATGACGTCACCATACGGCTTGCATACACTGCAGGGCCCTCGTTTTGGGCTGGACGGCTGTTCAGCAGATTCAGGAACGTAGCTGCCGGCGATTCCTTAATCTAGAAACGCTGTATAAATGGTTCTTTAAACTGCTCCCATTTAATGCCGGGATAGCAGATCTGTGCAAGCCACGCTGAAGCACTGCCCTGCATGCAACTACTCAACATCATGATAAGTGCGCTGTCATCAATCTGCTGTTCGTCCATAATAATGCTTGCCGTTGCACACCATTGAGTCGCATCAGCTTCAGTTACATCTGGGTTGAATTTTGGCAAAACCACTTGATTTTGTGGACGGGCAGACGCTTGCATGACTTTGCACATTTCGACGAAATTGCGATTCTGTAGTTCCATAATAGTACGCCACTGATCTTCAGAAAATGCAGGAGTTGGCACTGATCCCACTTCTGATGTCGGGTTAGCATTCGGATTTTCCATATTTTCTGGCGCAGATTGTATACGGCGAATACACTTGTTCACGCCACTTCAACTCGAGACAGCCTGCCGCCAGCATTCTAGTATACCGAAAATGCCCTCCAGAAATGTTGCAACGAACATACTGTTTATCTCTGTCTCTCGCAGTGGCTCAAGCATACACGCACAACAATCGTAGTTTTTTTTTTTTGTTAAGATTAATTATCACGCTTCACAAGAGTAGCTCTTGTTTTCGTGTTTGATTAATAGTAACTATAGATCCCGGAAACTGCGGGTGGGAAAGAGCGCCACTTTGGGGCATTTTATGTGTGATTATATGGTGTTAAAGTAATCTTCCATGTCTGTCTCGGCCGAGTATCTATAGGTCCGCAGGGTGTCTTCTGCGCAGACGTCGTCGGCCTAACGGGGTGGTATTAAAGATTGTGCGGAGATCCAGGAAATTGCGAATGATTTCCTGGAAAGTCCTGGTGTCAGAGCCAGGTTTTGAATGCTGGGATGGCACGGATATATAAATAAAGTGTAATGCTTGTGGGTAAAAATGGAACTTGTTTTTTTCGTATTATCCCGTGACACGATGTGCGAAAGGGTGCTTACCGCTTCGTAGAAAAGACTCGTCGAGCAATGTATTTGCTTAAAAAGGTTTAAAACTAAATAAAAACATGACATTGTCAATCAATTTTAATTAAATGAAAAAAAAAAAAACATTTATTTGTATAAAGTGTTAATACGTATGTATATACACATAAATACAGACATTGTGCCGATTTCCCCAGAGTGTCGTATCAAATGAATCTTAATTTATTAAATATGGGCATAGAGAATGAATTTATTTTATTTTATTTTTTTTCTATGCTTATACACATGCAATTTAGGAGCAGGAAATCTCGTGCTTTCCTTCAGCAATCGAATCTATTCGAATGGAAACCGGTATAGCAAGCACCAAGTTGTATTTGATCCGTTATTAAAGCGTATGCAAGCATCTCATTCTCTCAAATACAAAGAAGACGCTTGCTTTGTTATACTCGCTCAAACAGTATGATTTGATACCGGTCAAAGTTATCGTATAAATGGTTGCGTTCACCAGAACAACATGATAGTTGTGCTGAACAAGCATGATTACTAATCATAATTAAAAATGTTTCCATCATGATCAGAAAAAAGGAGCGTTAAAATGTACGCTACCTTTATCGATACTGATAAATTGCTGCTGGCATATATCGATAAAAATAATGTAAAGAAGAACATATAAGTTAACACAAAACTAATTCGCAACCGAAGTTGGCCACGCGCATGGCACAATTACTGAAGGTAGTCTCGTCGGCAAAACCTCGTCTCTACAATGAGTGCGAGTGAGAGGGGCTCGCCCAGTAAGTGCGAGCGAATCGACAATTGAGTGTGTGGATTAACCCTTAGATGGTCCGTGGGGCTTTAAGTTGCGTGTTGTAATAAAAAGAGTTGAAGGTTTTTTTTATAGTTTAATTTTAAATAATTTGGAGTTTGACAACAGGCGTTGTTTTTGTTTTTGGCTTGCAAGTCGTTTGTTTAGGTTCTTAATTCTAAAATATATTCTAATCTTATAAACTTTACACCCTCCACATGTTTGCGACACACATTGCAAAATGTCATTTCTGCATAAGGGTTAACATTGGCAAAAAATTCGTCCGCAGACGTGCTCTCGCGTCAAGCAACAAACATGCACTGAAGCCGAACACGAGCGCTTCGCGAGCCGACTGGACTACCTTCAGTAATTGTGCCATGGCCACGTGCATCCGGTATTGCACCAGCAAGTAAAAGTGCAAGGTCGACTTCCCGCCTTCGGTCAATAGCACCCAAAGTGTGCTGACTGCAGCGTCTGATCCACTTCCCGCTGCAGCGACGACAACGGCAAAGCTCCGACGTTGGCAGAGGCAGCGACAAAGTTATTGGGTATAAATATGACAATTTCTGTAAACATAATTTCGTTCCAATTTTTGTGCAAATAAATACAAACCAAGTGTCCTACAAAATATCATTTTTTTAAATAATAAAAACAATCGTGTTTAACTTATACAAGGGAATATAAATTATTAATAATGAATCCAGTGGAATTCTTAGCTGTTCTGCCAGAATTGTTTGATTAGAATGTTACGAGTGCAGCGTGCATTGCTGCAATTGCGGTAGTGGATGAAATGGATTTGGAAACAGGCGATTCAAGAAAAGGAGGTGTCAAATAAAATAAATTTTTTTAAGTAAAGCTCAACGACAGCTTTAAAGCCGATAGATCATGTTATTCTGGTGAACGCGACCAATGTCTCGCTTGCTGTTTCTAATAGATTCGTGCAGGGGTCTAGTATAGTTTAGAAACAAAAGTTTTTAAAAGTGTTTTTATTCTGCTCCAATTCCCCGAGGTAACAAATCTCCAGCTTTGTCGCCGGTTTGTCGGATGATTTTCGCATAACAGATTTTCAGGATATCTTTAAGCTCAGATCTAGAATTTCTTATTATTTGTATACTAGCAATCCCATAGCGGCTCCGCCCGCTGTAAAAATAATATACCCTGAGGAAATTATTATAACTTTGGTCAGATGTTTAACATATATCCCTTATGATTGCCATAAATCAAGTAATCATATTCTCTAGCTGGCATAATCTTGCACACTGCGCTCAAAATTTATTAAAGCATCAAAATAAAAACAAAGTATAGTCCATTAGTTTACTTTTTTGCTTTTCTGTCAATTCGTTAATTAACCATATTAAATTCATACGTTTGATTGTAGAAAATCTATTTCCATTTGTGTGTCCCGTTCCCCAAAACTGTAGCTAACTGATTAACTATACTAATTCCGTGAGGATCTTAACTGCTTTCTCTATTTACAATGGCTAGTTAAAGAGAATTTGAAAAAAAATATTAACAGGCAAAAAGGATTTGACCCGGGTTCGAACCCAGATTTTCCCCGATCCTTTGGTCGAGAGTCACACTACAACCATCTACGCCAAGTCCCCGTATATCATTGGTCCCCGTATCAAATTGGCCCGGGGATTGTCTTGATTGACGGGCAGCATCTGGTTGGGCAAAAGTCGCAAACTTTTGCGGTTGTCGAAAATTTGCTGTCAAGCAGCGAAAAAATATATAAAATAAGTTAGGATAATATTGTACTGCTTAAAAAATTCTTGCTCGCGACTGCAAGCTTCTTTTGGCCGCCGCCATTGTGAGAACTATAACTAAAACTAAAACCAACCAAGGAATTTAATCCGGGATCGGACCCAGATTTTTCCCCCGATCGAAAGTCCCACTTCAACCATCTGCGCCAAGGCCTCGTGTAATTGCATGAGGCTTTGGTGTCATGTAGCGTAAAAATACAAAATATAAGTTAGGATAATATTGTACTGCTTGTTACTGCAAACTGCATTTTGAGATCTTTAAGTGGGACTTTAACCAACCTTCCGAGATCTAAAAAAAACCATTCAAAAAAATAATAAAAAAAAAAAAAATAAGGACGGCCGCGCGCGTTCTCCTGGTCCCGCGCGGTCACGGTCATATATATAGATCTCATAAGTTGTAACCATTTTTACGGTCATTTATCTTAAAGATTATACAGTAACTTAAATTGGCTTTATTTTGTTATTTTCTTTAATATTATTTTTATTATTAATATAACTATCTTTATTTTCAGCTAAGCACTCCGTAGCTGATATACTCCAATGCTATAGGTGCTCTGTATCTACAGAAAAATATGTTGTGGATAATACAACCATTACGACGCCACTGTGCTCTAAATTTGATGAGTCTAATAGTTATGCAGTACAGTGTCCATATTCAACAATGTGCTTGAAAACCATTACCATCTTACACCTACAAAATGGACAGAAACAAGAAACTATAACCAGAGGGTGTGCCCAACAAAAGAACACAACTCAGGTATTATGATATTGACACAAATACAAATAATATTTAATAACACAATTTTGTTTTAGATATTTCGCAATAAACAATGGGAACAAGAACATTTAGTCCAAGAAGTGTATAATGTGGGCTGTAAAGACATAAACACCGATAATATAGCGGGATCAGCAAAAAAAAAACATTGCTATTGTCGCGGAAATCTCTGCAACTCATCAAGTTATGTTACTCCTAATATAAATACGTTGATCTTCACTTTTTTATGGATCACATTATGTATTTAAATATAAATCAAAATAAACGGTTACTAACCTTTTTTAACTCTTTTTATATACACTCGGACGCATATTTCTGCGTACAGCACCACAAAAAATCAAAACTTTAATCTTAACGTCAAATAACTCTGCTAATATTTTGCACTGCGAATCAAAAATGGGCTCATTCCAGTAGTCATTCAATTGACCGTCTCCTTATATTTTCTCAAAATTATGCGCTTAGCGGTTTTCTTATAATAACCATTTTACTCAAACTCCCATAAAAAAAGCAGTCGTAAAAGTCTGCGTACAGCTAAGAAAATCATATTTTATTTGCGAATTAAAAGCCTATCTGCTATTTTTTTTTGTGCAAAACTTCCCTCAGTCGTCTGAGCAAAGATTCCACTAATTTTTTTATATCTTCTGGTGTTATTATCTGCCATTCTTCAAGAATAACTGACTTAAGTACAGTTTTCGACGTAATCTTGGATTTTCTTATGCGACGCTCCAGAAGATCCTATAAATTTTCAATATGATTCAAGCCCTAAGTTTGTGGTAGAGCTCGCAACTGTTTTTATACGTCATAAAGGAGCCAAAGGCTTGATATTGTGGGCAGTATGTTTTGAGTCATTATCTTTTTTTAAATATAAAGTCTCTTTCCAGGCTTAACCTTTGGGCACTTTCAACTAAATTTGCCGTTAATATGTCAGTGAAGTGCCTATGGTTTAGATTATGTTCTTAAACAGACAAATTGCCTACGTCGCACTATGGGGCGAAAATGGCAAAACAGCGACTTAAATCAGCGGAGCCGTGAAGAAAAAAAACTTGTATGAGGTATTGTTAGAAGTAATAAAGTTAGTAAAAAAACATCATAAGATGAAATTATTTAGTGCAAATTTTTTTTTTTACACTAAAAAATATTTTGTTTTTTATGTTTTTTTGCCATAACTAAATTATTTATTCTTAGATCATGTTCTAACTTTAACATTATTTTTTTTTAGATTTAATTTCATTAAAAAAAAAAAAAAATTTTAAATCGGTCGACTATATCTTATAGCTCCCATAGGAATGATCTTAAAATTCAAGGAAAAAAAATTATAACTTCGTTGTTTTTCAACATATTTACATCAACTCCGAGACATAGCCATTTTTTACTATTATAGAATTACGGTTTTAATTTTATTAGGATCGTACAACTATATAATATAGCTGTCATAGGAATAATAGGGCCAAACTTCCATATTTTTAACTTTTTTCAATAAAATTGTCTAGAATCTCGAATAGTTTTTAAAATTAAAATAATGTTTTAGGTTCTAGTTAAATTCTAGTTAGCCAATAATATAACCATATTATACACCCAACATTTTTATATACATTTATTCATCATAATTATCTTCACTATCACTTTTCGAATAATCAATATTTTCATACTCCTGCTGTTCTTTAGGAGTACTTTTTAACAGATCAAGATCCGCCTTCGGCATTCTAAGTATTTGTTTTGAGGACTCTTAAAAAAGTTTAAAATTAAAGGATCTGAGCTAATCAGCAATCTATTTAAACCATCCATATTTGAGTTCTGTCGACTGCACTTTCCTCAAAAATGTTTGAAGTCCTTGTTTCGTGCTTTCTGGACTATTGTTCAGTTGGTGGAAGTGCAACTTAAATTATTTCTGGGTCAAGAATAAAAAATGTTATAAGAAAACTCAACCAAAAGCTCATGCCGCCAACCAAAACAAAGTAATTTGCAAACACCTCATTAGCCGCCTATACTAGGGATTCATATTGTAAGTGCGCGCTACGGAACCAGAGCTGACGAGAATTAAATTTTGTAAAATATCTTCGCTAACTAAAAGAGGATTTTCTCAGAATAGGCACAAAAGGGCAGGCTAATTTTTTTATGACTTTAAGTTAAGTATTTAAAGTTTTTTTTTAAAAGTAGTTTAACAACGGAACTCGATGGCGTTCACTACTTTATGTCCAACAATAACAAAATAAAAAAAACGGTATTTTTTAGTATTTATTAAAAAAAAAAAAATAGATAATATAAAGCAATTTGGCTTTTATTTTTATAAACATATTAAGTAAGGTCCAATTTTATAGTTATAGTAATTTTACTTTGAATTAAAGAGTGCGTTTAAAAAAAAAACAATTTTAAAAACGCCTTTGACTGTATTATTTCTATAGTTTTGCAAAAATTTATTCCAAAGCCTCTACTCTAAAAGCATGTTGTGGGAGAACTAATCGACACATATTCGTTTTCTTTCAGATTTATATGCAGAATTTAATTATCTTTAAAGTGGCATTTACACAATTTTGAATATCTTAGAAAAAAAAATTTCATTTTGTCGCGGTATTTGTTCTAGACGCCCCATAGTGCGTCGTTTTTTGATTTGTTTCTGAGCTACATGATTGTCTTCCTGGCCACACGCCTTTTTTAACCACATTTTTTTTATTGCCCATCGTATAGTATGACCTTATATAGATTTGGAGAACGGTTCCTCAACTTAAATTTCCAACCCGTGGGCTGTCGATATCGGATTATTTCAAACTACTTAGAAAAATTTTGATTTTTCTCTGTTCTTTAACTAGTGTTCACGCGTGAACACGAATATATGTATATATATATATATACAAATCAATGCAGATGCGCTCTGCAGGCGCAGGCGCGCCTATCTCTAAATATAGCGGCCACTTGGGCACTTGACAAATATTGTAAATGTAATCTGAAACCCCCTGCGAGGGACCTCAGAAGATAACACGAGCAGATGTGCGGTCTGCGTGGGTCTAGAAGATAAAACTAGACATAAGATTTTCATGTTAGCTACCTAAGCTAGGACTTATTAAAAATAAAATCAGTTTGAAATATCAACTCAACAAATGTAGACGTTTGCTTTATTTGCAGCCTCTCTTACAACTAGCTTAGGCGACCAGATTTGGCCGTCAATAAAATTGAGCCCGACGTTATATATTTGGTAATGACTCTATGAATAGGTAAGTGCGATCTGTTAATGTTTCTTACACTTTCCCGGTGACATTTTGCCCTCAAGATGCAATTTCAGAATGATATTTCTTCCAACAACGCAAATCTCCTCTTTTTTGACAAATGCATGTAGAACCAAATAAAAAATAATTATCCAATTAGGCAAAGCCAACTTTAACCAAAGCATAATTGCATTGGACATTTAATGGCGATTTTCTTAGCTGTACGCAGACTTTTGCGACTGCTTTTATTAAGGGAGTTTGAGTAAAATGGTTATTATAAGAAAACCGATAAGCGCATACTTCTGGGAAAATATAGGAGACGGCCAGTTGAATGACTACTGGAATGAACCCATTTTTGAATCGCAGTGCAAAATATTAGCAAAGTTATTTGACGTTAAAGTCAAAGTTTTGATTTTTTATAGTGCTGTACGCAGAAATAAGCGGCCGAGTGTATATACCCTTTTCCAAAAGTAATTAATGGATAAACTATGAAAATAAATAGATTTATCCTAGCAAAGACATTTGTACCATTCTAAGATTTTTTGTTTCTGAATCTGAACCTCCTCTACCTGGAAGAAACAAATTTAAGCGACTATCGACTGGCCCAAAGACGAAAAAAAATTAAAAACTGATTATTTTTATAAAAACCCGCTTAATATTAAACCTAGATAAGTCCAGTATTTTTTTTATAAAATATAGGTTTGAAAAAAGGGTATCCGTAGTAGGGTTGTTGGATTTTGAAAAAATATCGTATCGATGATATTTGTTGTTTGGAAAATATCACACGATGATATTAAGAAATAACATAAAAAAATATCGATATATCGATTTTTTTTTATATTTTTTAATGTTAAGCTAAATTTTAAAAATGGTGTCCTGTTGCTGTAAATTTGGGTCTTTTATAAAAAATAATAAGAAAATAATAGCCAATTCCTCAAACTCCCACAACATCATAGAGTTCCTAAAAAGTTCAAAAATAATGCACAAATCATAAATAAACATCAATGTAAATACAATTAGAATCTAAGGATCCCATAAATAGTATAATCTTGTAAATTTGTAAATAATCTCACAGTAAACCCACAACTTAAGCCCCGAGCCGAAGGCCTAAGCTGCTATGGCTCCAAAAAATAACCACTGTTAGCGCTTAGTTTATTAAATACTATTTGTTAGCATTAAAAAAAAAAAATAAATAAAATAACAAAATTATTAAGGATATGGCACAGCCCTTTGTTTTCAATTTTATTTATAAAGACATACATTTGAACTTATTGTCTTAAAGTATAATTCATGAAATTACATACATTTGAACTTGTTTTTAATTTTTAATTAATTCGCAAACAAATCTTTTTTTAATGATTTAAGAAAAACTCGTTCGGTTACATGCTGGTCTGTCATACGACTACGGGAGTCACAAACAACACACTTTATGGCAGAAGCCAACCGTTCCGATGAAACCGAACTACCAGGCGTGATCAGGCAACTTAATGCCACCTTCGCTAGCATGGGCATAGTTGATTTTTGTGAGATCCAGAAATCCAAAGGATTTGTCTCCCAACTACAAAATGGCATATTAAAGAAAAGCTGCATTTCCTTTCTTTCGGAACTCTGGACTACAGAGTCTCGGAGCTCTATGGTCCTGTTGTGCAGATCTAGAAAAGATTCCTGTATGCTTAAAGCGACCATGTCCTGTTCTCTGCAATCCATTTCTCCTACAGACGAAGGCATCTGCTTTATGATTTCATCAGTGACATTTTTTACGTGAAGAGGCATATCGAAATACATTTTTTTTAATCGAGGATCAAGCATTGTGGCTTTCATGAGTATGTTATTCTGCAGCAAACCACTCAATCGCTTTTGCGATATTTGTAGAAGGGTATATTTTGTTAGAATGCCCTCAGCGGTAACCATATAAGCTTCTTTTAATTTTGTATTAATCATAGAAATCATAGGTATCACTAAGCTGACGGTCACGTAAGAATCGCCGCTCACATTATCAGTGGCTTCTTTGAAAGGTTGGAGAACATGGCAAAAATAGCGCCAAATATTAAGCTCCTCCACTGAGAGCATTTCTTCTCACTTTGCCTTCTGGCTTAAGAGTGACCAAACATAAAAAATCGGAAATATCATCGAACGAGAAAGAAAGCTAACTTCGGTAAACCGAAGTTTGTATACCCTTGCAGTCTGCAATCAGATCATTAAAAATCAATCCATTTTGGTAATGTTGAAAAAAAAATGTCAAATTACGTAAATTTTGTAAATTTTACATTTTACATGTAGAGTTTTACATTTTCATATAAATCGACCGATCCCTTCTATGGCAGCTATATGATATAGTTGTCCGATCTTAATGAAATTAAAACCGTAATTCTAGAACTAAAAAAAACGACTATATCTCAAAATTTATGGAAATTCGTTGAAAAACAGAGAAGTTAAAATTTTTTTTTACATTAATTTCGCCATCATTTCTATGGCAGCTATAAGATATAGTGGTCCGATTTTGGCCGTTCCGACATATATACTGCGTGCTAAAGAAATAAGACTATGCTGAAAATTTCAGCCCGATAGCTCAAAAACTGAGAGACTAGTTCGCGTAGAAACCGACAGACGGACAGACGGACAGACAGACGGACATGGCTAGATCGACTCAGCTGGTGATGCTGATCAAGAATATATATACTTTATGGGGTCGGAGATGCCTCCTTCACTGCGTTGCAAACATCATGACAAAATTATTATACCCTCTGCAAGGGTATAAAAATATCTCTAAAATCGTCTTTTTTTGCCCAAAAAATATCGCGATAATATTTTTTTTAAGAGAAAAAATATCGATATATCGATATTTTGATATATTTTCGACATCCCTATTACCAATTCGTCGATAGCCTTCTGCAACTTGAAAAATGTTCGCTTCCGACTCCAGTGTTGTTTCAATAGGATCAAGCCGCACAATGTGAGGCTAGCAGCGACTCCTAAGGCGAACCAAATCTTCGGACATCCTCCGGCCGACACGTCGTCTCTAAGCTCGTGCATAAGGCGCAGGTTGTCTTCGTTCATCCGCTGCAGTAGCAGAAGGCTTAGTATATGGTCATGCCCCGTGATATTGAGTAGGGGTGAGGCCGCAATCCCCGGACTCTTTATAACCGAGTTGTTGAGGTTTAGGTAGAGTCGTTTATGATCGCGTTCCTCTCGAAGGTGATGAGACGGGCCCCCTTTTATGGTGGTAGTGGCCCCGTCGTCAATGGCAACCCTCGTCCGTTCTTCGTTGACGATTATTACCCCGTCATCTACGACTATAAGGGGTTCCAGATTGCTAGGACGAGTGAGGCAGGCAGCCGCCCTGCCTGCATGCAATTGACGGGCGCAGGTGTCGTGGGTGGCCCTCTTGCAGAAAGTTGGCCAAGTTAGTGGAGGTGTTATTGTGTTATTTTTAGCGAGGGTAATAGTGAGCATACAATTTTGGATTTCGGAGATTAGCATCCTATTCCTGGAAAGGAATGTTTCGAACAAATGTCCCTTTCTCCTTGAGGATCCTAGTGACTGTGTCTGTGAATAAGTTAATGTGTTTTTGTGTTTCTGTTTTAATAACAACCTTTCTATTGTTAGCCTCAATAAGCGATGCCTGATTGGTATTAATTCTACTAAGATCATTAGCGTCGGGCGAACCCGCCACGACCTTAAGGACTGAGCCCAAAGAATCAAGGCTCCTGGCCATCCTGTGGTGTATCTTAAGCTTATCCAAAATATTCTGGGCATGTTCGATGTCAACTTCCAGCAGCTTCCTCATGTGGGATTGTGGGAACAGTTCGATCATTCTGACCGTGGAGTCAATTATGCTAGAAAACTCGGACTCGGCCTAACCAGGCCATACTGTTCCCATACTAAAATATTCCCGTCTAACACCGGGATGTATTTCGGTTTTGCGGTGGACAGCAGTGCGATGGATATTACAACAAGCCTGTGGATATTATAGCAAGTATTGAGTGTTAAGATAAGGGCAAATGTGGGAGGTAAAATGCCTATCTGATGTTGTCCTTATGGACCACCCTCCCCCTAATGAGAACAGATGTTCCCAGATCTGCATCCACACGCTCTTCCGAATAAACCGTCGTCAACTTGTTCCCTAAACTCCTGATGTTACGTAGGTGAACTTTTTCGCCAGCTTTGAAGACTCTGTTCTGTCTGAAAGGATTAATTCTGTCCAGGTTAGACTGTTGTGCTTTGTCAATTTTGGTTTTAAGTAGACCGCAATATCAGTTCCACAGTATCCTCGATTTTTTTTTAACAATTTTAAGGCATCTGGCGATTTCTGCCAGGGTACCGTGAAATCTTTCTACTTGGCCATTGGAGCTACTGTGTAGCGGTGGCGCATTGACAACATCGTACTGTATTGCTTTTTCAGCAATGATGTGATTGTTTCGGAGTTAAAAGAGGCCTCGTTATCGCAGTATATGGTTTTAAAATTTGGGTAGAAATTTACCAATTGGGGCAAAGGAGCTCGTACATTTATTATTGCCCTAGAAACTAAGGATTATACTATAGCAAATTTTGACAATTTGTCAATAAAGGTTAAGATTTTTTTGTCAGTTGAAAAAATTTCGATGTGCAACATTTCTCCTACGTATGAAGGGATACGTGTATTTCCTAATTCCTGCTTCTTAGGATGACGGTCGTACTTGGCTTTATTGCAGACTTTGCAATTTGCGACAACTTCGCTAGCTAGTCTTGACATGTTCGGGAAGTAATAATCCCGGAGGATTTGTTTTGCGTTCTCCTGCGCAGCCTGATGGGCGCGATTGCGCTCGGTGTTAGTTATCTCAATGTTTTGTTTTAGAGGTGTGTAGAACACATTCCCGTTGATCTCATCAATAAAGACTTACCATCGCTTAATCTTAGCGTTGGTATTTTTGTCGGATACCGCGTATGAAACAGGCTGGTGGTCTGTGAAGATTCGTACCTCCTTGGTACCGTATAGGTAATTCTGTAGTTGCCCAGACTATCGCCAATAATTCCCTTCCGTTGGTGGCGTAGTTTAGTTCGCAGTCTTTAAGTGTACGCGAAATCATGGTAATGGGTCCTTTATTCCATGGTAATGGGTCCTATTCCATACGCTGTGGCGTCGGTGGTTAAGTCAAACGGTAACTTAAAATCGGGCTATATCAATATGACATCTTTTGATGTCAAGATACTACGAAGGTGGTCGAATGCGTTTCGCTGGGTTTCATCGAACCTGACAGCTACTTTTTTCGACGCATTCTTGCTGACCATTCCGTTTTCCCCTTTGAGAATGGCGGTGAGAGGTCTAGCAATAGCGGCAAAGTTTTGTACAAAACTTCTGTAATAGCTTGCCAGGCCAAGGAAGGACCTGAGGCTAAACAGATGTTTTGGTTCGGGGAACTCTTTTATTGCCCTAACTTTTTCTGGATCTGTTTTGGTTCCTCCTCTAGTGACGATGATTCCAAAAAATTCTACGCTCTCTTTAAAGAACTTCGACTTTTACCGTGGATGTAACATATTTTGCCAATTTCTTCCCGCAGCACATCATCGATGGCTCTTTGGAAAATACTACCTGCGTTTTTTAGGCCGAAAGGTAGTCGGAAAAATTCGTACTTCCCTCCATCAACTGAGAACGAGGTTTTTTCTCGGTCTCTTTCAGCCAGGTATATTTGATGATACCGTCACTTCAAGTCTAGGGTAGTAAAGAATTCGGCTTTTCCCAAGTTCGCTTGAATCATGGGTATACTTGGCATGGGATAGCGATCGGCGACTGTTCGCTCGTTCAGCTTTCTGAAGTCGATTACTAATCGCTTTTTCCTGATGCCATTATCGTCAGTCCCTTTTAGTCAACCACCCAAGTAGGGCTGTTGCATGGGGATCTGGACGGTCTAATTATACCATTATTCAGCAGTTCCTCGATTTCTTTGTTGACAAAGTCAAAGTTGACAAAGTAGGATAGGGGTATAATGTGGAGTAGACGGGTTCGTCGCTCATAGTTCGAAAAGTAGCGATGACTGAGGTGTTAAAGGTAAGTGTCTCGTTAGAGGTCGAAAACGCCTTAATTCTTTTCATAATAATATTTTTCAATTCGGCTTTCGCCGAACAAGGTACTACTATGTCATCGATTTTGGTGAAATTGACGTTTTCACAGTCAAAGAATTTGAGCTTTTCAGTGACGTTTGCGTATTTTATTACGCTGTTGCCTGAGTCCAATGCTACTCCTGCTCGCGTTAGCGAGTCGAAGCCTATTATAGCATCGAACGTGCTCAATGTATCCAACAGAAAAAATGGGGCGTCTAGCCCAAAAATGCGCATTATGCATTTGTTTTTGACGTCACTGGAGCCGTGAATAGAGCTCACAGTGAAGGGGGTCTCGACCGGCATTACATTTCTTAGCTCCTTTACGGGCTTAACCTAATTTTTTGCCGCCCCCGTGTCGATGAGGATTTTTAGTGTTCTGTTAGCCAACTGTCGAGTCGGCTAGCTGCCTCCTTCTGTTGGGGTTTGGCTATATTATTAACGCGTTGGCGTCTTTGGCCCGGTTGACGCTGAGACGAGTTCTGCCTTTTGTAATTGTTATTACTCTGTGGCTTCCCCCAGCTTGATTCCTGACTGAATTTGGCCGTCGAGGGGTCTACCTCCATGGGTTGAACTTTATTCTGGTCTACGGTTTCAGGATCCCTGCGCTTCGGCCAGAGCTTGTCCTCATGAGGCTTGACTTGGCCCTGTTTAGGAATGAAGTGCGGATTTTTATCCTCACCTTTCCATAGCTTCCCCTGACCCTTATTGTTGCGTCTATTGCCCTCATTAAAGGGGGACTTGTCTTCTATGTCTTTTGCGTAAGATGCCGCGAACGCACTTCTTTCAATGCTGTTCTCAGCCTCCCGCGCTAGCGCTAGTGCGGACGGAAGGTCTTTGGGTGGTCTTTTAGGCCCTGCAATGAATGCATGAAGGGCGCCGTCCCTAACCTCCTTATTAAGGATGGTTACCGTGTCCGTATTATGTGACATAACTATCTTGTTGGTGATGAGCGTGAGTTTCCTCCCGTCCTCGTCATAGTACGCCATAAGGTCGGCATCTCCTTGCCGAACCATTTCCAATTCTGACGTTGCACCCTTAGGGACGTTTTGTCCGCGTATGTCCGATCTAGCCTGGCTAGAATTGCATCGAAATTTAATACGGTGTTGTGGAACGTGAGGAGTGACCGAGCGGGACCGCAAATTTAGTTTTTATTAATAACAGGGGCCTCGTAGTCGTCTTCGCTGCCGTCTTATTTGTTTAATACTTCAAATGCAGCCTGCCTCCACGACACGTATTCGTCGTGGCTTCCATTGAATGTTGGCAGAGATTTTACAATGTCTAAGTTGAAATCGCATTTTATTTCAGGGTTCGGTACTGCCCTTTGATAAACCTGAACCTGCGTTCTAACAGATTCTAACTCTGAGGCGCTTCTTAAACGCTCTTTCTGCGCGGCAAGAGCGGTGCCGACAGCATTTGGGACAATCGCTTGGACCATTTCCGCGTTCATCTCTGGTTGGCCTATGCTCCTTACTACGGGACAGAATCCTACTTCTTCGCTGCCGTCGCTATTAATTTCCTTCTTCACTTCCCTATACTTTCAATTCATTGGAAGCTAAAGGGAGCTGAGTAAGTTAACGGCTGATTTACTGGACAAATGCGAAGTTTGGAACAATTGGGACACAAGACAATTTGTTGTGATGGGGCCACTTTTCTGCAATATCAACACAGGCATCATGGCCAAACCCGCAACAATTAGAGAAAAATGTTAGAGGGGATTTCTTCGCGCCAATATTGAAGCGTCACCTAAAACACAAAAATGTCGGATTAATTTATCCCAAGAACAAATTCGAGTTACGGAACAATTAGGGAGTGAGACAACAGATATTGGTCAATTTGACTATGAGCACAGATACACTGGATTAAGTCGGTACAAAATTTAATATAAGCACTACCACAGTGGATCAACTTATAAAAAGGGACAAGGAAAAAATCGAGTGGCAAACTTTGTATTTATTCATATAAAAAATTTATAGCTTTGGCACCAGTGTGCGTTATTTGAGTTATTTAATTTTATTTTATTTTATCATGCAGTCGAAAAAATCTATAATTGAAAATCAAATCAACACCAAGAATATGGAATATTTTGTCATTTAATTTTTTACATTATTTATTTACATAAACTGCTAGTACAAGTGTACGTTACTTGAGTTACATGACTTTATTTTTTTGTCACACACTCAAAAAAATCAAAAATCAGAAATCGAAAATCGAGTCACTTTATATATTTTAATAAAATTCCTATTGCTGGCCATAGGAAATTGTATGCACTTGAGGCACTGGTAGTTGTGTGTGTTTTTTTTTAGCTATCGTTGGCGTTCAGCTACTTACATATTATTTTACTTCAGGGGTGGAGTTCGAATATTAATATATTTAATATTAGTACTTTTTTGGGCACCAATTGTGTATTTTGGGTGCCGGCTGGCTATAAGTCCGTGGAGGGGGTGAAGCCGGCTGGCTATACGTCCGTGGCGGGGGGAGTCGGTAGACCGTGGTTGCAGCCTGTGGTCTTAGCCGCAATGGATGTAGAAGGTTGGCCCGTGGTATCAACTGTAGAAATATGTTGATTAGGTTGAGAGGGTAATTGCCCTCTTTTCACCCGCTGGCCTTGAGACTCAGACGGGGTATAAAATTAATAAATCAATAACGGCGATTGCCGGAGTTTCCTTTAGCGAGCTTTGGCTCTTTATTCATTGGGAATACAACGTGAACTAAACTTAAGTTGACAAAAAGTAAAACGTAAGCACAAAATTGCTAATGTCATACGATCGCTGGCCACCAATAGCACAAAGGCACGGCCCATAGCGGTGCACTTTCCTGGCTCAGCTCTTGGACACCATAAGGGTGGTACAAATTATTATTAAGATTATTAAGTGATATATAAAAATGTAAAATTACATTTACAGATATAAAAATGGAATAATAAAATGTAAAATTGCCCTGCCTAGCTTATACTAGGAGCTGGTTGAAAACTTACATGTGGACATTACATTCAGACAGAGACGTGGTAAGGTTTTTTACATATAAAAAAAAAAAGTGAAGGTCCAAGAACAGATCCTTGGGGCACACCACGTTTAACAAAAATAAAAGGCGAAACATAAGTTTGACATGAAAAACCTTGACACCTGATATCCAGATACGAGGACACAAGATATATTGCCGTTCTGGAAAAATAAAACAGTTTGTCAAGTTTTGGTCAACTGGTACTGTAGTCAAGTGGTGCCAGAAATGTTATTTCGTTTTCGTCCATACGTTCCCGAGTATCGCAGATAGGAGATATTTTAATAACATCTGATCTACAACTGCCAAATCGATTACCGCTCAGAAGAGTTAAAAATTATCTTATTTGTACAGCCATTATGTTTTCAAAAACTTTGGAGAGGTATGGTAAAATTAAAATTGGTCTATAGTCGGTGGAATTGGTTTTAGGAATAGGTTTTATTTTAGCTTCTTTCCATTTGTCGGGAAAAGTAAACGTTTTTAGGGCTGTGTTCAAAATGTGCGTTTTGTAATCTAATATTTTTGGAAGACTTTAATAAATTATGGATTGTTTTTGTCAACGCCTATACTTATTACACTTTTAATCTTATTCATACACTCTGGGTGTTTCCTATAACTGACTAACTACCTCAGGACGACTGAAACTATCGACGATATATTTAGACGTATAGGGTACGACCAAAAAAAAATTGGTCTGCTGACTTTCATAGAGTAACTTATATAGAGGCGCAATTTTCTCTCGCTCTCACGGTTGCAAGCCAACAGGGTAGTCTACTATGGCATTTCATACTTGCTCGATGTCGCTCGATGTCCACAGTGTGGATGACGAGTGGAAATACTTATTTTGAAGGGTTTTTTGACTAATATTTGTTAAAGAAATAATTTTTAAGTAACTTTTGTTCAACGTTCGATACCAATATAACCTTTTCTATGCATAGCCAAGCATATGCAATTGTTTAGTCCGTTGCGCATGGATTTTACAACCCTATGTTACGATAACAGAGCGATTACATCCGCAAAAACATGTTAACTAACATGTTTTTGCGCATGGAATCGCCTCTGTTAACGAAACGTCGAACCTGACATATGTATTGGTGTACGTGTATGGGTTGAGCGAGCTGTTCGCTCTCGAACTGCGTGACGTCACATCAAGCATTTGGGTTTTATTTCTTCGTTGGGTTCCACCTGATTTTTTAAGAATACTAGTCTTTCTTACAAAAACAGTTAAAATACAGACCTATTCTGATCAAATTATAATCATGCTAAACCTTCCCAAACCTTATTACGCTTGAAAATTAGGCAGAAGTTCATATTTTTACATAAATAAATATTTTTCTTTATCCAAAAGAATAAGGAAGTATTTTACTTTCAAAATCCTTTTGGAAATATTCTCCAGAAACGCTTAAATATAATATAATTCATTAAATAACTCTCAGGTTTGAAAGCGTTCAAAGGTGTTCGAAGGTGTTCAAAAGCGTTCGAAACAGTTCGAATTCCATATTTAACAACACTAACATCCTATGAGCTCTGTTTACATCTGTCGACGTCGGCAGACGGAAATGTTCGACAGCAAAAATTGTGGCTCTATATCAGGGGTCGGCACCCATACACACACAGTTTTTTAGTGCCTATGTATGCGAAGCTAACAGACCCGAATGATACTAACAGACCCGAACGATTTGCTTCTCTGCTGCTTCGAGAACCGAGCAATTGTGTTACAGGCTACTCGGTAGCTTCTCTGCCGCAGCGGCACCTGAACTTATATATACGAAGTTGTTTTTACATAGCTCCGAAGTTTGCTACGTCAGCCTAACAGAATCCCGAACAAACACGAAGCGCTTATACTATACATGTGCCGACAGCGCTGCCTGACAATTTTTCCTATACACTGTGCATACGACGCTGCCGACCCCTGCTCTATATAGATCGGTTCTCGTAGCAGCAGAGAAGCAAATCGTTGGGTCTGTTAGTATCATTCGGGTCTGTTAGTATCATTCGGGTCTGTTAGCTTCGCATACATAGGCACTAAAAAACTGTGTGTGTATGGGTGCCGACCCCTGATATAGATTCTCTCTGTGACTTTGCAAA
This sequence comes from Drosophila triauraria, assembly GCA_014170255.2. Lineage (NCBI taxonomy): Eukaryota > Metazoa > Arthropoda > Insecta > Diptera > Drosophilidae > Drosophila > Drosophila triauraria. The sequence goes on along the minus strand of CM024336.1, from coordinate 34,235,565 downwards.
CTGATTTCAAAGGCCCTCTGTTTTTTTTTAAACAATCGAGGAAAATGTCTTTTAAAAGCAAGAAAGCAGAGGTATTTGATCTGATAACAGCAGAAGATGTAATAGGGCGCATTCCTTAAGAAGATGATCGAAGACGAAGTCGACGATTCAAGGATGACAACGATTAAAAAAAGAAGACGATTTAAAACGACGATGATTAAGAGAGGACGACAATCAGAAGACGACGACACTCAATTAATTAATATTCATAGATAAAAACCCCGCATATATGTATATGCCGCCTCCGGGTTGCTTACTGACTGAATTTATCGAACATTTTAATTTGTATGGGACAGCGTTTTCTATTCGATTTTTTCATTCGATAAATTCAATCAGTTAGGGTACTTTTCCACTACGTTGCTTTTACCAACTATCGCACGAGAAACACGAAAAGCTGAAAAGGTGTTTCTACTAGGAAAAAGTGCTTTTTAGCACTCTCTTGAAGGGAAACAGCTGTTACTTGTTTAGGTTTTGATTTGGCTGAAAATTTAATTCAACTCAAAATTCAAACCAATGTTTACTAAGATTAAAAATGAAAGAGCTAGACTTTATTTTCTATTCTATTCTATATTCTTTACGAAAGAAGAGGCGGTGGCCGCCAGTGCACCATGTACGCCAGCTAGGATCGTCCAGAAGTGCAATAGTCAGTTAAATCCACAGACCGCTAAACGAAATATGTATTAAATGCTAATTAGTTTACAAAACATGGGGAAAATCATGAATTTGTTTAATATTTATTCCGCCAGCCAATTTCATTTGTTCAAAAAACAGCTGGCTAGTGGTGATAGTTAGGCAAAATCACACATTGATTTAAAAAAAAAAAAAAACTGAAATTATCGATACTATCGAACTAAACCACGAAAAAGCAACATTTTTATCATTTTTGTCACCACTAGATTCCTATACCTTATACATAGGGAAAAAGCTGCTTTTTGGGCAAAAATCAGAATTGGAAAAATCAACTGTAGTGGAAACGGTTCCTTAGACATATAGGGAACACCCCAACTGACACACACAAAGTTATTATCACAGTAGTACGGAAGCACGGAAGTTCAAGCGTGAAAAATATAAATTTAAATCATTTCCTCGCTCTGTCTTTGAAATTGTTTTCCTAAGCCTATCTTTTTTATCTCTGTTCATATTTGCTTTGAGTCATTCGTCCTTAAAAATTTAATAATGGAAAAGGCACGTTTCGCAGACCTAATCATTGTCTCAGTCTTTTATTTTCTTTGTAAGAGATGTCTGTCTTATACCTCTTCCACTTCTTATAGGCCTAGTTTCGCTTCCATATTACTATATTTGAATACTCCTATTGAATCATTTATCTTGTGCATTACTAATTAATTTGCGTCTAATTGGTATTGTTTGTTTTGGTATGTCAAAATTGTCTGGAAATATTTTAGTTGTGAGGTAATAATAATTTTAAAACGCCTATTGTCTATGAAATGGTCAGTATAATTACCAGAAAATTTATACGTCAAGAATATAAGGTCATATTTCCAATATTCTGGCACCGAAAGTTGACTATAAGTTGAATTTATTTATTAGTTGAATATATCAGGTGTAGGTCCGTAGGTCCCATAGCGTCAAGTAAATTTGTTTTCCTAAAAATATCACTATTAAAGCTCCAGTCAAGATTATATCAGTAAAAGTCATGGTCATCATTGAAATCATAGTCGTCAGTTCGCCAAAGTCAATATATCGATTTGGCCTATAAATGCAACACTTAGCAAACTCATAGCAGTCCTTGTATCTTTACCTTGAATAAATAAATACTCCATTGCACTTTCCAAATTACTCTTCCAAACAACTTAAGCGTTAATTTTTGTGTTCACATATATTGCTACACCCCCGGCATGACTTGCACGATCAACACAAAATTTTAATGATTAATATCTCGAGAAAGCGAATTTTCCCAGGCATGTGTTATATACCAAATGTAAAGCGATTTCAATGACTATATGGCGTCTAGAGACTATCAAAATCGTTGAAGACGTTTTTGAAAAAATTTCAAACACTTAAAAAAAAAATTAATTTTTAATTATAAATTTAGATATTTAGATTTAATATTATATTTTTATCAAATTGGTCAAGGCAAAGGGTTCGGTCTCAGCAGTAAGTATTTGCATGACAAAAAAGTAGTAATTACCAGGTCAAACGTGAATGCATATTCTGCTGACATAAAGAAGTCGAATTGGGAACCGTTTCCATTTGTGCATAGATCATAATACACAGTAACCCAAATTTCTTTTTACCCATAATTTTGTTAACATTAGTATAAGGTTGTCAAAAAAGTCTTGCGGTATTTCCGCTAGAGGTGTCTTTGCAAGCGCGTAGTTCTAGTTTTATTAGTCGCATCGGTTCACGCTATAGCTTTTTGGAAAGCTCTTTTCACGCGCTAACACTTGTTTGATTTATTGCTGCTTGTTATAAGTCGTTCGTGAGTTATAGCGTTGCAAACATGGAACAAAATAAAAAGAAAATACGGCATATTTTACAGTACTACTACGATAAAGGCAAAAATGCATATCATGCTGCCAATAAAATTTGTGCATTTTAAGGACCCGATACAGTTTCCATTTCCACCGCACAACGATGGTTTCAACGTTTTCGTTCTGGTGCAGAGGTGGTCGAAGATGTGATACGGTCCGGAAGGCCTGTCGTCGAAAATTGCGATAAAATCGCTGAATTGTTCGAAAGAGACCGGCATAGTAGCAGCCGTAGCATCGGCCAAGAGCTGGGCATGAGTCATCAAACCGTTATAAACCATTTGAAAAAGCTTGGATTCAAAAAGAAGCTCGATGTATGGGTGCCACACGACTTGACGCAAAAAAACATTTTTGACCGTATAGATGCATGTGAATCGCTTCTGAATCGCAACAAAATCGACCCGTTTTTTAAGCGAATGGTGACTGGCGGTGAAAAGTGGGTCCCTTACGACAACGTGAAGCGCAAACGGTCGTGGTCGAACAGCGGTGAAGCTGCCCAGACGGTGGCCAAGCCTGTATTGTCGGCCAGGAAGGTTCTTCTGCGTGTTTGGTGGGATTGGCAGGGAATCATCCACTATGAGCTGCTCCCCTACGGCCAAACGCTCAATTCGGACCTGTCATGCCAACAACTGAACCGCTTGAATGCAGCATTCATGCAGAAGAGGCCATCTTTGATCAACAGAGGCCGAATTGTCTTCCGTCAGGACAACGCCAGGCCACACACATCTTTGGTGACGCGCCAGAAGCTCCGGGAGCTCGGATGGGAGGTTTTTTGCATCCACCGTATAGTCCGGATCTCGCACCAAGTGATTACCACCTATTTCTGTCTATGGCGAACGAGCTTGGTAGTCGGAAGTTGGCCACAAGAGAGTCCTGTGAAAATTGGCTCTCCAAGTTTTTTGCCAATAGGGAAGCGAGCTTCTATAAGAGGGGCATTATGAAGTTGGCATCTCGTTGGGAACTCGTCATCGAACAAAACGGTGCATTATTATAGCCAATTTTATGAACAATTGAAAATTCAATAAAAATACCGCAAGACTTTTTTGACAACCTTATATATTCTTTATAATCTGTTTAGCTATAAATACCGTTAAGTTTCCTCAATAAAATCAGTAATTGTTTTGACCCCAACGCAAGCTTTACTTATTTGGCTGCAGTCAACAGAGGCTGTCGCTGAGTCTTCAGACCCTTATGTGCACCATCCATAGTCCAACTAGTTCGTGTTCTAGTTGCGGCGATACAAAACAGATAGTTCATTTACTGTATGCCAGGCATCTAAACTACCCATTAAAATTTGGTGATCCCGACGGTCCCTTGATCTTTGAAGGACTTCAATTATCCTTTGGCTCAGAACTCAGATTTCTAGCCGTTCCTAATCACAGGGAACATCCCGACCTTTGAAGGATTTGAATCATCCTTTGGTCACATTTGAAGGATTTCAATCATCTATTGGTACAGAACTCAGATTTCTAGCCGTTCCTAATCACAGGAAACACAAAGTTATCAATTGAAGGATTTCAGAATCCTTTTGGCTCAGAACTCAGATTTCTAGCCGTTGATCACATTCGGTGCTCCCTACAGGAAACCATCCTGGGCACACTCTCAGAGTTCTCAACAAGGCGACACTTTAAAGAAATTTTCCAACAAGAAGTGTATCCAGCTTTTGAAGCGAAAAAACCACTCCAAACGGTTCAGAAGTGAAGCAACCTATAATGACTAATACTATGGAAGAGCAAGCAGTCGCAGAGGCGTTAGACTCGCAACTACAAAAAGGATTCAGCAGAGAGCAAACTAAAACCCACGTATTACCATACCAAATTGGCCGCCATCGATGACGCTTGGAATCGGTTTGCAACCAACCATCTCAAGGTTTCTGAACAATAAAGAACCCCTAAGGGCCGGTTCCTACCCTGCCTGTTAAACTGCCTTACAACTACCTGTCCGGAAAAATTAGTCACCAGATAAAAACAATATGATTTCCTGCCCTTTACTGTTATTTAAAGATTATTGCTGTAAAGCACTGAACTGTCGCTTGGGTAAAAAAAAAAAAATATACAAATTGGAAAAATGTCGGGAAACAAAAATCGCGGAAAACAACTTTAAGTCAAATCCTGGAAAGTTTTGCTCTTAAGTTTACTGCTCAGTCAGAAGAACAAAGGCCGTGGAAAATCATCTTAAGAAGAAAAACAGACCAGAGCTTACTGCAGAGAAGCGGGAAAGGTATCGGCACTGGTGGAGGAGTGGCAATCTCTATCTCTGTTTCAGCCATCGCCGAAAAGATAGGTAGAATCATTTAAACAAACGCAAGCATTTAAAAGAGCTTTCCGCCTCTTTTTATTGTTATCGGTGATCGGAAATAATTTTGTTTTCGGGCCGAAAAATATTTTACAGTGAGTCTGGGTCTCGGCTAATAGCCTTTTTACACAGCCGCTTAAAAGTCGCATCAACTTTTTTCCTGCTGCGCCTGTTTACACAGAGCCGAGTTGATGCAAATCCAGTAGGCGTACGGTGCTCTGTCTAACTAGTCGACATTTAACTATATAAAATGCTGTATAATTTAAATAGAACAAGTGGTATTTTAACCAATCTTTATGAAATGGCTCAAATAAATTCTGTCTTTTATATAATATAGTGAACAGCATGTTTGTATGGTAGTGATTACTATTTCGGTGATTTGGACTGAACACTGTATGTGGCAGTTGTGGGTTATCTTCTATCTAATATCTTCTATCTTCTATATATATATATATAAAAATGGATTGCTGTTCGTTAGTCTCGCTAAAGCTCGAGAACGGCTGGACCGATTTGGCTAATTTTGGTCTTGAATTATTCGTGAAAGTCCAGGCCATTTTCAACAGCCATTTTCTTTTTCACATACATAACTAAAACGGCTGCTTTGATATTATTGTCAGGTAATTTTCGTCAAACATTTTCTGTCGTGAAAAATTAACTTTTACTACTTTGTTAATTACAATTTACGACGCCGAGGAGAAGACGACCTGACTTAGGTCGCCGCAGTCAAACAAATGTGCGAAGAGCTACCACACGTGCTAACCGCACTGATGACCAGAGAGTGACAGATCAAGAAAATAGTCATATTGCTATGTCAGAATTGCGTTCTTCAATGAGTGACAATGGAGTAGATAGGCTTAGAATGCAACGAGTTCGTGCACATCAAACCCAACATGAGCGAACACGACAATAAAATTGAGCGATTCCGTCGACGCAATGCTCCTGTGATTCTGGAACGAGCTGCATTCCACTATGATCCGGCAATAGATTATTGTGCCGACAAATCGGTAACAATTGGGGAAATTACAATAATTTGTAAATATTGTAAGGCGTTAAAATACAGTGGCGAATCTACTGGATTATGTTGTGCTGGAGGCAAAGTTAAATTTCCACAATTGGTCCCACCACCAGATCCTTTACGCTCTTTAGTTTCTGGAATTGGAAATGATTCTAAGCACTTCTTGGCCAATATTCAGAAATATAACAGCTGTTTCCAGATGACATCGTTTGGCGCTACACATATTATACAAGACAATTTCATGCCCACTTTCAAGGTATTAAATTATACACTGCCGCTCATCTAATTAGGTTCAACATTGTTTCAACAAATATCTCGAAAACCAGAATGTCCGATTCAGTGGATGCCCTAAAAATGCCTCCCGTTGTATTTTTTCCATAGCAGGACTCGACCCGCATGAGATTACATTTAAAATTTTAGTTTTTTCCACCTTTTTTAATTATTTGGTAATGGTTTAACCCACAGTATGAAAAAGCTTCGATTTCCTATTTTTCTCCATCCCTTAAAAGCTACCACTAAACCTTTTTGGCTTTAATTAAAAAACCAAAATATTTTTGGTGGGGCCATGATTCCAGTTATTCCCCGATCAACTGTTGCCGATGAACTGAACGCCTGCCTAAAATCATCAAATTTGTGGCGGTACGTAAAAACACTCCAATTAACAACTAACATGCGAGTGTTTTTGCAACGAGATGAAACTCCAAATGTGTTTGCGAAGCAGTTGTTAGATATTGGAAACAATGAAGTCGCAGCGGACCCCTCAACCGGACTCATCAAAATACCCACAGATTTCTGTCACATCACAGACTCAAAAGAGGAGGTCATTCAGCGTGTTTTCCCAGATATAGCGCATCAATTCAACAATCATAATTGGCTGGGTGAACGAGCTATATTAGCGGCGAAAAATAAAGATGTCGAGAATCTTAATGCGACAATTCAGAATTTTCTTCCGGGACAGTTGGTAATCCTTCAAATCAGTCGACACCGTCATGAACCAGGATGACGTAGTCAACTATCCCACGGGGTTTTTAAATTCACTGGAATTGCCTGGATTACCACCTCACAATTTGCAGTTAAAAGTAGGCTCAGTTGTCATCATGCTGCGTAACATTAACCAACCTCGACTGTGCAATGGAACAAGACTGGCTGTGAAAAGTTAATGAATAACGTCATTGAGGCAACAATCATAAAGGGAATATACAAAGGAGAGGATGTCTTGATTCCGCGTATACCAATGATTCCAAAGGATCTACCATTTAATTTCAAGCGTTTGCATTTCAATACGTCTGGCCTTCGCTATGACCATAAATAAATCGCAAGGCCAGTCGTTGGAAGTTTGCGGAATCAACTTGGAGTTTCCCTGTTTCGCGCAAGGACAATTATACGTCGCGTGTTCGGCGGTCGGAAAGCCGTCGTCTTTGTTTATATATGCACCATAAAATCAAACAAAAAATAGTTTATCAAAAGCTTTAAATTGATTAACAGACTGAAACATAACTGTGTGTGTCTGTCAATATCAAATTAAAACCTTATAAATAAGCATAAATATACTACTGTTTTTCGATAATTCTAAGTTGTACGAGAATGTTTATTTTTGTGCGTGATAGGTTCACCAATAGTCAATTGCTTGGTTGCGCTAATACAGGATTATTATTTTTTCAAATAGCGGACAGCCCAGCAAAGCGGGCGGGTACGGCTAGTATATATATATATATATATATATATTTTTTTTTTTCAAATAGCGGACACCCAGCAAAGCGGGCGGGTACGGCTAGTTTATAATAAATGACACAAGCGCCAAAGCACAAAAATCACCTAAATATGTAAAAATACTGAATACAAGTTAGTATGATTTTAGTATTTGTAGTTGATGCAGAGCTGATGCGAAATTTTCTGTCCCTTTCTGACACATGTATTGCTTACGAAAAAAAAGTCTTTGCTGCGATTTTTGAGAGTTGAAGCAGATGCGCTTCTGTGTAAAAACACTATAAGTTAGCTCTCACATTTATACGATAGGAAATACAATTTTCTAAGCCGGAACTTTATCTGTCGAATTATTTGGCACGAGCCAAAGAGCGGCCGTTACCAAACACCGACAGAGAAACGTGAGCACGAAAAGTACAGGCGAAGTACACACTGCCGGCAGAGGAAGGAGAGCCGGCCACGGCAAAGATAAGGGTACAGCCGAAGAGTGGCCGCTGCCAGCAGCGACGAACACGAAGCGACCGAGAGAGACGGCCGCTGCCAGCACCAGCAGAGGAGAGGGACTACCGGAGGGCGAGCGCGGGAGCGACGGCAGCAGCGGACAGCAGCAACGAAGAGGCGAGAGTCGCAGACAACGAGTCCAGGTCCCAGCAGCAGCAACAACAACAACAACGAACGGGATCCTTTAGCGTGAAGGAAGGCACGGATAAAGCCGACGCGCGCAACTCGCTGCAGATGAGCGGGCCCAGGGCCGGGTTCGTGACTGCGAGGGTATTTGCGTGGCCGTAGGCAGGGCACATAAGAAAACAAAAAAACAAGTAAGAAAGCTACAGTCGAGTGTGCTAGACTGTGAGCTACACGGTACCTAAAAGATTGTGCTTTACATTAAAAGGCAATTTGAAATAATACATACTATATAATACTAATTCGATACTTCTTAAAATAAATCGCCGCTCGAATTAGCTCCCATGCATAGCCTAGCGGTCTAAGCGCTGGAAAAACGTTTTTAATGCATGAAAGCTCTGAGTTCTGGCTTTTTCCGTTTTTCTCCTTTTCATTCAGTTAATACATTTTGTTTTGTCGAAATTAGTTTACAGTTGTCGAAGCATACTTCGCCGCTTTACGTGTAATATAGGTAAAGGACCAGTTGTCTAAGCGGCAGATGCATTTACATTTTGTAAAATTGGCCCGAGTTCAATCCCACACAAAACCAAAATATATATATATATATTTTTTTTTTTATTTTAGGATAAACGCAAAAAAAAAAAAAAAAAAAAAAAAAAAAAAAAACTAACAAAAATTCTTAAAATTCGAACTTTATTGCTAATATCTCCCATGCTTATCATCCGATTATACTCAAATTTATAGAAAACGACCGCTTAAGTCTATTACTTTATCTATTTCCTTTTGCCCAAAAAATAACGCGGCATAGCTTATATAACGTTTTTTATGATTTTCGGGACGGAAGTGGCCGTGCCCAAATTTCAAAACAAACTTGGTCTGCGTGCAACAGATTTCAATGCCTTTCACCAAATCTGGTGGCTCTAGCTCTTATAGTCTCTGAGATCTGTTTACTAACATGGACGGACGGAAAGACGGACATGGCTAAATAAACTCGGCTAGTGACGCTGATCAAGAATATATGCACTTTTAGTGCGATGCCTCGTTCTGCCTGTTACATACATTACCGGTAGGCACTAACTTTTAATATCCTTATACCCTATGGTAACCGAATATACAAAAATTGGCCCATTCACTTTATATTTCATCGGATCCATTTATAACGATGCTATCAAAAAGATCAGGTTCCTATTCTAAAAAGTATAAACCAGTAGATAAAGATATTATCAGCCTTATTTTACACAAACAATTAGAGGAATCCGATCCGCTGAAAAAAAAGTGAAATCATAATAAATAAAGCTTGGTGTGAAAAAAAATATTAAGGGTGGTTTTAATTTTTTTAATATATCATTATTATATAAATTATGCTTTCACAAAAATAAAAACAATTTTTTTTTAAGTTTTAAGTATATTTTGGCATTATTTGCTTTTTTTTTCTGAACCAAACAATTTTTTTCTACTTATTAGGATACAAGATGCATTTATCTACAAAATAAAACTATCTGGATTAAAATAGAATAATTTTTGCAGAAATAGTTAATAAAACGCCACTAAATCAGTCACTTCGCCTTCTCCCCAGAGCAAACTCGTCCTTCAGTGAGCTGAGGTGCGGATCGGTTGGCCAACTGCAGGATCCGGGAAAGGGCTGGTCCTCCCAGGTATTTCCGAAACCTGGAATACGGGCACATTACAGCTTACTGCAAGAGCCCAGAGGATCGGAGTGACTGCAGCATCAAGTGTGGCGGGAATGGGCACAAGGCAGCCAGCTGCAGCAAGGCGCCGGCGTGCTTTATCTGCTCAGTAGCTGGCAGTAAGGAGGTCGGTCATCAAGCAGGCGGCAGAGGCTGTGCAGCTTCCACCGGCGGTCCCGAGAACTTACGGCCATCATGCAATTGATTCAACTAAACCTGAATCACTGCAGAGCTGCGCAGGATCTTCTGACCCAGACGGTGCGCGAACGGGGCTCAGTGGTGACAATCCTCAGCGAACCCTACAGGGTGGGAGCAGCAGCGATTGGGCGACGGATCTTACAGGCAAAGCGGACCTGTGGATCTGAGGGATGGAGGCGCTCCAGTTGTGCGACATCAAGGCACCAGAAGGGTTCTTCCGTTTGAAAGTAGGAGGCACGTGGCTGTTTAGCTATCTTGCGCCCAGCCTCTCGCTGGAGTCCTTCAGCAGGAAACTGGACGCGTTGAGCAGCGATCTGCGAGGTCGGAGCAATGTGTGGCAGGCGCTGGGTCGGCCATCGACTTAAACTTCGCCAGTAGCGCCCTGGCTAGTAGTGCCCGTTGGAGGATCAGCACGGCCTTCACCCCCAGCGACCACGAGGCCATTGAGTGTTCGCTGGGCATGCTCAATCCTGTCAAAAGAAGGCGTACCGGCAAAATTCCTTGCTGGTACTGGCATTCACTAACGCCCTTGAGAGTTACACAACGAGCGAGGCAGATGGAGCCGACGAACTGGTAACCAAACTGGCAGGCGCACTAAAAGAGGCCGGTTGGTCGCAACCAGAGCATGCCACGGAGAAATATCTTTGGGAAACACCACGACCCGGTTTTTTGGTGGAGCGAGGAGATTGCAGAGCTCCGCAGAACCTGTCATCGCGCAAGACGGCAGCTTCAGCAAGCAAGGGGAACTTAGCGCCTATCTGCTTGCAACGAGCACTACAGAGCGGCAAGAAGGGAGCTGAAGACTGCAATCAGGGACAGCAAGAGGAAATGCTTCCTTAAGGTGTGCGACGCAGCTGAAGAAGATCCCTGGGGAGGCGCATATAAGCTGGTGGTGAAGAGAATCAACGCTGGCGGCAGAGCCCCATCGGACCCTGTGGCGGTGGCGGGGATTGTTGTTCGTTCCCGGAGAGGTGGAAAAGACAACGGCTCCTATTGCTGGCCAAGCCGGGCAAGCCACCAGGAGAAGTGTCCTCCTTCCGCCCGATCTTCCTACTGGACACGGTTGGGAAGGTGTTCGAGCGGGTGTTTTCAACGAGGTTGAACGCAGCCGTCGAAGCGGCAGGCGGTCTTTCCCCGGAGCAATACGACTTCAAGAAGGGGGGTCGACATTGGATGCCATCACGAGGGTTGTAAAAAACGCATAGGAAGCAACTGCCGGATCCAGGTGGAAAGGAGGAACAAAGTCCTATTGCCTGGTGGTAACACTGGACGTTAGGAATGCGTTCAACTCGGCCGACTGGGGCCGAACGCTGGAGTCCCTGAGAAGGTTTAACGTCCCGCGGAACATAGCAGATCTATTTCAGCGACAGGGTGCTCTTGATGGACACGATTCTGGATTCCAGGGCATACGAAGTCTTAGCCGGAGTCCCGCAGGGCTCCGCTTTGGGACCCCTGGTCTGGAAGCCAGCCAATACCACTCTAGTGGGCTTCGCCGACGACGTAGCCATAGTGGTGGTAGTCAAGGAGCTCGCCATGGTGGAGGACCGCGCCAATGCAGCAATTCAAGCGGTGGCGTGGCTAGCGGTAGCTGACCTTGAACTGGCGGCTCACAAAACAGAGGCTGTTGTGATTTCGTGTCGAAAAGTGGTGGAGACAGCCACAGTGCAGGTCAGAGGGACCACGATCCAGTCACACCGGGCCATCAAATACCTAGGGGTCCTGATCGACACCCGCCTGTCGTTATAGCAACACTTGGAGTACGTCTACAAGAAGGCCAGCTGGACTGCAGGAGCGCTATCCAGGATGCTGCTTAATACCTGAGGCCGAGCAGGCAACCCGGAAGCTGCTCACTTCCGTCGTCACGTCGCAGATGCTGTACGCAGCGCCTGTGTGGGCAAAAGCCGGTAAAGAGCTACATGCGAGGGGTGGACGCAACCCACTGGCTGTGGGCCATCAGGCACACCGCGTGCTCGTTCCGGACCAATTCGAAAGATGCTGTGCAGGTCATCGGCGGCCAAGTGCCTCTCGCAGAGCTCATTAGGGAGAAAAAGGAGATCCAAGAAGCCTCGCAAAACAGTGCGGCAGCTATAGGCTCCAAGGCCGAGTTGAAGGAGGCTGCCAGACGCAGCGTGGCCTTGGCCACGAGACGGAGGACTGGTGGCCAGAGTTTGGGTCGGGCATAGTGGAGGATGCGCAGCACGTTCTCTTTGAATGCCACCGTTTCGACCACGAGAGGCAGGAGCTCAAGACCATCGCCGGGTCCAGGCTCAGCGTTGAAACGCTGGTGCCAAAGATGCTGGAGGATGCAACCATCTGGTAAGCGGCCGCGACCTTTGCCGCGAGCGTTATGAGAAGGCTCAGAGCCCTGGAGCGAAAATGGAGGGAGCTGACGGAGTAGGGGTCCCCGCGCTTGCGAAGTAATGCCTTGCCGCGGTACCGCACGGCACATGCCCTTCATTCTAAATCTTCCCAAAACGTCATCTACATTCTGTGTCTAACACGAAATGTCTTTATGTGCCCAGGTCACCTGTTTTGAAAGTAAATATTTAGAGCATGAAATGGACAGCCAGAAAAGGAAGAAGGTTACTTGGAGTGTCGAAACCAGCACAAGTCTGTCGTGGCTACGTAAAAGCTCCGCTCTTAGATTATATGCTCTGATTTGATCAAAATCATCAGCCTTTACTGTTTGGATGAGAACTGTAGTTAGGTAATTGGCTGAGGAAATCACTCCACTCGACATAGGCATGATTTAATGAATTTTTGAGTCTTTATCCATTTCTTTCGTCCCGAAAATGAAAATATGTAATTTGTCTTACTCTTCTCACTCGGATTCGCAGTCTAAATAGAGTCACAACAGCTTTTAGTAACATTCACTTTAAGCTGCAGTCTAAATAGGGTATAAAGTGTAAATTGTTAGTTAGTATGTTAAGAATCGATAGAGAAATAAACCCTTAAATACAAAAAAAAAACTACTTATTTATTAACTTGGTCAGTTCATGATAGGGTATTATTTAATGTGATACCGGATTCTTCGCCTTAGCAACATACTCAATCTTTTTGCTTTCTATGGTAATATTATTTAAATCCTCAGCCTTAAGGTTTTCTTTATAAATAAAAAGACATTTACATTTAGACGGATTTATACTGTTGGACGTTGATATGCACTACGGTCAGTACACTCAAGTGACCCTTCAAAACCAAGCACCGGCTTAATTAGGTGTTAATAGGCGCGAAAGAAAAGTATAGGTAAAAGAATGCCAGGAAATATAAACTACTATCAGGCAGCTCGATTGCTATGTGTACTAAGTGGGTTAAGATTAATGTTTTTAGTTTAGGAAGGCTATCTACAGATGAGGTAATTTTGTACAAATCATTATAGTTTGCACATAATACTCTAAAGGGTTCATGCATTGGTGCAAAACTAAAGGCAGGTAGGATCTTGTGGCTCTACATCGTAAGTGGAAATTCAACTGACCCATAAGATCGCTGCTTTCCACGTCACCGTGGATCAGATTATACATAAAGATAATGCCTAACATCGTTCTACGGTTTGCTAAGGAAGGTAGGTTAATCAGGAGAAGTCTACTAGAATAAGAGGGCAACCTAAGGTTTGCATCCCAGTTTAAGCCACGAAGAGCGAAAAGTAAAAGGTTCTTTGAAACTGACTCAATGCGTTTGCTGTGGACGTCCCACTGCGGACTCCAAACGCAAGATCCATATTCTAAAATAGGACGAACTAACGAAGTCATCGAATTCCTTCGACCACCGTTTAATAAATCCAAGCACACCCCTGGCTTTATTCACAATGCACGAAATATGATCAATAAACTCCAGTTTAGGATCTAGGCGGATACCCAAATCGTCAACTAGCGTGATCCTTTCCAAAGAGCAGCAGTTCAGCGTATAAGTCGCTAGCATGGGAGAGACACGTGAGAATGTCATCAGCTTGCATTTTGAGCCATTCAGGTTTAATAAGTTTACATTGCACCATGTTTGAAAGTTGTTAAGATCTGTTTGTAAATCCGACTGGCAAGCGCGGTCCTTGTATTGCACACAAAGTTTAACGTCGTCAACGTACATGAGTACTCTGGAGTTAGTCAAGACTTTGGGCAGGTCGTTAATAAATAAAGTAAAAGTAAGGGACCCAAGTGGCTCCCTTGCGGGACACCAGAGGTCACCCGGAGAACATTCGACAAGTTGTTTTTAAATAGAACCTTTGCGTCCGACCATTCAGATAACTTGAGATCCACCTAAGAAGATCGACAGGAAAGCCCATTAAGTCGAGTTTCCTAACAAGAAGGGAGTGATTAACGGAGTCAAATGCTTTACTGAAATCAGTATAGATCACATCTGTATGCAAATTTTGTGGAAAGCCCCTTATAATGAAAGAAGTGAGCTCCAGAAGGTTAGTAGTCGTTGATCTTCGTTTAATAAATCCATGTTGGCATGGAGAAATTACTGATCTACACAGGTGCTGCAAATGGGGAGTAATTACGTTTTCGAAAAGTTTTGGGATGGCTGACAACTTAGAGATTCCTCTATAGTTGTTAGCATCCACTTTGCTACCTTTTGTGGAGAGGAATCACGAATGATTCCTTCCAAATAAGGGAAATTGGGAAGTTTCTAAGGATAAGGTAAACAATTTTAGAAGGGGACTGCACAGGGACTCGGCACAATACCTAAGCACACAGCCTGGTATTCCGTCGGGACCTGGCGAATAAATCGGCTTGACACGTTGAAGATCCAAAAGAAGGAGCTTTCGTTTAAGCTAGGACTAAAGATTAGGTTTGATTTGGGCATGCTATAAGAATAGGTTTGGTTTGAATCGGATGACGGAGAATAAGTAGTTTGAAAAAACTAAGCAAAAAGATCGCCTGATCATTGTTTGCTGTCGTATTTTCAAATGAAAGCGAGGAAGGATGTGTAATAGGCTTACGTTTAGTGTTGACAAAATTATTAAACTGTTTTGGGTCCTGCGCAAACTGAACCCTACAACGAGTCAAATAGTTTTTGTAACACTGCGCGTTAAGCACGGTAAACTTTGACCGAGCCGCTAAATAGCGAGAATGAACAGCTTGAGAACCGTTACGTTTAAATTTAGAATAGAGATTGGACTTAACATTTTTGAGGCGAGTCAACTCTTTACTAAACCAGGGAGGCTTATTGGAGATTGACGGATAGTATAACGGAACACATTCTGTAAAAAGGAGTTCATGGCATTGTAAAAATATCCATGGCACCCACCATGTCAGTGCACATGTAGAGATCGGACCAATCAAATTCAGATATAAAATTATTCAGCCGTCGAAAATCCGCCTTGCGAAAGCAGTGAATTTTCTTTTCTGGCCGGTCAGACTTATTCTCCATAGCAGTCCCAATATCGATAGTCACATCGAAAGTAGGATGGTATGGATCTTCGGGTAGCGTCAAGGGCGGGACCCTAGCCAAACTGACTCTTGCCGGATCAGAGACAAAGCAGAGGTCTAGCAAGCGACCTAAGGAATTTCGTACATAATTGACTTGAGACAACGAAATGTCAAACAAGCCATCAATAAAATCGTGGCGTGCAGTAGTTAAAAGTGTGTTAGAGGATTCAGTTGTGGACCAAATAGCTCCAGGAATGTTAAAGTCACCTAGAACAATTAAATGGTCCCTATCCGAAAGTCTATTGGAGACCGCCTGAATAGCGGAAAGGTGGTTCCAATAAGTAGGAAGTTCCGACAAGGGAGGAATGTAGGAACATGTAATAAAAATAAAACTACCGTTAAATGATAGCTTCACACAAAGGAATTCAACATCGTTGCATTCCTCGAAAGCTAATACTTCAGACGTGAGGTTTGAGTCAACCGCAATGAGGACCCCGCCCCCTCGCCTGGAAGGCCGATCAAGCCTGTGTGTTGTGTACACAGCTGGAAAAACTTCGGAGCTTAGGATCTCCGGCTTTAACCAGGTTTCTGTGAACACTATCACCTGGGATGCAAAGAAACACTATCAGAATACAATTTAGGAAGCTTACTACGTAAACCCCTTGCATTCTGATAGGTAAGAAGGAGGAATTGGTTAGTTTTTGGAGCTGGTACAGTGGTTTTGTCCGGCCTGGGTAGACTAATTCCTACCGGCCTTCTTTTTCTTTTTTCTTGGCTTCGTACTCCTTAACAACAACATACTGCGGCCAGAAATTGGCAGAGCATATTGTGTTAAAGAGTTCGTCAGGGACATTTATTTTGAAAGATGAAATATTCCTAGCGTAAGAAAATTTAAATTTTTCCACCTTAATTTTATCGGACTTCGTTCTGTCTCGAATAAAGACAGTAACATCTTCAGATGTTTGAGATGGGTGAAGCCGAGAGACAAATATCTGCCTCGTTGGTGGTACTGCAATAAGGGCTTTTGGCAACACAGACTGGTTGGCTGTATTACCAATTTCGGCCGGTAATCCAGGCCTGTCACCCTGGGGAGCATTCGGGACAAGGATCTGAGGGGTCGTTAATTTTGATTTTGACCCGCCAGCGGACTCAACGGACAACACTGGAGCTACGGTCCCTGTCACGGCACATTCGGAGACCGAATCTTTTCTTGCACCCGACCTCAATATCATAGGAGTTTGATATATTGGGGTCGGGGGCTGTGCCGAGGGAGTGAGCTGTTGAAAACCTGCGTCGAGTTGCAGGGCAGCGGCCAAATGCGGTGTGCAAACCGTGGTTTTCTTGCGCTTTGGGGACTCGTTTAAGAGCTTTAGGCCATTAAACTTGGAATCCATAGCCATGAGTTTTACGAAAACTAACAAGTAGCTCTTTGAAACCATTTTTGGTTTGCCGCATGAATGCCATCATTTCCCTTTCAACATCGCGACAATCTTCACAGTTATTAGTAATTTTATCAGCCATCCGGCAGCCAGCAGCCAATACTAGGATCATCTGCAGAAATTGCTTTCTTGCTGGTTTTAATTACACAGACAACACTAGAAGACATTAAAGTGGCTTACCACTGTACCAGTCAGAAGTTAAGAGAAAACGAAAAAGAAAGCTAACTTCGGTAAACCGAAGTTTGTATACCCTTGCAGTCTACAATTGGATCATTGAAAATCGATCCATTTTGGTAATGTTAAACAAAAAATGTCAAATTATGTAAATTTAGTAAAATTTTACATTTTACATGTAGAATTTTACATTTTCATATAAATCGACCGATCCCTTCTATGGCAGCTATATGATATAGTTGTCCGATCTTAATGAAATTAAAACCGTAATTCCAAATCTATAAAAACGCCTATATTAAAATTAAAATAAAAATTTTTTTAAAATTAATTTCGCCGACGGACAGAGAGACAGACAGACGGACATGGCTAGATCGACTCGGCTGGTGATGCTGATCACGAATATGTATACTTTATGGGGTCTGAGATGCCTCCTTCACTGCGTTGGAAATATCATGACAAAATTATAATACCCTGTGCAAGGGTACGTGCACTAAGAGAGAGCAAGAGAGCGAGAGTTAGGGAGCTTAAGCCGTCAAGCTGTAATATCGGCGTAAAGGATAAAGCACAAAGAGGAATGCAAAAATGCAGATAAGCGAATCGCTGCACAAAACTAATTTGCAATTTATATAGTTATTAATAAACAAAAACAGCTGCATGCACACGCGAAACTTTCGAGCCTCCAAAACCTTCTCAACCTAGTAGACTTTCGAGCCTCCAAAGCATTCTCGCAACTGGTAGACTTTCGACCCTCCAAAACCTTCTCAAGCTGGTAGACTTTCAAGCCTCCAAAACCTTCTCGCAACTGGTAGTTTTCGAGTCTCCAAAACCTTCTCAACCTAGTAGACTTTCGAGCCTCCAAAGCATTCTCGCAACTGGTAGACTTTCGACCCTCCAAAACCTTCTCAAGCTGGTAGACTTTCAAGCCTCCAAAACCTTCTCGCAACTGGTAGTTTTTCGAGTCTCCAAAACCTTCTCGCAACTGGTAAACCTTCTCGAACCTGGAAGACTTCAGAGTCTCCATAACCCATCAATGCCTGTAGCATACCTTTAGGAGCTCAACTAACTAGTAGACTTTCTGGTCTCTAACTCGCTCTGGTCTGCCCACAGGTACCGACGGTCTACCGAGAAGGACTCAGTCGGCCGCGAGCCCAGGCGTTTGTAAAATTTAAGTAAATAAAAACTAAGATACTTTTTACGGCAATAATCTCGAGCGTTCTACTCTGGGACCGGGTCGGAATCTCTTTCAGCAACCACAACAGACCCAAATAAATTTATGGGATGAATCCTGGCCAACCCTGAGCTATCTCAGCAACGTCAGACCGTCACAAATTTTTAAAATAGCCTCAAAGACATCACACTGACTAACACATGCAAAATCAAACATGCAAATACAGTTATTAGTGAAAACTGGACATACATAAGCATTAGAGTCAGCTTCAGGTACGTTAAGTTCAGTACATTTTTGAATAAGGTGACGTAACTCAATATCGTCATTTTTTTAGGTACTATTCCGAGACTTTTGTTGAGAGGATATTGCATTTTAAAATTTTGACGAATAGAATCGTTAGTTAGAGATAAAGAGAAAGAAGAAAGTTGTGAAATTAAGAGCTCCGCAAAAAACGCTTCAGATTACGGGAAAACTGGGCAATTAATTTAAAAATTTGCAATAAATATATCCATAAAGTTGTCCTTAGCTAAGATTTAGTGCGCTCAAGACAGTGTATCTGGAATAAACTACCAAATCTAAATTTTCTTATAATACAAGCCAACTGTGGAAAAGTGCAAAGCAGCAGAAAATACTCACATGAAATGCACTGGCAATATTCACAAACA
The DNA here is from genome assembly GCA_014170255.2 of Drosophila triauraria. Lineage (NCBI taxonomy): Eukaryota > Metazoa > Arthropoda > Insecta > Diptera > Drosophilidae > Drosophila > Drosophila triauraria. The sequence continues at coordinate 34,216,701 of CM024336.1, read as the reverse complement.
GAATACAAAGCAATAACCGCAAAACGCTAAATTTACATAAAAACATTCAAAATTTCACTCAACAATAACATGTTGTCTGCAAAGCGCCTGCGAAAAAAACCAACACGGATTTGAAGGCGAGCCAGCCATCTGATGCATCTTCGACCCAGATGCTACAACTCATCAATGAGAGGTTTGATGAGCAGAAGGAGACCGTTTCCAAGGAGCTGCGAGAAAGTGAGACACGCGTTCTCTGCAACCTCAGGAAAAAGTTCCAGGTGATGGCAACAGAGATCCATAACCTCACTCAACGTGTCACTCAACTGGAAAATAAGGTAAAGAAAGTTGATAAGCTCCAACAGCGGGTCAACGAATTGGCTGGCGAATTGGCTTCACAAGGCCCTCCAACTGGCCTGGTAGACGAGCTGAAACAGCAAGTTGTCGACCTGGATGCCAGACTAGAAGCCAAATGCACTGCGGAGGAGGATGCTGCGGGCGCCAGCAATTTGCGTTGGCATGGTGCCCCACAAGTCGAAGGCGAAAATCTGAAGACACTGTTCCACAAGCTTTGCTTCTCGCTGCAACTTACTCCGCCTCCTTGACCCATTTATCGGGTTTGATCTATTTATCGGGTACGACCACGACAATCGGGTCAGAAATTTGTGAACCCGATTATATTTATTAAACTATAAAACGTGCGCGGAAAGGCGGAGCTGCTGATAGCAATAGGGCCATACCGGCGAGATAAGAAAATCCAACTAAGCCTTCAGGTTATAGGGTTTGAGTCGCCAGCACTGATTTACTTAAACGAACAGCTGACCAAATATAACTATGAGATCTTTAAAGAAGCAATGCGACTCAAAAAGCACAAGCAGCTTTTGGCTGTTTTCACACGCCGTGGAGTGGTGTACATGAAGCTGAGCGACGGAGGGGAACCTCGATATGTACAAAGCTCGCTCGAGCTTTCTGAGCTGACTAACGATGTGGGCGGCGCAGATAGGAACTCATTTCGAGAATAATACGTTTTACTCAATTTGTGTTAGTAAATTTTCACTTATAATTTTTGTATTTATTAGATTTTGCAGTATATGTTAGTAAAAAATTAAAGTGCAAGTTTATATGTAAGCATCCCGATAATAGCCCTATTGAATATTTATTTCTTGAAATTATAAATCAATTTACAGCAAAGAAAATTCTTATCGGATGCATTTAACGCCCACGTTGCAATATTAATTATAGCGAATTAATTGATCTGCCATCAGATATATCATTAAGTTATGCAGACATTTTATTAGCTGGTGATCTCAATAGCAACATGTTGCGGGAAACACATCTCAAAAAAGAAATAGAAGCATTAAGTTTAAAATTAGTAAACTCTGTGTTTCCAACACATTCAACAGAACATGCAGCTTTTAGTTAGATGTCGTTACTGACATTGAAAAAATATATTTGTATGACCAACTCATCGTGCCTTCGTTCTCAAAACATGCCCTTATATATTTGACCTACAACTTTGACCTACAATACAATGACGAATCAATAGTATTTACTTTAAGAACATTGACTATGAACAGCTTTTGGCCGAACTCGACAGATGCAACTGGAATAATATTTTCATATCTTCAACGGTAGACCAGCAGCTCTCAGTACTTCAAAACAACATCAGCTACCTGTATGATACTTATGTTCCAATCAAAAGCAAAGTGATCAAATATTCAGTTAAACCATGGTTTAATAATGAAATTAAGCAGGCAATAAAATCGCGAAACGATGCATATCAAAAGTGGAAAAGGTATAGGACTCCACAACACCACGGACACTTTAAGTTATTAAGACAGACCGTGACTAAACTTATTGAATCTGCGAAGACAAACAAAGAGATACGCACAGCCTTCGAGCATCGGGAATACTGCAGCGCAATATTCCTCGATGTATCTCAAGCCTTCGATCGAGTCTGGCTAAATGGCCACGAACAAAAATGTAAACACATAACTTTTACCCTCAACAGGCAAACATGCTCTCCAATATTCTTGAATAGTACGCAGATTCCCCAAGTCAACGAAGTAACGTATCTCGGCGTCCACCTCGACAGACGACTAACCTGGCGAAGACACATCGAATGCAAGAAACTCCATCTAAAACTAAAAGCCAGCAGCCTCCACTGGATTTTAAACGCCCGATCGCCACTGCGTCTGGACTATAAGGTCCTGCTCTACAACTCCACTCTCAAGCCTATCTGGACATATGGCTCCCAGTTGTGGGGGAACGCGAGCAGCAGCAACATAAACATCATCCAGCGAGCACAATCAAAAACTCTGACAACTATCACTGGGGCACCATGGTATATTCGCAACCTAAACATCCAGCAGTAAAAGCAGTAAAAGATGAAATAGACAAACAAAAGGCGACCTACAATCAAAAACTTACTGTGCACCCAAATCATCTGGCAAGAGGCTTGACTCGGGTTTCCAGCAGAACCCGCCTTCATCGAAACGACCATCCAACCCAGCAATAATTATCAGGGACATTTAACTCTGTGCCAGTCATATGACTGTTAGTTAGGTTATTTATATAAGATTTGATACACAAATTGTTAATCTCGTAAAGGAGAAGATTCAATAAACCAAAGGTTTACATTTGTGTGTGTCAATCAGTGTGAAGTGCTTGTCAATCTTCTTAAAATCAAATCGGACGCTGTTGGACTGTTGGATAAACCCAAACATTTTTAAATTATTGCTACCGAATATCTTACGATTTATTACGCACATATTTAATACTGCCCTTGCAACATCTATGTTCCCAGACTGTTGGAAAATTACCAAAATTGTACCCGTCAGAAAGGCAAACAAAGAATATAGGCCCATCTCTATTCTTCCATATTTGTCAAAGGACTTTGAAAACATAATGGCAGCCCAAATAAATTCGTTTATACACGGAATGCTTTACAAAATCAAACCGTATTTTGGAAAAAGCGCAGCTGCACTTCAGCAATCATAAAAAAAAAAAACAAGTAGGAAAGCTACAGTCGAGTGTGACCGACTGTAAGATACCCGGTACCAAAAGCATTGTGGGTGAAATTAAACAGCACATGAAGACGTGGAAAAAGGAAATGTTGACAAATAGAGACAAATATTGCTACAAACATGTTGAGCGGAACTTAAAAGAGACAAATGTTGCTAGGAACATGCTGAGCAACACCTTCGTCACGGTTAACCAAACTATGTGCCAAATTGAAAACTCAATTCACATTTTTAAATACAGCCGTCAAACTTATGTCATCGAACTTACTACATCGTCCTCAATCTGTTGTAATTTTAAAACGTGGTGTGCCTTAAGGTTCTGTTCTTCGTCCGTTGTTGTTTACTCTTTATGACCGACCCTAGATTAAGCTTTAATATAGGTATAATTAAAATTTGTCGTAGTACTTAACTAAAAACAATGATTACAAAATAACTTGTCCTGTGTGACCAGCGCATTAAATTATAAGTTTCATACTTGTAGCGTTGACAACAACTTTAAATAAAATTTAAAATGTAAATAGAAAATTAATGTTCGCTAAGCATTCTTAATTAAAATACTTACTTCTTTTTGCTATTCTTGTACTGTCTAAAAACTGATTCATTCTATATCGCTTCCACTTTTCATAAATATAGTCCAGCTTTTTAGTTGCACTTTTTATGTAGGTATTAAACCATGAGGTAGCAGCGGGCTTTATAATTTTAGTCTTACTTGGAACGACCTTGTCAAGAACAACAAGAATCAATAACTTAATTAATATCCGACATAATCTCGCCTCTTCCGAACGTCACTTCTTTATTCACACTATTCGCTTGTGGAATCAACTCCCGAAAAATTTAAAAAGGTAGCACAGCGCATTTTAGAAAAACCTTAATAAAATTTTTTAGAAATCAAAATAAAAAAACAATAATTGATTAAGAAATATAACAAATAACTAAAAACAATGATTACAAAATAACTTGTCCTGTGTGACCAGCGCATTAAATTATAAGTTTCATACTTGTAGCGTTGACAACAACTTTAAATAAAACTAAAAATTTAAATAGAAAATTAATGTTCGCTAAGCATTCTTAATTAAAATACTTACTTCTTTTTTGCTATTCTTGTACTGTCTGAAAAACTGATTCATTCTATATCGCTTCCACTTGTCATAATTATAGTCCAGCTTTTTAGTTGCACTTTTTATGTAGGTATTAAACCATGAGGTGGCAGCGGGCTTTATAATTTTAGACTTACTCGGAACGACCTTGTCAAGAACAACAAGAATCAATAACTTAATTAATATCCGACATAATCTCGCCTCTTCCGAACGTCACTTCTTTATTCACACTATTCGCTTGTGGAATCAACTCCCGAAAAATTTAAAAGGTAGCACAGCGCATTTTAGAAAAACCTTAATTAAATTTTTAAAAATCAAAATAAAAAACAATAATTGATTAAGAAATATAACAAAATAAATAAAATAAAATTTAAATTATGAAAAAATGAATGTTAAATAAATAAATAAAAAAAACTAATAAAAAAAAATTAAAAAATACAAAAATGATAAATGTAAGAAAATTGATCGCAAGTAAATAGGATAAGTAGGGTTTGATTTTAAGAGTATTGAATTTTATATATTTTTGTGACTAGTGTACTAATTTATAAGGATAACCTTGTAGCACTGGGAAAACAGATAAAATAAAATAAATAAATAAATAAATATTTATAATTTTCTTGGATTGTATTAACCTGTTCATCAACCAATTGCACAGAAAATATTCATTCGATAGTAAGTCATAACTAATGTCCCTATATTTTCGATATTGAATTATATTGTTTTTATAGTCAAGTTTTAATTTGTACGTCAAAAAAATAAGTTCATGTCTTGAGAAAGCAGGTACAGATAGTTGATCATTTGACAATATGTTATTTTTAAGAAGATGTCCAAAAGAGTATTGCAGGTTGTTGTAAAGTGTGTGGGTATTTAAGAGTTTAGAAGATGTAAATCTAGCGATCCCATTTCCAACAAAAAATTGCTGTTTAAGTCCCCAGTTATTTAATGTTCATATACGTTAAAGAAAGGTTATATAGCGTATCAATCAGGTTCGAGTAGTCAGTATTTTTGTGTGGTCCATCGATGCAGCCAATAAGAGTTTTATTATTGTTTCGAAAATTATGTATATTTCAGAAAGAGATATTCTGTCCACTGGATTTTGAAGAACTTCTTTACCTTTTAACCGCGTGCTGACCAAATATTGTTCAAAAAGGTGAACATGCACAATTGTCCGCATCTAAAGATCCACTTAAAATCACAGGCCGATCGAGGGCTCATGTAATATAATTATATACACGTAGCCTATCAGTAAGAACTGGTGTGAGAAGCATACACACACTTATATATAAGATTTAAGTATGCCCGAAATACTCTTAATGCCCCTGTAAAGTACAAGAACGCACTATCATTCGCGCCTTTGTCAGCATAAGTACATACATGTAATCAAGTGCAGTAACACTCACATATATACAAGTTTAGGCATACACAAAGTACTATGATCGCTCCTAGAATGTCCAAGATTACTCTAGCATAGATAACCCCAAGGTGGAATTATACATAAGGAAGCTGTGACTGGTACATAAGTGGAAACCGCTATAAAAAGGCGTGAGCGCCCAATAAAGAATCAGTTCCTAACGAAATGCTCGTGTGTTTTGACTAGGGACTCGGCAGTTAGCGGTATAAGTTGATAGTTGAAGTGAGCGGTATTAGCTGCTCCTTTAAACAAGCGATGTAAGCTGCTAACAAATATAGCAACACCTTCTGCATGACTCATACGATCAGAACGATAAACATTAAAACCACCACAAACAATTATGGAATTATTTAAGTCTGTGACAAACCACGTTTCTGACACACAAATTATATATATTACTGGGGTTATACACAGACTCGAATACATGATACATAATTGTATCATGCTGGAATACATGTATTCATATTGACAGATGAGATGCCAGATCCGTAAAATGGAAATTTGTATCTGTTTATATATTGGGTTTAATACCTCAGAGAAAGAAGTATATGTGCATTGATATTATTTCAAACAAAAATGCTAAGAACAAGGAGAATGTTTTGGATTTTTTTTATTTGTGTAGTATATGTACATATTAACGAAAAAATAACAATATTATTTTCATAGGCTTAAAGGATCGAAAAATATTTAGTGATAAAGTTTAAGTTCATATGAAATAAGTATATGTGCATAGAAAGTGAGAATTAAAAATACTAATGAAATAATTTTTTAAAATTTTTTTTTTAGTTTTTTAATAATTAATATGTTTTCCTTTTTTAGTGAAAATTTGATTAATCCGGTTTTGCATTGAGGTTGCCAAATTTTGGAGAATTGTAGGGTTAATTTGATCCCATTCCTGGAGCTATGCCTTTTCCAGGTCATTTACGGTGCCAAACTGGCGTCCATTCTTGTAAACTTTGTTGGATAATATTCCCCCAAGATCTTCTATTGGGTTTAGGTCCGGGATGATCGCTGGCCACTGCAATTAGGGAATTTTTCTACCATCCAAAAAATCTTTTGTTTTACGTGCCGTATGTATTGGCGCGTTGTCTTGCTGGAAGATCCACTCATCCCCATAAAGGTTTCCAGCAAATTCAATCAGCACTGTTTCCAACAACTCTACATACATTTCCACATTGGTTCTGGTTGGTATAAAACAGAGGGGAGACTTTCCAGCATGCCCAAATCCAGCCCAAACCATTAATGATCCTCCACCGTGGTTTCGCTTATAGCAGTGCTGCCGTGCAGTGGTTGCCTTTTGTCGCGCCAATACTTTTGGCAGGAGTCAGGGCTGGCTAGGCTAAACTTTTTTTAGTCCGAAAATATAACTTTAGTGAACTCCTCTGACCAAAACTTGTATTTTTCAGCAAATAATAGTCGGGCGGTTATGTGGCGCTTCAATAGCCTCAGTATAGCGTCGCGGGAGGCATATGTAATGGTTTCGTTTTCCTTCAAAATTTTATTAATACGCCTTTTGGATATGTCAAGCTTCAGTTGACCTTTGATCTCCATGCAAGACTTGTTGTTTTCAACGGCTAGAAGCCGAATTTGCCTCTTTCACCGTGCATCGATTTCCGTGGGTCTGCCGCTCCGCTTTATTTTCCCATACATTTCCGGATTTTTAAGGAAGTTTGTAATAGTGTTTCTATGCCGATTTAGTCTGGCGGCAATATAAGAAACATTCTTGCCAGATTCGGCCAGCCATTTGATCAGACCGCGATCTTCCTCAGACAAATGCGTTCCACGTGGCATTCTACCGTAAAATTAAAATTACAACAACTTTTTTATCTCCAAACGGTTAAAAACAATTAAACTTACTTTCTGCTGAATAAAGAAATTTTTTGGATCACACTTCTGAGCTTGCCGACACGCGAGATCACAATAATCGCAGCTTGCACATATACTTACTTCTTTTGAGAACCACGAGTTGCTACACATATTTTTGAAAAAGGTACATAGAATGAAGCGCAAAAAGGAATACTGGAGTGCTAGACCTTCACAACAGATAACAGTACAAATTGGCACACCTACAAAAAATGTACCGTTACCTCCATAGTAAATATAAGCAAATTAAAAAGTGCACATATACTTCTTTCTCTGAGGTATATGGCGAATGTATGCATCTAAAATACAAAAAGGTGTGGCGCTATAAGCTGAACTCAGCTAAACTTATTTTACACGTCTGGTATCTCGTCTGTCAATATTAATACACGTGTGTAAACGTAGTATATGTATATGGGACTGGACAAACATATATCTAAATTCATCCATTTTGTTAACGAGACTCTGAGCATTTATATGACACATATGTATACCTTGTTTTTGTTTTGTTCATATTCTGACCATTTCATAACTATTCGGCTTTGTAATATTTATATTGCCTAGCATATTTATATATTTTTTTTAAAATATAATGTTGAACTTGCAGATGCAATTACGAATATCACCACCTAAGCAAAAACATTACGAAGACAGAATTAATGTTTGAAAAATTATTGGAAGAAGCTAATAAGTTGAAGTCCAAGTCCAAATACTTAGTTGACAAATTAAAAAGGGAATTAAATGGCTTAAGAATAGTTAGCCCCAACAACTATACGTTTAAGCGTACTAGGCTTATTTGGTACCCTAGATCAGGATGATAAAGAGTTAGAGAACCGAGCTATTGTGTACAGGCTTCTCGGTAGCGTCTCTGCCGCAGCGGCACCCAAACATATACGACACCCAAACATAATCCCGAACAAACACGAAACGCTTACAGTGCACTGTGGTCCAGAATTCCAAATTGGTGGCAGAAAAACAATTTTTTTTTTTCAAGATTTCAGCAAAAACCATATTGGATTCCAGTAGAGAATTCCCAAGGGCAGTCTAAAAGCATAATTTTACAATTGAAATTGAAGCCCTCGCGATTTAGCTAGCCCTGAAAGTCAGCTGTTCATTTGCATTAAACTTTGCCTTTGCTAGCCTTGCAAGTTTTTACTAATTTCAAAGTGCTATAATTCAGTTATTTCTATGACTATAAAAATAAAAAAACATGAAAAACATAGATAAAGGTATTTATAATAAGGGTGTATTCACACAATTATTATTTAATGTGATTCGTCCTTGTTTATATGTGCTTTTGTAATGTAATATTTCCAGCAATTCAAACATCAAACTCGTTGTGTTTCGTGGAATAAAAGTATGTTGTATTTGTGTGTATTAGTTGAACTAACAACGTAATGTTGTTGCTTAATGTGTGAATAATGCGACGGTACTAATATTTTTTGCCCGTTTTTGCCCCTTTTCCTTAAAATTGAATTTTGTGTAACATTAATTTCAGTTCCGCTGAATTACTTGAGTTTTGGCTCGAAACGGAAAACGGTAATGAAGATGATTTGAGCACATATGAATGTATCGATGACTATTCCCTCGATTTAGATGTGGGAAATGATTAATTAACTCACTAAATCACTAACTTCTTCAATAACAGAAAAAACAAAAAAGGTGTGCATTTTAGTAAAGGTTTGTATGGGGGCTATACCATCCAGTAATCCTAGGTTGTTGAAATTCACATGGTATGTGCATATGGGTCAAAAACTTATAGTGTCCACATTTCAACTTGATAACACAAAAACAAAAAAAGTTTTTCTAACAAAAACATTAATTTGAATATGGTGGTTGTATAGGGGCTACCACTCCAAGCGGTCCAATTCGGTTGATTCTGACATATGTGCTTTGTGTGTGGAAAAGAAACCAATGTGCAAAATTTTAGCTTGCTAGCTTACAAATTAGAATTTCTGCCACTTATTTGGGATTCTGGACCACAGTGCAGTGTACGAGGTGTGTTCAAAAAGTAAGGTGACTTTTCAAATTTAGCGGGCAACGTACCTTCGGTGATCGATTTTTTTGTTATCTTGGTACACTCTTTACGAACATCTGTACAAAATTTTAAGTGAATGCCATTTTTTGTTTGGCAGTGAGAGGCGTAAAAGTTACGAGCGTTTGCGTGCTCGGCGATTTCTTGCTATCGAAAAATATGGATCAAAAGATTTGCATCAAATTTTGTGTAAAAATAAAATAAAGTGCTCCAAAACACTTGATATGTTGACAGTGGCATACGGTGTTCTGAGTAAAAAAATGTTTACAAGTGGTACAAACTCTGGGTCATAACAGGTGACGAATCATGGGTATATGGTTATGATATCGAAGCCACATCCCAATCGTCCAAATAGAAGCAGCCAGAAGAGCCAAGACAGAAAATAAGCACGCCAAGTTCGATAAAATGTCAAAGTTTTGCTTACTGTTTTTTTCAATTACCAAGGCGTGGTGCATCAGGAGTTTTTACCAAATTATCATACGGTCAATAAACAATATTATCTTGAAGTTATGCGCCGTTTGCGAGAGGCAATACTTAGAAAACCTCCAGAATTGTGGAAAAACAATTCGTGGCTTTTGCATCAGGACAATGCACCAGCTCACTAATCTTTGCTTGTGAGAGATGTTTTGGCCAAGAACAACAACCAATCATGTCACAGCTACCATATTCACCGGATTTGGCACCATGTGACTTTTGTTCTTGTTCCCAAAACTAAGGAGACCTATGAAAGGCCTGAGATTTGTAACGATTAAAGAGATAAAGACTGCATCTCTGGAAAAGCTCAAGGCTATACCGAAAAGTGCTTTGAGGATTGAGAAAACCGTTGGCATAAGTGTATTGTATCTGAGGGGGATTACTTTGAAGGGGACAACATGAATATTTATAAATACATAAATAATTTTTCGTAAAAATAAAAAGTCAGCTTATTTTTAGAACCCACCTCGTATATGCGCCGATAGCGCTGCTTGACATTTTTTCCAATGCACAGTGTATAGGACGCTGCCGATCACTGATCTAAAGCAAGTTAATTCTGAGATTTTGAAAATTAAAACATCTGGCTAAAACAAATACTAATGAAATCTTGATTATTTCCAACATTCCCAATGAAATTATAACAAGTAAAAAAGCTACAGTCGAGAGTGCTCGACGGTGAGATACCAGGTACTCAAACATTTGACTGTTTAAATACTTCTTTATTAACAAGAGCTATTGTCAATTAAAGCTATTCGTAATAAAAATTACGTTTAACTAATAAAAAAGCTAATATATTCGGAAACACGACGACGCACCAAAACTTCCTCGACCGCAGTCAACGAATGAAAAAATTTGGCGCGAGCTTAGAGAATGCAGTGCGATCTCATCTCCTTAACACTCTTGTTTTGTGCATCTCTATTACAATAAACATATCGCCTTCTTATTGAAAAAATGTGGAAGCTATTAGAAGTAACAATCGCTGTCTCTTACGCAACTTAAAGCATAGCCCAGGCGGTTAAGCGATGGGCAATCGTTTTCTATGAAAGAAAGTTCTGAGTTCTAATCCCGCTCATGCCAAAATTTTTTTTTACATTTTTATATCAGATTCTTATTTATTTGTTCTCTTTATTCAATTAATAAAATTATATCAGTTCGGCAAAGTTGGGTTATAAAAGTGAATTTTGTTATTTTTTGTCATTTCTTGGTCACGCTCGTTCTTTTCCGTAGCTTGGCGCAATTTTTTTGGTGAACAGTCGATCTCTTTTCTTTATCACACACACTTCTCTATTACAATAAAAAGCATCTTTTTATTTAAAAAAATTTAGAAGGTATTAGATGTTGACTACCGCTGGCAATTTTATTTCAGTTCTGCCCAAATTAGGTTAACAGTTGTTAAAGCATACTTAGTATGAAAATGGAGCTTCATATGAAATATAGGTATTGGTTCAGTTGTCTAAGCAGCCGATGCATTTACGTTATGCAAAATTGGCCCGAGCTCAATCCCACAAAAAACCAAAATATTTTCTTTTTTGTATTTTTATTCTACAATTTCGGGGCTCAAACCTACGACAGGCTACAGGCTACGCAGCTTGCAATAGCAGCGTCTTAGGGGGGTGTTTTAAAATTCTATCCTTATTGCTAATATCTCCCATGTTTATTATCCGATTTTACTGAAATTTTCAGAAAACGTCCGCTCAAACCTATTCATTTATTGTATCTATTAACTTTAACCCAAAAATAACGAGTATAGCTTATTTTACGTTTTTTATAATTTTTGAGGGCGGATGTGGGCGTGGCCAAATTTTAAAACAAACTTGATCTGCGTGCAACAGATTCCAATGTTGTCACCAAATTTGGTAACTCTAGCTCTTATAGTCTCTGAGATCTGTTGTTTCACACGGACGGACAGACGGACAGACGGAAATGGCTAAATCGACTTGGCTGGTGACGCTGATCACGAATATATATACTTTATAGGGTCGGAGATTTCTCCTTCTGCCTGTTACATACATTCTCGGTTGGCACTAACTTATAATACCCTTGTACCCTATAGGTACCGGGTATAAAAACTCCAATTTATGAAATAGTTCCATATCCAGATGAAAACAAGTAGGAAATCTACAGTCGAGAGTGACCGACTGTAAGATTTTCGGTACCCAAAGCATTGTGGGTGAAATTAAATAGCATATAGCATGGAAAATAAAGGAAGACAAATATTTCTAGGAACATGTTGAGCAACACCCAAAAAGACAAATGTTGCTAGGGACATGTTGAGAAACACGCACGTGCGCTCTCAACATAGCATACACAAAAACTTTAACTTCAATGTTTATCATCTTATTTTACTAAAATTTTTAGAAAACGTCCTCTGATGCTAATGCCTACTTATTTATTTCATCTATTTACTTTAGGTCGAAAATCACGACCATAGGTCAAATAAACTTTTTTATGATTTTCGGGTGCGGAAGTGGGCGTGGCCAAATGTCAAATCAAACTTGATCTTCGTGCAACGGATTAGAATGCTGTCTCCAAATTTGGTGGATCTAGCTTTTATAGTCTCTCAGATCTGTTTACCAACACGGACGGACGGAAAGACGGACATGGCTAAATAAACTCGGCTGGTGACGCTGATCGAGAATACGTATTCTTTATTTGGTTTGAGACGCCCCCTTCTGCCTGTTGTTACATACATTCTCGATTGGCACGTTTAACGTTTAATACCCTTGTACCCTATGGGTACCGGGTATAATAACAACATTTAGACAGAAAATACACTTGACAAGTTTAATATTTAAAAAAGTCTTTGATAAAAACACAGGAAAGTTATTTTCGTTGATTTCTTTATCGGTATTGTAAAAAAGGAACCGACAGAATGCAAATATATGAAATCACTTAGAATTTTAAAATTAGTTAGTAAAACCAAATATTTTACTGACACACAGAAGTCTTAATTAAAGGTAATAACATTATAAACTGTATTTCAACTGTACAATCCAATTAAATGAATACACATTGTCAAACACAAAAGCAGACTATTCACAAAAAATGTATGTAAGTAATGATGTAACGAAACTAGAACCCCTAGATTACATCAAAACTAAAGAAATAATAGCCTCACATGTTAAATAATACAATACTTTTTAAATAATTTATATTACGACATTAGTAATTTTAAACAATATGTTTAATATTGTGCTTAACCTAAAAATTTGAATATATTCCTAAGAACATTAATACACTAAAATACACTAATCAAAGAGAGAACAACTAAAAATTAATACAACTATTAAAAATGAACTAAATCTTCCACTTAATTAACATAAAACAAGTGAGAAAGCTACAGTCGAGTGAGCGACTGTGAGATACCCGGTACCCAAAGTATTGTGCGTGAATTTAAATAGCACACGGACATGGGAAAAACAAAATGTTGACAAATAAAGACAAATGTTACCAAAAACTGAAACTGAAAACAAAATGTTGAGCAAAGTTTAAAAGAGACAAATTCTGCAGCTGTACGCAGCTGCATTACGAATTAATACTGCGCCCGAAAGCACACAACACTTTTTTTCGCTACTGCCGTTGTGGCTCAAGACGAGAAGAAACTTTATTGTTTAATAACTTCCATGTTTATCATCCGATTTTACTCAAATTTTCAGAAAACGTCCGCAAAGGCCTACTTATTTATTGTATCTATTTACTTGATCCAAAATGTACGACTCTAGCTTATATAAAGTTTTTTACTTTTTTTGGGGGCGGAAGCGGGCGTGGCCAAATTTTAAAACAAACTTGATCTGCGTGCAACAGATTCCAATGTTGTCACCAAATTTGGTAACTCTAGCTCTTATAGTCTCTGAGATCTGTTGTTTCACACGGACAGACAGACGAACAGACCGTCAGACGGACATGGCTAGATCGACTCGGCAAGTGACGCTGATCAAGAATATATATACTTTATAGGGTCGGAGATTTCTCCTTCTGCCTGTTACATACATTCTCGGTTGGCACTAACTTAAATATAACTATAACTATAAATATAACACTGTAGGGGGCAGTGACATATCCACAAGCCCCATAGTTCTTTGTGTACATGTCTACTTTTTAATCTCCTAAACAATCCGTACACACACGCTTAATTATTACCCTATTTGCCCATGCATTGCGACAGAAAGCAACCTACAAACCTGATAACTAAGCAATTATGGACTTGGCTCTTCCGTTCACACGTTCAAAGACAAAGAAAGTTCGACCCCCATAACTCTTTTATCAAATAAAATTTGCACCTGAATCCAAGCGGAGATAAAGTAACTCAATTAAAAAACGAAAGTTCACTCAGAAGATTTTTCTAAATAACTCAAAATTGGAAAAAAGGTCGAGACAACGGCTTTAAACAGCATAACTCAGATTAATAAGACACGTTTAGTTTAAGACCTCAAAGGTGTATATATATATATATAGTGACATATCCACAGTCCTATAAGACTTAGCATAATAACATATACACAGTCCCATAGTACTCCGAATATTCCATCACTTAATGTAAACATATCATACCCGAATATTCCCATTATTTTATGTAAAAACATCATACCCTAATACTCCCACCAATTTATGTATCCCACACTTAAAACAGGACACCATAAGCGAAGGCTAACGGAAAGTCCCCAAAATCATAGTCCCAGTCGTAGACTAAACAACTCCCCAATTGTCACGATCCCACGTTCGAAGGTAATCAAAGCTCGGCTCGTAAACAGGAAACTCCTATTTCAATTCAAAGTCAGACCAAAGTCATTAAATCAAAGAGAGCACTTGTATCCAAGAGCAAAGGCACTTGTATCCAAGAGTAAATAAAGTTTCACTCAAGTGAAAATCGAAAGCTAACTCAGAATAATTTCACAATTCACTCAAAATAAGAAAAGCTCGAGGCCGAGGCTTGATCGTCAAGTAAATTAGAATACCGAATTAAGTTCAGTTTGAGACCTCAATATAATAGGTTGGTGTTCTTCACAACATAAGCAAAACTTGTAATATTCAGTTGAATAAAATTATATTTTTTTTATTAAACTGGAGTTGCAGACTTATAATTATATATATTTGAGCCGAATTAGACCTCGAGTTCAACTAGAAACCCTTCACATTATCTTAAAAAGTTCAAATGGTTTATATATACATATATATCACTGTGGACGGCAGTCCACGTAGTGACGATGAGCACCGAGACTGTGGTGCGCAAGAAGACTACTATATAGAGCCGTAGAATTAAAAATCTGCTACGATAGTGTTCACACATGAACACGTATATATGTATATATACATATATATATATATATATATATATATACAAATCAATGCAGATGCGCTCTGCAGGCGCAGGCGCGCCTATCTCTAAATATAGCGGCCACTTGGGCACTTGACAAATATTGTAAATGTAATCTGAAACCCCCTTCGAGGGACCTCAGAAGATAACACGAGCAGATGTGCGATCTGGGTGGGTCTAGAAGATAAAACTAGACATAAGATTTTCATGTTAGCTACCTAAGCTAGGACTTATTAAAAATAAAATCAGTTTGAAATATCAACTCAACAAATGTA
This sequence comes from Drosophila triauraria, assembly GCA_014170255.2. NCBI lineage: Eukaryota > Metazoa > Arthropoda > Insecta > Diptera > Drosophilidae > Drosophila > Drosophila triauraria. The sequence goes on along the minus strand of CM024336.1, from coordinate 34,201,236 downwards.
GACGTTTGCTTTATTTGCAGCCTCTCTTACATTTTGGTCCTTCGAGCCGGATACATATATACGTGTTCATGTGTGAACAATAGTCCGATCAGAACCATTTATATTTTTTTCGAAAGTTATTGTAAACCTCTTTGAAACTGCATACTAAGATTTAAAAAAAAAATACCAGGTGGCGCGAGGAAAGACTTTTGGTATTTCCAGAGCGGGGTGACTAACAGAATAAAAAGTTGTTTGTCTGTAAAGTCGGTTTACTGACGTTGAACGTGACAACGTCTTAAGAAAATACTGATGGAATGGTACCATTTACTTAAGACGTTGTCACGTTCAACTATCGTCAGTAAACCGACTTTACAGACAACCAATTTTTGAATACATTTTATGCTCAAGGAAAGTGCAAAATTTACTTCATTTAAGACCGAATAATTTTCAATTTAATACACAAAAGTTAGTTTAACAACGAATCATTCTCAATTATTTGACACTGGGTAAAAAAATTATGTAAAATTGAGAGAGGGAGGCTGTAAATGGCCAGTTTCTGGAGAGGATCAGGCAGTGCCGGCTGTAAATGGTCAGTTTCTGGAGAGGATCAGGCAGTGCCGGCTGTAAATGGCCAGTTTTAGGAGAGGATAAGGCAGTGCCGGCTGTAAATGGCCAGTTTCTGGAGAGGATCAGGCAGTGCCGGCTGCAAATGGCCAGTTTCTGGAGAGGATCAGGCAGTGCCGGCTGTAATTGGCCAGTTTCTGGAGAGGATCAGGCAGTGCCGGCTGCAAATGGCCAGTTTCTTGAGAGGATCAGGCAGTGCCGGCTTTAAATGGCCAGTTTCTGGAGAGGATCAGGCAGTGCCGGCTGTAAATGGCCAGTTTCTGGAGAGGATCAGGCAGTGCCGGCTGTAAATGGCCAGTTTCAGGAGAGGATCAGGCAGTGCGGGCTGCAAATGGCCAGTTTCTGGAGAGGATCAGGCAGTGCCGGCTGTAAATGGCCAGTTTCTGGAGAGGATCAGGCAGTGCCGGCTGCAAATTGCTAGCTTCTCGAGAGGATCCTTCAGTGCCGGCTGTAAATGGCCAGTTTCTGGAGAGGATCAGACAGTGCCGGCTGTAAATGGCCAGTTTCTGGAGAGGATCAGGCAGTGCCGGCTGTAGATGTCCAGTTTCTGGAGAGGATCAGGCAGTGCCGGCTGCAAATTGCTAGCTTCTCGAGAGGATCCTTCAGTGCCGGCTGTAAATGGCCAGTTTCTGGAGAGGATCAGGCAGTGCCGGCTGTAAATGGTCAGTTTCTGGAGAGGATCAGGCAGTGCCGGCTGTAAATGGCCAGTTTCTGGAGAGGATCAGGCAGTGCCGGCTGCAAATGGCCAGTTTCTGGAGAGGATCAGGCAGTGCCGGATGCAAATGGCCAGTTTCTGGAGAGGATCAGGCAGTGCCGGCTGTAAATGGTCAGTTTCTGGAGAGGATCAGGCAGTGCCGGCTGTAAATGGCCAGTTTTAGGAGAGGATCAGGCAGTGCCGGCCACAAATGGCCAGTTTCTGGAGAGGATCAGGCAGTGCCGGCTGTAAATGGCCAGTTTCTGGAGAGGATCAGGCAGTGCCGGCTGTAGATATCCAGTTTCTGGAGAGGATCAGGCAGTGCCGGCTGTAGATATCCAGTTTCTGGAGAGGATCAGGCAGTGCCGGCTGTAAATGGTCAGTTTCTGGAGAGGATCAGGCAGTGCCGGCTGTAGATGTCCAGTTTCTGGAGAGGATCAGGCAGTGCCGGCTGTAAATGGTCAGTTTCTGGAGAGGATCAGGCAGTGCCGGCTGTAAATGGCCAGTTTCAGGAGAGGATCAGGCAGTGCGGGCTGCAAATGGCCAGTTTCTGGAGAGGATCAGGCAGTGCCGGCTGCAAATTGCTAGCTTCTCGAGAGGATCCTTCAGTGCCGGCTGTAAATGGCCAGTTTCTGGAGAGGATCAGGCAGTGCCGGCTGTAAATGGTCAGTTTCTGGAGAGGATCAGGCAGTGCAGGCTGTAAATGGCCAGTTTCTGGAGAGGATCAGGCAGTGCCGGCTGCAAATGGCCAGTTTCTGGAGAGGATCAGGCAGTGCCGGATGCAAATGGCCAGTTTCTGGAGAGGATCAGGCAGTGCCGGCTGTAAATGGTCAGTTTCTGGAGAGGATCAGGCAGTGCCGGCTGTAAATGGCCAGTTTTAGGAGAGGATCAGGCAGTGCCGGCCACAAATGGCCAGTTTCTGGAGAGGATCAGGCAGTGCCGGCTGTAAATGGCCAGTTTCTGGAGAGGATCAGGCAGTGCCGGCTGTAGATATCCAGTTTCTGGAGAGGATCAGGCAGTGCCGGCTGTAAATGGTCAGTTTCTGGAGAGGATCAGGCAGTGCCGGCTGTAGATGTCCAGTTTCTGGAGAGGATCAGGCAGTGCCGGCTGTAAATGGTCAGTTTCTGGAGAGGATCAGGCAGTGCCGGCTGTAAATGGCCAGTTTCAGGAGAGGATCAGGCAGTGCGGGCTGCAAATGGCCAGTTTCTGGAGAGGATCAGGTAGTGCCGGCTGTAAATGGCCAGTTTCTGGAGAGGATCAGGCAGTGCCGGCTGCAAATTGCTAGCTTCTCGAGAGGATCCTTCAGTGCCGGCTGTAAATGGCCAGTTTCTGGAGAGGATCAGACAGTGCCGGCTGCAAATAGCCAGTTTCTGGAGAGGATCAGGCAGTGCCGGCTGCAAATGGCCAGCTTCTCGAGAGGATCCTTCAGTGCCGGCTGTAAATGGCCAGTTTCTGGAGAGGATCAGGCAGTGCCGGCTGCAAATGGCCAGTTTCTGGAGAAGATCAGGCAGTGCCGGCTGTAAATGGCCAGTTTCTGGAGAGGATCAGGCAGTGCCGGCTGTAAATGGCCAGTTTCAGGAGAGGATCAGGCAGTGCGGGCTGCAAATGGCCAGTTTCTGGAGAGGATCAGGCAGTGCCGGCTGCAAATTGCTAGCTTCTCGAGAGGATCCTTCAGTGCCGGCTGTAAATGGCCAGTTTCTGGAGAGGATCAGACAGTGCCGGCTGCAAATGGCCAGTTTCTGGAGAGGATCAGGCAGTGCCGGCTGCAAATGGCCAGCTTCTCGAGAGGATCCTTCAGTGCCGGCTGTAAATGGCCAGTTTCTGGAGAGGATCAGGCAGTGCCGGCTGCATATGGCCAGCTTCTCAAGAGGATTAGGAAGTGTCGGCTGTTTGTTGATATGTTAAGTTAAATGGATATAAATATTATAGAAAGTCAAAAAAAGCCAACTTACATTTTATCGAAAACACAATTGCTGCGACTGGTACTCGAACCCGCGATCGGTAGATCAAGACTCGAACACTCTAGCCTCTGCACCACGCATGCAAACAAGAGGGCGGCGTCAAAGACTGAAATACACACATACGCGTGCGTCAGTGTTCGAGCTTTAAATAGACAAAGCGGGAGAGCAGAGCGAGACGGAGAAACACCGTCGCAAAACGGGCGGTGAGAGCGAGACGGAGAAACACCGCTTTGCCCTTGCGGTTGCCAGAGCAGTGCAAAGCATTAAATTTTAACCACTCTCTCTCATTCTCTCTCTTCTCTGCTGCTGCTGCTCACGTTACGTTTGCTCTGCCTGTGTCGCGGCAGAGGTAACGATATATGAGTCATGCTTTTTAGAGCGCGCAGCCTGCTCTATCGATTTATAAGACGTTATCACGTCAAAAAATGAATTGAAATTTAAAATTTTGAAAATTTGAGCTATTGGGGCCGGTGGAGCAAAAATCCCAAATTTAAATGTTGTTGTGTTTAAATACGCGAATGACACCACAATCATCCTGATCCGATACTCCGTTCAAAAGATTTTTAATAAACAAGATTTTAACGGCCTTTCCGAAATGAGAACGTTTGTCCTGTTGTTTGTATGTCTGTCTGTCTGTCCGTGTGTCCATTTTTTTTTTCTAAACGACTAAAGCTACGGAAACGTACTATATGTCGTTAGAAAAGTATTTTGAAATGATAATAGCTTTCCCTGGACATAATTTATCTAAATATAATATTTAAGAATTTATAATTAAAATTCATTTTTTTTTTTTTTAGTTTTTGTAGTTTTTTCAAAAGTGGCTCTGACGATTTTGATAGTCACTAGAGGTCTGCATGAATGCACTCAAAGCAGCATTTGGTACTCTCACTCAAAGTTCAGACTGACTGAGTGAGACATTGAGTAAAACGGATTCGGCAAATGTGGTGAAGGCATGAGTAGAAAATTTACCATATCCGAACGGCGAAGCAATGCACGAATGAGTTTCGCGACCGAGTACTCGGTTAGTTGTGCGCCGCAGTGGCGAAGTCAAATTTATTGCGTGTTTGTTTTTCGTATTTGTTTTGTTTTGCTTTTCAATACAAGACATAGACAAATAGAAAGACATGGATTATTTATTATATAAATATATATGTAAGTTTACTTTGATTTTATATTTTTCAATCTACTTTTGAGACCATGCCAAAATTTTACTAGGAAACAATTTACTCTAGTATTACATGCTCATTCTAGACACAATTTTGGATTTAAAATTATCACTAAACATTTCGCAAAACACAACGAAAGTTACAACGTCTTGGACCAAATGCGTTTTGAGTGCATTACGTGCAGACTCTAATAGTCATCTACAATGGCCATTAGGCCAGGCCCATCTGAGATCTGAAACTCAACTTTTGACGTAAGTCATAACAAAACTTTTTGGTCGTAATATCGCTAGTTATTTCGAACCTTTTCAGCATGCTAAATTAGTATGTCATAATATGACATGAATGTTATTGAGATCCCACAAAATTTATATTAATTATAATTGTCGCAAAAAGTTTATTCTAATTAGTGAACAAACTTTTCTATAACAGTTTTAACAGGTAATAACGTTGAGGCGCGTTTCTCCATAACACGATCGCCATCATACTGAAACGTACATAATGGTTGGTTTCTGAATACGTTTGAACTACATTAAGGTTCCGAAATATTTGAATAGCAACTCGTTAATTTTCATTAGAAGAATGTTTTTCAAAGCCCTTTTACGAGCTTTTTTTTAGTTCAGTTTCCATTTTAACCTTTTCAGGGAGTACAACTCGATATCTCCCACCTTATCATGTTCTATTCATATCTCCGAATATATCAAATATTATGTTAAATAACATATGCAAAGATAATATTATGTTTAAAACTTAGTTTTAGTTTGAAAACAAATACTTTTCTTATATGAAAACACTACAAATATGACATATGTACAAGTTTACGCGGAAAGCAGGCGTTCAGCTAATTTCATGATGTTTGCAATGCCGAAGTTTTTAGTACCCGGTTTGGTAGTGTATATATGTAATTTATTTATTTTATTTTTCAATTACTGAGACGAGAATGCCAAAATTTTACTCGAGTACTCGAAACATTTACTCTGTATTCACTCATTCTATCCATTCCGCTTTGGTTTAAATTTCACTCATTTCGCACACAACGAATACAACGCTAACCAATGCGCAATTCACTTTGTTGAAACCGTTTTGGCACGCCGAATTGCGACTCAAGCTGGTTGTACTCAAATAACCGAAAATTTTGAGTGCATTCGTGCAGACCTCTAATAGTCACTCAAGGCCATCCAGCCCTTGAGATGACTCAACTTTTGGTACATAACACATTTTTGGGAAATTCGCTTTATCGAGATATTACTAACCTTTTACATGCACTATACATACATTTTTGTAAAAATACATGAGTCATATAGAGACGTGCACAATTGCAATAAACTTTAAAACCATCAAACTAAACGTAAAATTATTTAAATATGAAAAAATGTTTAAACATTTTTTTTTAATTTGATCTACTTCTTGCGTTTCCCTCTACTTTGGCGGAAAAACAGGAAAAAAAACGATTTCTCGCGCCCATAACTTCTGAACGACTAAAGTTACTGAAACGTTCTTTATGTCGTTGGAAAGGTAATTACTTTGAATTTACTAATTTATTTAAATATTATAATTAAGAATTTAAAATTAAAATAATTTTTTTTAAAGATTTTTTAATTTTTTTTGCTTTAAATGCCTTTTACGATTTTGGTACTCAGGCCGTACAACCCTTACTGTTCACCTTTTGGGGTACTACTCATATCTCCGAAAATTCGCTTTCTCATCAAAATTATTACCAATGATCCCATATAGCTAACTTCTTCATATATGGATTTTTCTGTTAGTTTTATACATTTGAAACAAATACTTCTGATATCAAAAACACCTGTTAACGAGATACTATGTACATTTTGTGACGGTAACAGGCGTTCAGCTAATATCAGATGTCATAACTATGTGCCATAATTTTTATACCCGGTACACATAGGGTACAAGGGTATTATTAGCTAGTGCCAACCAGAATGTATGTAACAGGCAGAAGAAGAAATCGCTTTCTCATCAAAATTAGTACCAATGATTCCATATTCATCCCAAGTAAAATGAGAAATTTTTTTTTAATTTTTGGCCAGATGTCTACTAGATTAAAGGTACAGTGTTGGACACCTTTAGATGGTCTGTTAACTTTGCTAGATGTGATGAACAGTCGGATTTATCTATGAAAAAAACGATAAGTTTTGTTAAATAAACAAAAATTTACAAAACTAAGTTATTCGAGCTATGAAATGAGAAACGTAAAATGAGCAAAATTTTTTTTGTGTAAAACTTTAAAAAATCTTTAAAAAAAACGTATCCAGAGAAAAAAAAATTAAAGCCATTTTCGTGATCTGGGGACTCAACTCTACCAGAATTTCACATCAACAGGCTTGGAGCACTTTGAGTGTAAACTAGTGTTATTAAACTATAAAGTTTCTGTGTATACTTATTCGTCTTCTTAAGAGAGACAGAGAGAGAGAGAGAGAGAGCGCGTGCGTGTTGCTCAACATTTCCCTAGCAATATTTGTCTTTGTTGGGCGTTTCTCAACATGTTTCCAGCAAAATTTGTCTTCATTTGTCAAAATTTTCTTTTTTTCATGTTCATGTGCTATTCAGTTTCACCCACAATGCTTTGGGTACCGGGTATTTGACAGTCGGTCACACTCGACTGTAGCTTTCCCACTTCTTTAATAATAGCTAAGTCATATAGGAAAGACCTCTGGACATGGTATTGAGCTTTTGAAACTAATTAAACAATTTTTAAATATTTTTGTGTAAATAACTATTAATTGTCACAAAATTTGGTATCAGAAATTTTTTGAGTTGAATGTGCCATCGTCACTTTTATCTCACCTTGTTAAGAGGTGTTTTTGATTGATATCAGAAGTTTTTAAAATGTCATATGCATGTAGGTCTCCAATTGTTAGTGTTAATTAGCATAGCTCCATACCATGTAGAAAGGTCGTTCCTATATGACTTAGCTATTATTAAACAAGTGGGAAAACTACATATATATATATATACTCTATTAAGTATATAGTATTTAAAAACCATTTGAACTTTTTAAGAAAACGTGAAGGGTTTCTAGCTGAACTCGGGGTCTAATTCGGCTCAAATAAACCATTTGAACTTTTTATGAAAATAAGAAGGGTTTCTAGGTGAACTCATTAGTAATATAAATTGATTTTCAATTAAAAATTGAAATTTTAATTCACACATATACATTCTTAGCTATAATACCCTTGTACCCTAAGAGTAACTAGTATAAAAATACTGGAAAGTGGTAGAACGCAATACATTATTTGATTAAATTTATTAAAAAATAGAAAATAAACTTACAGCGCTATCGTTTTCTATTATACACAGCAATACAACGTCTTCCCTCAAGAGTCTAACAGCAGCATGGAGTGGATATTTTGTTTTATTTTTAAGCATTTTATACAATAAAGGTCCAGACATATGCTCAAAATCTTCCGGTGTTAGATCATCCCAGTGCGATGATATTATACCAGAACAATATTCCAAAAGTCTGGTTGCAGATACTTCTTCAGCAACACAATAAAATTGTATGCATGATCTCACACCCGCTGACGTAACCAATGTCCGTTCACACAATCCGAAAAGAGCTGGTAACCCAAACCGATGTGAGGCTTTTAGTAGCTCTAAAGCTAATTCGTCATGGTGTAGATCAATGAGATCAGTATAGGTCCAGCGCAATAGAGCCAAAACAACATCTTCTTTTAGATCCCTCCAGTCCAGCTCTTGCACTTTATCTAAAGCATCAGCACGCCATTTCTCCGATCGAGCATGAAGAACGATCTTATGAGCGGGGAAAACTTTTGACTGTGTCCGTATTTTAATATCAGAATAAGTGTTATGTCCCAATAAGGAAGAAACTGTTAGTGACAATCGGGAGACAAAGCTATAAGGCTCTCCCAAGCGGTCTTCATTCGATGTTGCCACAATTTCATTGTACTTGCGTTCTAACTCCGAGTATCTACGCTGTAGTTTTGTAAAGTCCACTTTTAATAGCTCTAAATTATTTTCCAATTTTTTAAAAGCAGCAGCTTCATTTTCACCTGAAAAAAAGGTGTTTGCAAAAAAAATTTTTATATGTTAAAGACATACTAAAGAAATCAAAACTAGATAACGTGCGTTAAAGAATCTGATATATGTGGCATTTTAAAAACTTTTTGCCTCAATTATATATATTTAACTTTATAGGTTGTTATAGCCGGCTTGAGGTCAAGAAGGGGGTGAGGTAGATGGCGATAGTTAAAATAAAAATAAGGAATCATATATATCGTTTTAATCTGTTGTTAAAAAAAAAAATTGGTAAATTTAACCCGATCGTTCCTATGGCAGCTATTAAATATAGTGGCCCCATTTGAATAAATTTTAAAATTTTTAGCTATATAATAATTAAAAGATCATATATTTAATTTGAGCCAAATATCAACAAAAATAGCAATAACATGACATTTTGACCCTATCGTTCCTATGGCAGCTATAATATATGGTGGACACATATATTAGCTGCAACAGAAAGAATACTATTTGTAAAGTTTCATTCAGATAGTTCAAAAACTGAGAGACTAGTTTGCGTAGCAACGGACAGACGGACAGACGGATAGACGGATAGACGGATCAACGGACAGACGGATATGGCTAAATCGACTCGGCTGGTGATGTTGATCAAGAATATATATACTTTATGGGGTCGGAAATGCTTCCTTCACTGCGTTGCAAAGTGCTGATCAAAATTATATTACCCTGCAAGGGTATAAAAACAAAAAACATTTACACGTCCGCCGTTCGACGTGGAGTTTCGTACTGTTCGTTCCCTTCTCAGTAAGTGTATATGTATGCACAGTTGTCAGTGTCGGTCTTATAATTCAGTCTTATGTTAGTCGGAGTGTTTATGATGTGTAGCATTTCCAAAGTGTAGCGTTTTCTTTGTTGTTGTTCTTGTTGTAGAACCGTTGTCTCCTCTAAGTTTGGTGAGTGGCCGCTTGCAGCACAGGGAGCCGTTAGTGCAGTTTCTTTTGTTATTTGTGTGGTGTCAAAGTTTATAGTCCGATTTATGTTGAGGTGTTCTAGTTTTATTTTGACTTTGTCGTGCATATATAAATGCTTTTGCATATTTCGTTATCTGTTTCGTTACACGGAATTTTGTAAATTCCGTCACTTTTTTTAATTGTTGGTTTAATATAAGTTAGTGCCAACCGAGAATGTATGTAGCAGGCAGAAGGAGAAATCTCCGACCCTATAAGGTATATATATTCTTGATCAGCGTCACAAGCCGATTCGATTTAGCCATGTCTGTCTTTCCGTCTGTTTGTCCGTGTTTTGGTGACAACATTGAAATCTGTTGCACGCAGATCAAGTTTGTTTTAAAATTTGGCCACGCCCACTTCTGCCCCCGAAAATCATAAAAAACGTTATATTAGCTGTAGGCTTAAAGTAAATAGATAGACTTAATAAGTAGGCAATCGCGGACGTGTTCTAAAATTTGGAGTAAAATAAAGCTTGTGTTTATACTTCTCTTCTTCTTGAGAGAGAGAGAGCGCACGCGCGTGCTGCTCAGCATGTTCCTAGCAACATTTGTCTTTATTTGTCAACGTTGTCAACATTCGACTGTAGCTTTCCCACTTGTTTTGATTTTTTTTGCTAAAAAGATTGTTGAATTATTTTTTTTTGTGTTTATTAATTTAATATTTTCAAAATATTCTACAACTACACAAAGGAACAGGGACAATACGTTGACATAACATGCGTTAACATGCCCGCAATGTGCGGTACGGCCGCAAAGCATTGCTTCGTATACCGGAAGGCCACTCAGCCCGTCTGCTCCTTCCTCCCTCTCTCCAAGGACCTCAGCGTCTTCATCAGCGTCGCTGAATACTCTGCCGTTGCTTCCCATACTCTGGGTCCGCTACCCTGATCGGTGACCCTGCTACCGCTTCCAGCGCCTCCCTCTCTTTTTCAAACCGCCGACATTCGAAGATGACGTGGTGCGCATCCTCAGAGATTCCGGATCCGCACTCCGAACAGCCATTCTCCTCGTTGTGGCCGAACCTCTTGAGGTAGCTGCGGAAGCACTCGTGACCGCTCAGCACCTGGGTCAGATAGAAGACCACCTGCCCGTGCTTCTTCTCCAGGCCTCTATGTTAGGGATTAGCCTGTGCGTCTATCGTTCTTTAGACGAGGCATTCCATCTCTACTGCCAGGTCCCGTAGCTCTGCATTCTAGCCGCGCGTTTAAGTTTAGGCATGCTAGCGCCTTCCGATACCAGGTGACCGCTCTGCGCTCTGCGTAGGTCAGCCTGCTCGCGTACCATCTCTTTCAACGGGACTAGCTCGGCTATGACCAGCACTGCGTCGTCCGAGAAGGCGCACAGTTTGTACGTCGACTCGACTCCCCGCATCTACGTCCTTACTTCGGCCGCCTCAGCTCACACCGGTGCCGCGTAGAGCATTTGGGAAGTGACGACGCTTGTCAGCAGCTTCCTAGTGGCCTGCTTGGGGCCTCTGGTTTTCAGCAGCATACGTGAGAGTGCTCCTGCGGTTCCACTGGCCTTCTTCTGGGTGTACTCCAGGTGCTCCTTAAACGACAATCGAGTTATCGCCGCTCCAGCGATACGAATCTCGGCTGTCTGCACGACCATCCGGCTGGAGACTAGACCACTTCTCCTCCACTGCGGCGCGATCTTTTGCGGCCAAGTCGTCAGCTAGGCACACGACGGTGGTGTTACTGGGCATGCCTCTGATAACCACAAAACCCCATCGTACATGGTGTTCCAAAGCAGGGGTCCCAAAACGGAGCCATCCGAGACTCCGGCTGAGACTTTGTTAGCTCTGGAACCCGTGTCCGTCTCCACTGTGAGCATCCTCTCCCTGAAATAGCTTTGCACTATTTGTAGAAGGTACCCTGAGATGTTCAGTTACCACCAGACAATAGCTCTTCGAGCCGGCTTTCCACCTTGTGCCCGCGATCGCTTTTTCATCTCCTTCACCTTCTCGATGGGGTCCAGCGTTGACCTTCCCTTCCTAAAGCCTCCTCGATAGCAGCATTAAGCCTTACTGCTATGAGTTTTTCAAACACCTTGCCAGTGATGTCGGTGAGGCAGAGGAAGGCTACCCATGTGGCTTCCCCGACATGGCCAGCAGTAGCAGATTCTGCTTCTTTCACCGCTCCGAAAAGGTTCCCTTGCTCAGGCACTTTAAATAGTCTTTTAACCACCAACTTGTACGCGCCGGCCCAGGGGTCGTTGTACGCCGCGTCGCAGAGACGCAGAAAAGAACCCCTCTTAGCGTCCCCTTGAGAGCCTCCGCGTTTCGCGCGAGCGAGTTAGCTGGTGGTTCTCCCAAAAACGGCTGCTGCGCTCCATCATTCAGAAGCACGACGTCTGTCGAAGCGAGTGCCTCCAGCACCTCCCTACCTCAAGCGTAGGTAAAGGTGGAGCCCCACTCTTGGGCCCACGCGTTGAAGTCGCCTTCGACAACGACGTTGGCTCTTCCCCGCATGTCGCAGCAGAGGTCATCCAGAACCCTGCTGAATACCTCTAGCGGTAGACTCGCCGCCAGGTAGCAGCTGTATAGCCATAAGCCGCTAACCTCTGCCCGGGCGAATCAATCGGCTGTCAGGATGCTGGACATCTTCAGTTTCCTGTCTTCGCACAGCCTTGGCCCACTCCCCTCCTTCGCTCACCCTTTGTGGTTCGCTAAGGATGGCAACATCCGTTGCTACCTCGCGGACCGTCTGTAGCAGCAAATCATGAGTGGCTCTGCAGTGATTCAGGTTGAGCTGAATCAGCTGCATGTCGTCCTGGGAGGGTCTCCACCGCAGGTCCTGATCAGGCCGCTTTTGCTACCGGATCGGTGTGTGGCCTAAAGTCTGAAGGCTCCTTTGCCGGGAGGGCGCGCTAGCTCCTTTTTGCAGGCAGCTGCCTTGTGCCTTGCTTCACCGCACTTGATGCAGCACCCGCTCTTGTCCACCGCGCTCTTGCACCTGATGGCGATGTGCCCGGGCTCCAGGCATCGGAAACAGCACTCTACATCAGGCCCATCCTATCCGAACTTCAGCTCGGTGCCTGACCTCTTTGGCAATCGAGCATGGCAGGCTGACCACCGCTGTTTTCGACTCGCCGTGTGCGGGTCAAGGACTGCGGACCTTGACTGCGCCCTCGCTAAGCTGGTACTGCTTCGTGAAGGCGGTGCGGATTTCACTTTCCGTCGTGATCGCGTCCAGATCCTGAACCACGAAGATGCAGACCTTCGAGTAATCCGTCAGGGCTCGCACGTCCGCTGCGCTACCAAGGACCCGAGAGATACTCTCTCTTATCGTTTCGATACTCTCCGAGCTACCTTTGGCCACTTTCAGGATCAGGTTTCCTCTAGCACCCTCTTGACTGCCAGGATCTCTGCACGATTTCCCGCTCGCCTCCACTATCACCGCGTCGGGGCGCGTTCTGTGAGTAGGTTTCTTCCTGACCACCGTACTCCACGAGCTTCTGGCTGCCACGGCATTCGCTGCCTCGGACCCTGTGAGTTTTTCCGCGCTCCCATGCCGGGTGGCTTTTCCAGCCTTCTTGGTGCCCTTTTTTGAAGCTGCGAGGTCTGCGGATCGGACCGGCTGCGTTCGCGCCGTTCTCGAGCCCTCTGGTCTTACCCCCTCGGGTCTTTCGACCGGGACATCGGGCTGGCTTAGCCTCCGCCACGGGTCTGTCTGGGCCGCACGATTCGTCCTCCTTGTGGTCGCCACTGTTAAGAGTGTTTGTTGGTTTGTGTGCTATTATTATAACGTCTTTATTGTAGCAATCTGATTTCATAAGCCGTTCAGTTAATCTGGAAACATATATTAGAGATCTGTAGTTTTTTGGTTGTTCAGGTGTTTTTTTGTTGTGTGTAGTTTGGTATCCTTTTAAAAGTGTTTTTATAATTTGTTCTGGAATGTCGTTTTTTTCGTAGTATTAGTCGAATTGAATTTTTTGTCTCTTTGTGGTACACCTCATTCAGATACAACCGGTTGCTGTATTAATATTTGGGTGTTCCCAATTATAACTTATTATTCGTCCTGACGCTGTGGGCATTTTTGTACCATTTTCATTTTATATCGTTTCCTCGTCTGGTAATAAGGGAGTCCAAATAGGGAAATTGTCCTTCGTCTTCTAGTTCTATTGTCAATTTAATATTTTTATGAAACGAATTTAGTGTGTCAGTAGTCTTTTGGATGTATTTTTCTTTAATAATAGCGAATAGGTCGTCTACATATTTTATCAGTATCCTTGGTCCTTGTATGAGCTTTTTTAATGTGGTGTCCAGTAATTCCTCCATTACACGATAATGCGTGATGCGGGGGGTCCCATGGGCATGCCTTTTAACTGTGTGTATATGGTGTCATTAAATTTAAATGCAAAACCGAACTATGTCCATATAAAATTGTTTCGGTATTAACGTGTGCTCCTTAATTTTTGTCAATTTTTTCCTTTTAGTGTCCAGTGCTAGTTCTATTGGGATGCTCGGGAAGAGTGAAACAACGTCAAATGAGATAAGTTTTTCGTCATCATATATGTAAGAGTTTTTGATCCGCTCTTTAAATTCCCCTGCGTTTTTTATGTTGTATGTTGAGTCCGCTGTAATGTTTTTTAGGATATTTACAATATATTTACATAATCCATATGCGGGTGAGCCGATTGATGGGCAGATGTTTTGTTTCCTTTGTCTAAAGGTAAAATCAGAATGTTGTAATTTTGTCTAAGAAATTTCCGCGTCCGTCCCACTGTGCACGATCAATGGCACTGTTGTTGTCGCTTGCTCTGTGGTCTTTGGTAAGCAGATAGAATTTGGTGAGCGCTTTTGTTTTTGGTCTCCTTTGTTTTTGTGGTATTGAAATAGCTCCTCTCCATAAGCAATGCATTTGAAGAGAGAAAAACTCTTCCCTTCGATCGGAAGGAAGAACTTTGGACCCTTTGAGAGTAGCATTTCTATGTCTGGCGGGAACTCCACTTTCGTTTTATTTATAAACCAATCCGCCTTTTTTTTTCTTGTTTGTGAATAAATATAGAGAAAATACAAATAAGAATAGGAATAAATAGAGATACAAGAAATGAACACAGAATATATTTTAATTAAATACGCGCGCGCCATCGATCGTGCAGAAGAGTTACTCAGGGCCGAAGGGGAACTGGTAACACTAATATGGCAAATCCTTTGCCGGCGGCGGTCACACTTAACCTCGCCGGGCCCTATGTAAAGCGGGCCACAGCCAGTAACTCAGCGATCGTTCTACACAAAAAATTTCTGGGATGAATCCTGGCCAACCCGGAGCTATCTCAGCAACGTCAGACCGTCACATATGTTATTGCGTTTATTCAGTAAATTTTCGTGTTCTGATTTTAGGTGTTCATTAAGTAATATTTAATTTATGTTCAGGTGTATGTCATTGTTGAATAATAACTTCTAATTTAATTTTGTATAAATTTAGAATTTGATTTTGATTTTCTGCACTTTTAAAGAAATTTAATACTAGCTTTTATTGATTGTTGTTTCACAGTTGTCATAGTTGTTATTAATCTGCGCATAGCCCTTTGTAAACGGTTTATGCTTACGGCGTGCCTTCCGTTTTGTTAGATGTTGTTGTTGCTGGCGACCATTATACTTCTTATAGGTTGTTATAGCCGGCTCTAGAACGGTGTGAGGAAGATGGAGAATAAAAACAAAGATTTTCTTCTCCTTTATTCCGATATATATCGGTTGTTCATCGGCAACCGTCTTTATGTTGTCATAAAACAATAATTATAATTTTAACAAGTATAAAAACTAAAACATAAACATACATAGTTTTAAACGTCTGCACCGTCCGTCACAATAGAACTAGAAGACGAAGGACAATTACCCTATTTGGAATCCCTTATTGCCAGACGTGGAAACGATATAAAATTAAAATCAGGGACCGTAAATAATGATTATTTTATTTATTTTTAAATCAAAAAATGATTGATTTTTTAAATCTTAGACCATAATTTTTATTTTTGATAAAAAAAAATAAAAAACAAATAATAATTATTAATGATTTTTATTTTTTTCGCTCAAAATAAAACTCAACTACAATTTTCTCATTCTGTGCTTGAGATTTCGCCGATATTATTTCATATCCTTATAAAAGGGTCACAAGGCAACAACATAAGCTGAAAATTTGTCCTCAAAAACGTATACATTAAAAAAATATTATTTAATTAAAAATTTAAATTATTAGTGCGTCAACGCAGAGCTGGTAAACGGACTAATATTATTGGGAAGGGTTGCTAAAACCCTAAACATTATTAAAAATTATAATATATATTTTTTAATACTTAAGCATTCTTTAGTCTGCAACGCAGATCTTGTAAAAACATTAAATTAATTTATGAAATATTTTTAAGTTTAGTAACCCTCGGGTATCTTATAGTCGAACTTTTACTTGTTGTTTACTTGTTGTTTATGAATGAAGCGGACTTTATTAATGTTGACGCGTTCTTGCAAAATATTGAGGTAGCTTCTGATGATGAAAATGAAGATGGTGAGCCGAACGACCTGTTTAGGAAAGGATATGCAGAAATTGATGGCTACAGTCCAAAGCCAATTTGTTTGACTTTCAACACTACGGAGAATTGGGAGGAAAAAAAGTATATGCATCCCAATTTATACCAGTTGTGGTGCACTCCGTTCCGGCAACTCAAGTAAGCGTTGAGAGAACCTTTTCGGCCCTTAAGATGATGCTTACCGATCAAAGGTGCAACCTCTCTGAAGACTTGCTTTCAAAGTTGCTCTTTGTTAAATTAAATAATAATAAAACATGAAAATCAACATAGAAGTGTTTAATAATTTAAAACAACATGGGTTTGACTTCAATGCTTATGGCTGCCTTATAATCCTTTTTCAAGGATATGAAATAATATCGGCCAAGTCTCAATCACAGAATGAGAAAATTACAGTTGAGTTTTATTTTGAGTGAAAAAAATAAAAATCATTAATAATTAAATTAAATAAAATTAATTAAAATAAGAATTGGGTTTCGAGGAAAAATTTTAGCGTATGTTGTTGCCTTGTGATCCTTTTAAAAGGATATGAAATAATATCGGCGAAATCTCAAGCACAGAATGAGAAAATTACACTTGAGTTTTATTTTGAGCGAAAAAAATAAAAATCAATAATAATTATTATTTATGATATTTCATTTTTTTTATCAAAAATAATAATTATGGTCTAAGTTTTAAAAAGTCACTAAAATATAATGATTATCGATAATTTAAGAGTAAAAATTCAAAATTTCATAATTATTATGTAATTTTTATTTTAAAACTTATAATGATTACGGTCCCTGATTAAAATAGTACAAAAAATCCGCAGCGTCAGGACAAAAAATATGTTATAATTCAATATACCCAAAAAATTTTATTATTAATACAGCAACCGGCTGTATCCGACGGATACAGACACGAAGAGACAAAAAATGAAATACGACTTATACTTCGAAAAAATTACATTCCAGGACAAATTATAAAAAAAAAAAACACTTTTAAAAGGATACCAAACTACACACAACAAAAAACCACCTGAACAACCAAAAATCTACAGATCTCTTATATATGTTCCCAGATTATCTGAAAGACTTGTGAAATCAGAAATCATAAAGACGATATAATAATAGCAAATAAATTAACAAACACACGCTTGGAGATGCTGCACATCATAAACACTCCGACTAACATAAGACTGAACAACTGTGCACATATATACGCTTACTGAGAAGAAAACGAACACTATGAAACTCCACGTCGAACGGATGTATGTTTATGTTTATATACCCTTGCAGGCTATAATAAGTTTGAAGGAAGCATCTCGGACCCCATAAAGTATATATATTCTTGATCAGCATCACCAGCCGAGTCCATGTCCGTATGACGGTCTGTCCGTTGCTACGAAAACTAGTCTTTCAGCTTTTGAGCTATGCGACTAAAACAAGACAAATCGGACCGCTATATCTTTTAGCTGCCAAAGGAACGATCGGCTCGAAGTAGTTGATTTCGTTGCTTTTAAAGATATCGTACTAAAACTTAGTAAATGTCGTTTTAATTTAAATAAACCATTTAAAATTTCATCCAGGCCGGCCCACTATATCTTATAGCTGGCATAGTAAAGATCTGGCCAAATTAGTCGATTTTCGTTGTTTTTAAAGATATCGGAATAAAACTAAGTAAATGGCGTTTTAATTTAAATGAAGCCATACATTTAAAATTTCATCCAAGTCGGACCACTATATTTTATAGCTGACATAAGAATGATCTGGCCAAATTAGGCGATTTTTGTTGTTTTTAAAGATTTTGGATTTAAAAACGATTTATAAAATTCCTTATTATTATTTTATTTATTATCTGCAAGGGTTTATAATAACATAGCTCGCAAATAACTCTCAACCGTCTTTCGTTTTGCGGTCTGCACTCTAACACAACCGTAAAAGACGATGCGCGTGTGCTCTCGCTCTGATCAGAACTTTTCGTTTCTCTTTGTTTTGGTTTTAGGTTAACTGTTCTCAGTTGCGTGGTTCTTGTTATGCTTACTCAACAACAACTCAGAGAGAGCGATCCAACTGAACGCTCGCTCATTGAGGGTCAGCAGAAGAGCGAAAAAACGAAAGACTCATCGTAAACGGTCTTTTGTCTTTAGTGCCTTTTAAACAAAACTTAGCAACAATTTTAACATATTTATTAGATGTAAACATTCGATTTATTACTTATTCAGTATTAAGCTTTACAACTAGTAGCGAATTAACATTTTCTGCACTTAAAGAGCTTCGTCGCTCGCTTAAAATGTAATGATGCGCTGAAAAGGTCCTCTCAAAAGACACCTGTGTCGCCGGTGTAGCCAGTACAACGTGTGCGAGCGAATTCAGGTGTGGCGACTGCAGCTTAATATCGGTAAAATACTGCAAAATGTTCGCATTTAGTGGCAAACGTCCATGCATAAGGTCGAAATTTTCTATGTCAGCATAGATTTGGACCAGTTTTTTAGATGCAGGCTCTTCTTTAGTTTCGGAGATTGTCTGTACGCCATCCAAACAGGCGGAAAACAGAGACTCTTCTTTGTAAGCACATTTATCACCGTCGGATGTGAGCTCCTTCTTCTGGTCTTGGATATAAACCTCGCATAATGGCGCACTTTGTGTTGGGGAACGCACCTTAAATAAAAACTATATTAGAACATATTTTTTGCAATGTTAGTTTAGGACAATTGTGAGTTTTTTACATGAACAATTTACTTTGTTAAAACATTTAATAGCAATTAACAACAATAAAACAGGACCTTAACTTCAAACACACGTAGCCTTACTTGTTTTAGCTCAAATAAACGATTTGCTATTTTTTTAAGATTTAGCTTTGCTAAGTATTTTTGCTGGTCATTCAAGATGCAATTGACGCGTGGATCAATGTAGATTGCAGCTAACATCGCATCATTTTCAAGTAACTTACGTTCTCGAATTTTGATCTGTCGTAGTAATTTTTTTTTAAATATAATTTAGGTTTTTTTCGCACTTAAGCTTAAGCTCCATCCATATTATGAAGAATTCGCTGTAAACTTTTTCATATTTGATTCTGCAACTTTAAGGTCGCTTCGTATGTGTCCTCGAACGCGTCAATATCTATCTCCATCCAATCCCAGTCCGCATCAATACTAATGCTAGGGTGTACAGCAAGGAACTCTTTTAAATATAACAATTTTAATATCATTAAATATGTAGAGTTAAATATTTTTCAAAATTTAAAATATTTTAAGTTTTTTCTTACCTATTCGTTTCTGTACGCAATAACTTACAAATTTTGCGACATGATAAAACTTTTTCGCTGATCTCATCTAGCTTGTTGATGTCGATTACGCACAGTTGAAGTGAGTGCGCAGCACACCTTACAAGGTGAATATTCGCCTTCTATATGGTATCAAGTTTTTCCATCACATTTTCACCGTTAATGTCATCGTGTGTGTCATCGTCAAAAAGAGACTCCGAATCATCATTTAAAATTTGAATGGCTTTTGTTATGCTTGTGCCATTATCCGATGTAATGCTGTGGTTATAGTTTTAGGGTTTCAATAAAAGTCATTTAAAACATATTTTGCAATTAAGATTTTACCTGAAGACTTGATCGAGGGTTATTCCGTAGTCATTTATGATCTCCATAACTATTTCCCTAATGTACATTCCAGTGTGCGAATGACGAAGCTGTATCATGCCTAAAGTCTTGATGACGATCTCAGCTTTAGACATAGTAGATTGTATCATTTGTAAATTCACGCCCAAAATAGCCTTATCCATTCTTGTAGCAACATCTATTTTCAGTGATACAAGCTTTTCCTTTACAAGCGCTTTTATATTTTCCTTAATGGTCTGCTCTTTGACAGTCACATATTCCAAAACATTTCGAGAAGTTATGGGATTCATCGAAAGCGCTTTACAAATTGGGTTTAATATCTGTCGAAACTCTTCGCTATCCAGAAATAAAAAAGGCTTTCCATCGGTGGTCACAATCTTTATAATCGAAGAGACGATTGATTGTTCACTAAATTCATATGAAACATTTCTTTCATATTTTGTTGAATTTTGTCGTCGTCAATTTCGAATTCATTAAATACTTCCGCATGTTTTGCAATTAAATGCCGTTTTAAATTTGTTGCGTGAGAGCCTGCTAACCTCACACCGCAAACATTGCACTTAGACTTATTGTCTTCTGCATTAAATTGAAAAAAAAAGTTCACTTTTTTGTTAGGATCGCGACCCATTTTTGGTACAAAAATGAAAACACTCCAAACGCACAGAATCCACAAAAGCAAAAACACTCAAATGCAAAATACCTCGCTCGTTGCAAAACGGTCAGCGAATGAGCAGAGCAAAAAGGAAACACGAAATTGGTTTTAGGTTGAGCCGTTCGTTTAAGAGACACAGGTGATCGGCTCTTGTCTGACTTTTTACGCAAGTGGTGCGCAAAAAACAGTTATTTGGTGACTGCAAGAAACGGTGCGAGCTCTGGTATATAAACTTCGGCTTGCCGAAGTTAGCTTTCTTTTTTGTTTTTTTTATACTTGTTGTAAAAATTATTATTATTGTTTAATGTCAACATAGTTGCCCTGAAGACGGTTACCGATGAGCAACCGAAATATATCGGAAGTAAAGGAGAAGAAAATCTTTGTTTTTATTCTCAATCTACCTCACCTTCTTCTTAATCCGAGCCGGCTATAACAACCTAAGAAGTAGAAAGGTCGCCAACAACAATAACATCTATATTTTATTTTGTAAATCTAATTTTAAAAAAATTAGAAAGCTACAGTCGAGTTAGCTCGACTGTGAGATACCCGGAACCCGGTACCAAACGATTTTTTCCCTAATAATAGGAAGTAGAATTCAATGCCATCATGCTGTCCACTTCTACGTGGACGGGAGAGGTTCAAATACTCACAAAATCCGAAATCATCTTTTATACCCGGTACCCATAGGGTACAAGGGTATTATGATTTAGTGCCAACCGAGAATGAATGTAACAGGCAGAAGGAGGCATCTCCGGCCCCATAAAGTATATATTTTCGTGATCAGCATCACCAGCCGAGTCGAATTAGCCATGTCCGTCTGTCCGTCCGTCCGTGTTGGTTAACAGATCTCAGAGACTATAAGAGCTAACGCCAGCAAATTTAGGGACAGCGTTCTAATCCATTGTACGCAGATCAAGTTTGTTTTAAAATTTGGCCACGTACACTTCCGCCCCCGAAAATCATTAAAAACCTATAGTCATAATATTTGATTTAAAGTAAATTGGCATATAGTCGAGTCTTGACTTTTGTATGAGAAGTTAAGGGGTCTGGCCACCATGGACTTTTGCAATAATCGATATTTTATTTTTATCTTTTTCAATTTGTTTCACTTTTAGGAATGTGAGAAACTCGAGGTCTTATCGGATTAACTTCATTCTGAAGTCAAGAAACTCGACTATATGCCAAGATCACTCACAGAACTTTGTTGTAAAGCGGGTTACCAGACGCGTTTCGATCGACACCATTCGATCTCGTCAGAGGCTTCGCTCTACGATCAACCAACCTGCAATTTTTTTTTTCATTTGCGTTTATTTTGAAACTTAATTTTTAGAAAATAGTGATCAAATTATTGAAAAAATCGGTTATTAGACCTCGAGTTAGCTAAAACCCCTCACTAAATACATAATTTAAATAAATAGGATTGTGCGGTCGTTTTCTGAAAATTTTAGTAAAATCGGATAATAAACTTGGGAGTTATTAGGCAATAAAGTGGGAATTTGAATCATAGGGTCTACCAGAAACCAAATACTTGTTGCAAAGCTGCATGTAGCCGATCGGGTCGAGGGTTCGATCCCAGGCGCTGCACTGTGGTCCAGAATCAAAAATTAGTGGCAGAAATTCTAATTTATAAGCTAGCGATCTAAAATTTTGCACATTGTTTTCTTTTCTACACACAAAGCACATATGTCTGAATCAGCCGAATCGGACCGCTAGGAGTGGTAGTCCCCATACAAGCACCATATTCAAATGAATGTTTTTGTTAGAAAAACTTGTTTTTTTTTGTGTTATCACATGCACATACCATGTGAAATTCAACAACCTAGGATTACCGGATGGTATAGCCCCATACAAACCTGTACTAAACTTCACACCTTTTTTGTTTTTTCTGGTGTTGAATTAAACTTTTATAAATTTAATGAGGTCTTTAATCATTTCCCACATCTAAATCGAGGGAATAGTCATCGATACATTTATATGTGCTCAAATCATCTTCATTATCGTTTTCCGTTTCGAGCCAAAACTTAAGTAATTCAGCGGAACTGAAATTAATGTTGCCTACAAAAATTCAATTATAAGGAAAAGGGGCAAAAACGGGCAAAAAATATTAATACCATCGCATTATTCACACATTAAGCAACAAAATTGCGCTGTTAGTTTAAATAATACACACAAATACAACATACTTTTATTCCACGAAACACAATGAGTTTGAGGTTAGAATTGCTGGAAATATGACATTACAAAAGCACATATAAACAAATACGAATCACATTTAACAATTATTGTGTAAATACACCCTTATTATAAATACCTTTATCTTTGTTTTCCATGTTTTTTTATTTTTATAGTCAAAGAAATAACTGAATTATACCAATTTGAAATCAGCTTTTACTTGCAAGGCTAGTAAAGGCAAAGTTTAACGCAAATGATCAGCTGACTTCCAGGGCTGCCTAAATCGCGAAGGCTTCAATTTCAATCGTAAAATTATGCTTTTAGACTGCCCTTGGGAATACTCCACTGGAATTCAATATAATTTTGCTGAAATCTTGAAAAAAAAAATTGAATTTCTGCCACCAATTTGGGATTCTGGACCACAGTGCGCTGGCGAAATTTTCTTAGTTCGTTTTATTATTTTAATATTTTTGTGTTATTATTTTTTATTTTACCAAAAATGTAATAAAAGAAACCAAAATTTCTAGCTAGGAGAATAAAAATGAAAAATAAAAATGATACATTTTGGTTTTCGTTGGAACTAAACACGGGCAGATCTTGCAAAACTTAAATGCATCCGCCGCTTAGACAACAGGGCCAATACCGATATAGCATATGAATCAGCCGTTTCCATACTAGCTGTTGCCAAAAAAGAAAAAAAATTCCGCAAAAAATGCAGAACAGAAAGAGCGCTAGCAAGAAATGATAAAAAATAACTAAATTCACTTTGTTCAATTTCGTTGCATTACCCAACTTCGGTAGAACTGAAATGTATTTTTTTTATAATTGAATAAACAGGAGAAAAACGAAATGTGGAATTGAAAGAAAAAAATAAAAAAATTCTTTGAAATGAGTGGGAGTTGAACTCATGCTGTTTTTGCCAAAAACAACATGTTCAGGCCAGGGAGCACCCATTATCTCTTGCTCTATCCGCTCTCCATACGATTCCCGTCGGCCTCTCTCCCTCTCACGGCCTCCTCAGTTGTTAATACCCCTGTTAACGGCCTATTCTTTCTCTAATGTTAGACAGTTTAAGCATACCATTTCTACCACTGAATAAACCCACACGCATGCCCAGCAACTCAAACTTTTGTGCACAATATTTCAACGCAGGACTTATCCTGGGACAATTAAGCCAGCCCACTCCAAACACAGTACAAACCCGGCACTCAGACCTCTAGGCTACACCCCATATTATACATTTTTCGGCAAATGTCGCACTAAATATCATCAACATTTTTGCTGTAAATAGCGACATTATTTCTATGCGCGAAAAGGAGAGCCAATCGATTTTCATTCGGCACGCGCCGAATTAATTTGTTGGGGCTTCGTCGAGATTTCGGATATTAAGCTTTTAAAAAGTTTTAAAAGCATAGTTATCATTGCGAATAGTTTTAATTTATGATTGTTCTAATTCGATAGAGTGTTTGTTCGAAAAGTAGAGGCTTAGATTCGGGGTATCTCACAGTCGAGAACAGTCGATAGTAGCTTTATTGTTTTTCTTGCTTTAAATTCATTTTATCAATTTATTGTATTACTTAATTTATTTATTTATTTGCAGTCTCCAATTGGATCATTAAAAATCTATTCATTTTGGTAAAATTGAAAAATATCGAAGTTTGTACATTTGTTTAACATTTACCTACACATTTTACTTCTTATGTGTACAATTTTACATTTTCATATAAATTGACCGACCGCTTCTATTGTAGCTATATGATATAGTTGTCCGATCTTAATGAAATTAAAACTGTAATTATTTATCCGTAAAGACCGCTATATCTTGAAATTTATGGAAATACGTTGAAAAACCGAGAAGTTATACTTTTTTTTCCATTCATTTCGTCATCATTCCTATGGCAGCTATAGGATAAAGTGGTCAGATATCGACCGTTTCGACGTATATACTGCTTGCAAAAGAAGTAAGACTATGCTGATTTCAGCCCGCTAGCACAGACGGGCATGGCTAGATCGACGCGGCTGGTGATGCTGATCAAGAATATATATACTTTATGGGGTCGGAGATGCCAACTTTACTGCGTTGCAAATATCATGGCAAACTTAGAATACCCTCTGCAAGGCTATAAAAAGAAAACATACCAAAAAGCAAAAAAAAAGTTTTTAACACAGACAGTGTTTAATCCCACGACACATTGCGCGACCCTTCCTCAGTCTGCTAATGCAGCGCTTTTGGCCTGCCTTAAAATGTCAATCTTATTGCTAATATCTCCCATTTTTATCATCCGATTATACTTAAATTTTCAGATAACGTCCTAATTTTATATAATTTTTTCCATATCCAAAATTCAGACTATTTAACCAAATTCTAAGACAAACTTGATCTGCGTGAAACAAATAGGAACTGTGTCACCAAATTCGGTAGCTGCAGCTTTTATAGTCTCTGAGATCTGTTGTTTCCTACGGAAAGACGAATAGACGGACATGCCTAAATCGACTCGTTTGGTGATACTGATGTTACGGTGGCGAGGAAGTTGCGACTTAGGTTCGGCACGCTGGCTTGCCGGCATTGGCAAGTCATATGACTGGCACAGAGTTATATGGTCCTGAAAATTATTACTGGAAGGTCGTTTCGTTGTAGGCGGGTTCTACCTGAAACCCGAGTTAAGCCTCTTGCTAGATGATTTTTCATTGTAGGTCGCTTTTTGTTTGTCTGTTTCATCTTTAAGAATGTAAGAATGTAAGAATGCCGAGATCAGTATGGATGCTTTGGTTGCAAATATACCATGGTGCCCCAGTAATAGCTTTAAGGATTTTCAATCGTGCGTGTATGATGTCTATGTTGCTACTGCTCGCGTTTCCCCACAGCCATATGTCCAGATAGGCTTGAGAGTGGAGCTGTAGAGCAGGACCTTGTATTTCAGCGGATGCTACTGACTTTTAGTTTTAAACAAAGTTTCTAGTCGTCTGTCAAGGTGGACGCCGAGATAGGTTACTTCGTTGCGAATTCTGGGTACTATTCATGGATAGTGGAGGGCATGTTTGAATGTTGAGAGGAAAAGTTATGTATTTCACTTTTTAGTTCGTTTATTTTAGTACGCCAGTCAGATAGCCACTTCTCAACTACCATGAGGTGATTAGCTAGTTGGATTGTTGCTTGGATTGGGCACCTCGAGCGACAGAGTAGGCCCAAGTGCGCTTCCTTGTGGAACTCCAGCTTCGATTGTGAAGTAGTCAGATGTTGCGTTGCATTTTACTGCGAAGACTCTTTTGTAAAGATACGACTCAAGTAGCTTAGGAGTGTATGTAGGCAAGTGTGTTTTGATTTTATGCCTGAGGCCATTTAACCAGACTCGACCGAAAGCTTCAGATACATCGAGAAATATTGCGCTGCAGGATTCACGTGTTCCATGATTTTGACGGAAGCCAAGTTGATGAGCCGGGATAACATTGTGTGCTCCCAGATATTAGAAGGCATTTCTCGAACAGTTTGGACAGCCAAATAATAGACTAAGTGGTCTGTAGGATGACGGGATTATGTGGTCCTTTTCGGACTTCGGTATCATTATGATGATAGATTTTTTCCAGTTCTTGGATAATAGCCGAGACATATAATCGCATTGAAGAGTTTAACCTCAACAACAGAGTTTGGAAGTTGAATTTTAATTTTTGGAGTTATTAAGTCACCCCCCGGAGCCTTTTTCGGTTTTAGTTTCCCAATGACTTTTGCGATCTCATTCGGCTGAAAAAATGTTGGTAAAGACAAAGTATTAGTTTGGATTTGTTGTAGGACAAATGGACTAGTGACCGGTTTCGGCTGGAAGGCGCTTCGGAGATGTGAAGCAAATGATTCGGCTCTATCTTCGTCGCTGCGGACCCAGCAACCTGATGATTTTCTTATCAAGGTGACTGTTTCAATTGAAGATTTAGATTTGGTTGAGTCGTCCAAAAATGATGATTTGTACGGGTTGGCGAAAGTTAGTTCTGTCCGACGTCAGCATCTGGGAATGATCGGTAATTTCTGGGCGTTGAAGAAGCACTGGAAAATATTCTGATGAGAGGTCCGAAAGCGCT
Organism: Drosophila triauraria; assembly: GCA_014170255.2. Classification (NCBI taxonomy): domain Eukaryota; kingdom Metazoa; phylum Arthropoda; class Insecta; order Diptera; family Drosophilidae; genus Drosophila; species Drosophila triauraria. The sequence continues at coordinate 34,174,781 of CM024336.1, read as the reverse complement.
TTGGCACTTATAATGTTGCGTGGAATACATTTTGTCACCGCAATGTCTTTAGCACCTTGTAGACCACAGGCTTCTGTAGTTTGCCGTATGGTTTCCTCCGCAGTTTCCATATTTCTTCTTGTGGGGGTCTTCCTTGTTAGCAGGGCAGTTTGCGGAATTGTGGTAGTCTCCGCAAACTATACAGAATGATCGAAGTGTGCAGTATGTCCTGGAGTGTCCATACTCCCGGAAATTTGTGCATTGTGTCGGGCTCGATTCCTTTTGGTATAACATGCAAGTCATTGTAATAATTTTTGGGTAATAGTTTTTCTTAGATTCATCCACGTATTTGGTCACAGCTCGGATATGTTCTTCAGATTTGGTTTGAAGTTTGGTTTCGTGTATATTCCTTTTTCCCCTTTTTTTATTCCCTTTAGTAGCGGCAAATTTGTATATTGTTCCATCCCCGACCAGCGCAACACTGTTGTTGGCCCTAAAGTAAATTTGGTGAGAGCTTTTGCTTTTTTTGGGTCTCTTCACTCGTTCCCGTTGGTCATCCTCTAAGAGGGCAAACCTGTTGTTGTTTGATCCCCCGGGTTGATCGTTGTCACTTGTACATGGTTTATCATTGGCTTTTTAGCAACCGCGTTGTTCTGCGGGCTGAGCTCACGCTTAATTTAGATGTAGCGATCCATGCCGGTCTGTATAGCCGGGACCGCTTGTTGAATATTGCGATGCAGTCGATGACATCGCAGTCAGCTTTGCGATAATTGCCGTTGCTGTAGTTGTTGCTGTTGCTTTTGGTGCGGTTGCAGAAATTTGCCAATGTTTGTTGTTGCTGCGCCATGTTTCAAAAGCGATGGTGGGGGTTTTATACTGAGAACTCCCTTATGAGGAGTAGGAGTGAGTAAAGCGGGTGGGCAAGACCGTGCTCTTTGGCTATCGACCGTTACTAGAGCCGGGTTGCTGTTTGTAAAAGATTCGTATACTTCGCTATCGCGAAGAAATACGATAACTAACCATCTCTTGGGCTCACGGAGCTTCTACGCAATTTCTTAGCTTTGTCGCTCATTGAACTATTAAGCGTGGCACTTATTTATATAAAATAATTATGCACTTGTTTAAATCATATCACTAATTTCGTCAGTTGAAAAGAATTTATTTAATGTTTTAGCGTCGTTCCGTTTATCTTGGAAAAATCCAGTATTTTAAACTTTCTTTTTGTCTTTAAATCACCAACTTTCGAATAAATTTTCGTACCTGAAAAATATTATTATTATAACGAAAGTTCGCCGCCGGTAACACTTATATCAAATAAAATTTGCACCTGAATCCAAGCAGAAACAAGTAGGAAAGCTACAATCGAGTGTGACCGACTGTGAGATACCCTGTACCCAAAGCATTGTGGGTGAAATTAAATAGCAAATGGAAATGGAAGAAAGAAAATGTTGACAACATTTAATCGCCTACAGAAGAAAAATAACGAGGTGAGATAAAGGTTACGATGGCCCCTTCAACTTCAAAAGTTTCTGATATGAAATTTTGTGATGATTAATAGTAACGTTAAAAAGGCGTTTTCGGAGCGCTCCGAAGTAGGAGCGATAGTGGACTCCGAAATAGCATCTTAAAAAAGCGTTCCGAAGTTTGAGGGAAAAGGGACTTCAAAAAAGCTTCTCGTAGGAGCGTTTAGGGAGCATAAATTGGTATAGTATGTATTTAAGTTTTCATCAGCCGCCTTCGACTTGCCTACCTGGCGCCATGCTTAGTGACTCGACTTTGAATATAAAAGTCGTGTGCTCGAGTCCCAGTCGGAACACTTATGTTTTAGAAAGCAAAGTTGCTTTATAGAACATTTATATTATTTTCATCAACTTAACAGTAACATATTAACTTACATAGGGCCGATTTTTCAATGTCAGGTTAGCTTTTGTCATTGTGATAAATTTTTTCGGAGTAGTGTAGGCCCCTTAAAATAATGTTTTTGTTTATCTGACTGACAACTCCGGACTGGAAAAAAAGTTCTAGTTAATATATTGTCAGTAAGATGAAAGCAAACATGATTTTTGGCGATTAAATTACTCCGAAACAACAATTTATCTGATTGACAAAAGTCAACCTGATATTGAAAAATCTGCCCATAGCAAAGTCGATTAAAGTAAGATAATTGTAATTATCACCTAAAAACAAAGAGCACTTATGTCGACTCAAGTTACGGATATTGACCAGGCTTGATTTTGGGTTTGTTTCATTTCCTGGGTGTACGGACTCCTTTTTGGAGTATTTTCGGAGGACGAAGGCAATGCCAAGAGACTCCGGTTAGGTTATCTTTGGACGCTTTAAGGAGTCCTTTTTAAAAAAATCCATTATCCTAAAAGACCATTGTTTTTATTTAAAATAAAAAGGCCGTTTTCTCCCGCAAACATGCTCTTTTGGAACACCTTTCAAAGCCTCCCTTGGAGCGTTTGAGCTCCGCACAGGGAGTCCTAAAGGAGCACACTGCGGACTCCACTGGTTATCAGGCGGTTATCATCACAAAAATTGGTACCACGTTAAGAGGTGTTTTTGATTGGTATCAAAAGATTTTGTTTTAAACTCAAATGCGAAAATTTAACAAAAAACGAGAAAGAAAGCTAACTTCGGTAAACCGAAGTTTGTATACCCTTGCAGTCTGCAATTAGATCATTGAAAATCAATCCAATTTGGTAATGTTGAAAAAAAAATGTCAAATTATCATTTTACATGTAGAATTTTACATTTTCATATAAATCGAACGATCCCTTCTATGGCAGCTATATGATATAGTTGTCCGATCTTAATGAAATTAAAACCGTAATTCTAGAACTATAAAAAACGACTATATCTCGAAATTTATAGATATTCGTTGAAAAACAGAGAAGTTACAATTTTTTTTTACATTAATTTCGCCATCATTTCTATGGCAGCTATAAGATATAGTGGTCCGATTTTAGCCGTTCCGACATATATACTGCGTGCTAAAGAAATAAGACTATGCCCGATAGCTCAAAAACTGAGAGACTAGTTCGCGTAGAAACCGACAGACGGACAGACGGACAGACAGACGGACATGGCTAGATCGACTCAGCTGGTGATGCTGATCAAGAATATATATACTTTATGGGGTCGGAGATGCCTCCTTCACTGCGTTGCAAACATCATGACAAAATTATTATACCCTCTGCAAGGGTATAAATACATGTAAGAAGTTAACTAAATGAGATCATCATGTGCTATACACAAAAAGTTGAGCAATATTAAGGGCTATATGGCCTTCAGTGACTATCAAAATCGTTAGACATTTTTGAAAAAAAAATTCAAAAACTTAAAAAAAAATTAATTTTAGTTATAAATTCTTTATAATATTTAGATTAGTTTTGTCAAGGCAGTGATCAAAATACTTTTCCAACGACATATAGTACGTTTTTGTAAGTTAGGAGCGTTAGAAATCTAGCCTTCTTAGCTGTTTCCCCGCCAAACCACCGGAAAAACCAAAAAGTCGTAAAAGTTGTAGTTGTTTAGCTCGAGCTTTGACACTCGATTTGATACAGAACGACAAACAGACAAACCAACGTAAAATTTTCATTTTTTAATGTTCATTTCGAAAAGGCCGTGAAAGTCTTATTTATTGAATATCTTTTCCGGACGGAGTATCGGATCGGGATGATTGAGGTATCATTCGACGCGTATTTAAAGCTATAACACAACAGCTTTCACAATTTGGGTATTTTTGCAAACTTTCAAAATTTTAATTATCGCACCTTCACTTCCATTTCTTCTGAACTAATTCGTTTTTGAAAAATCTTAGTATGCAGTTTGAACGAGCTTTGAAATACTTTTCGATCAACATACAAATGGTTCTGATCGGACTATCGTAGCAGATTTTTACTTATACGGCTCTATATAGTAATCCTTGTGCACCACAGTCTGGGTGCTCATCGTCACTACGTGTACTGCCGTCCGCAGTCCTTTAAGTGTGTTACACTGGAAAAAACAAATATTTTCAAAGTCTCTAGTGAATTTTTAACCAATCTTATATATCTCTAGCGTGATCCAAAAATGACCATAAATTCTTAATAACATTTAGGTTTGTGACTGGGTAAGTACATCCGCCACTTGATGGATCATCCAGAATAAGGGGGGTGATATATGTAAACTGTTGTGTCCATGACAAAGTGACCATGTGCTTCGGTTAAGAGTTGAGTATGGACTGAAACTTATTCGTATAGATATATATGTATGTATATAAGGGGGGTGATACATGTAATCTGTTGTGTCCATGAGAAAGTTACCATGTGCTTTGGTTAAGAGTTGAGTATGGACTGATCTTTATTCGTATAGATATATATGTATGTGGATTTACACAGTTGCCAGAGGATAAGGATATGACAATGTGTTGGATCCACTTTTCTCCCCTCGAAAAATTTCGAGCGACTGGCTGATTGGTGATGTATTTGGTGTCTTCTTGTTTGTTTTCGGCAGGCTTCTCGAATAGTTGACTCAATATCGTTCGGACTGGTCGACCGTGGATCAACTCAGAAGGAGTTTTTCCTTGGGCATTAAGATTAAACCTGTAGGTAGCGAGGTATTTGGTGAGGGCTGCTCGCACTGGCGAACCATCACTTACATTTTTCTTGACAGAAAATTTAAAGGTCTGTACAAAGCGTTCTGCCAACCCATTGGATGCTGGATGGATCGGAGCTGCCGTGATGTGCTTTAGAGCGCAAATCTTCGGTTGAAATATAGCAATAAAGCGTCTTGGCTCGGTTAAAGTTTGTCTGGCCTACCAACAGATACGTACTGCAGGACTTGTTTAAGAATTTTGTCTTTGCTTAGGTGTTTCCGAATTGTGTCAGAATCTAAGGGGAATGACAAATTGAAAACAGTGTGGCAGGCTTACTCTTCCTTGTCAAAGTCTGGATCCATACCTATAAGAAGGCGTGATAGAGCTTCAGCGTTGCCATGAGCTGCTGTGGAACGATACTGGATATCAAAGGTGTAGACCATATGAATGATAGCTTAGCTTTGTAGCCTATTTGACGTCATCAACGGAAGATGCTTGTCTGAATTGAAAATGGTTACAAGAGGCTTGTGATCTGTTATCAAGATAAATTGTCTCCCATACAGATATTGGTGAAAACGTTTGACTCCGAATATTATCGAAAGTCCCTCTTTTTTGATTTGAATGTACTTGAATTGATGCTTGTCTAGTGTTTTTGAAGCGAAAAATATTGATCTCTCTGTACCATCGTGCTGAAGATGGGAAAGCACTACTCCGATGCCAAAAGATAAGGCATCAGTAGCAAGTATAAGCGGTAATTGTTCATCGAAATGGGCTAGTTGCGTTGCATTAATGATATGGGACTTTAAGTCTGTAATTGCTTGTTGCTGCTGAGGACCAAAACAGTAAGCTACTTCTGCGAAGTTGGTTCAAAGGAGGAGCCAACTGCGAATAATTTGGAATTAAGTTTTCCTTACCCATAAAGGCTTCATATTGTTGTAAATTATCAGGGGGTTTTAATAGTTTAAAAGCCTCTTATTCTAAGCTATACTCGATTTCATCTTCAAACAAGAATTAAAGCTAACTTCGGCAAGCCGAAGTTTATATACCCTTGCAGATAAAAAACAAGTGGGAAAGCTACAGTCGAGTGTGACCGACTGCAAGATACCCGGTACCCAAAGCATTGTGGGAAAATTAAACAGCACATGAACATGGAAAAAAGGAAATGTTGACAAAATAAGACAAATATTGCTAGAAACATGTTGAGCAACACTCAAAAGAGACTAATGTTGCTAGGAACATGTTGGGCAACTCTCAATAGCGACAAACGTTGCTAGGAACATGTTGAGCAACACCCAACAAAGACAAATGTTGCTAGGAACATGTTAAGCAGCACGCACGTGCGCGCTCTCTCTCTCTCTCAAAAAGTTTATCCCAGAAACTTAATTGTTTAATTAGTTCTATGTTTATCATCCGAATTTACTCAAATTTTCAGAACACGTCCACGATTGCCTACTTATTAAGTCTATCTATTTACTTTAAGCCGAAATTCACGCCTTTAGCTTATATACCGCTTTTTATAATTTTCGGGGGCGGAAGTAGGCGTGGCCAAATTTGAAAACAAACTTGATCTGCGTGCAACAGATTTCATTGCTGTCACCAAATTTGGTATCTCTAGCTCTTATAATCTCTGAGATCTGTTGTCTCACACGGGTAGACAGACGAACAGACGGACATGGCTAGATCGACTCGGCTAGTGACGCTGATCAAGAATATATATACTTTATACGGTCAGAGATTTCTCCTTCTGCCTGTTACATACATTCTCAATTGGCACTAACTTATAATACCCTTGTACCCCATGGGTACAGGGTATAATAAGGAATCTTTTATATCGTTTTAATCTGAAATCTTTAAAAAAAACGAAAAGCGGTTAATTTGGACCGATTGTTCATATGTCAGCTATAAGATATAGTGGCCCGACTTCAATTAAATCTTAAATGTATGGCTTTGTTTAAAATAAAACGCCATTTACTAAAATATATTCCGATATCTTTAAAAACAACGAACATCGACCAACTTGGCCAGATCCTTTCTATGTCAGCTATAAGATACAGTGGTCCGACTTGGATAAAATTCTAAATGTATGGCTATATTTAAATTAAAACGCCATTTACTAAGTTTTAGTCCGATATCTTTAAAACAACGAAAATCAACTTTGTCGGGCCGATCGTACCTTTGGCAGATATAAGATATAGCGGTCCGATTTGCATGAAATTTAAATTGTATAGCTAAAATATAATTAAAGTATAAAAAATTTAATTTAAGACCAATGTCTTCAAAAATAGCGAAAATATGACATTTTGGCCATATCTTTCCAATGGCAGCTATAAGATATAGTGTCCCGATTCCGGCCGCTCCGACAAATATACTAGCTGCAATAGAAAGAAGACTATCTGCAAGGTTTCATTCGGATAGCTCAAAAACTGAGAAACTAGTTTGCGTAGCAAAACGATAACAAAACGGAGTACCCAAAAACGAAAACGTTTGTTATACCCGGTACCCATAGGGTACAAGGGTATTATAAGTTAGTGCCAACCGAGAATGTATGTAACAGGCAGAAGGATAAATCTCCGACCCTATAAAGTGTATATATTCTTGATCAGCGTCACTAGCCGAGTCGATCTAGCCATGTCCGTCTGTCCGTCTGTCTGTCCGTGTGAAACAACAGATCTCAGAGACTATAAGAACTAGAGTTACCAAATTTTTTGACCACATTGGAATCTGTTGCACGCAGATCAAGTTTGTTTTAATATTTGGCCACGCCCACTTCTGCCCCCGAAAATCATAAAAAACGGTATATAACCATATGCATGATTTTCGGCGTAAAGTAAATAGATAGGCTTAATAAGTAGGCAATCGTGGACGTGTTCTGAAAATTTGAGTAAAATCGGATGATAAACATAGAAGTTATTAAACAATAAAGTTTGTGAGAGAGAGAGAGAGAGAGAGAGCGCGCACGTGCGTGTTGCTCAACATGTTCCTAACGACATTTTTCTTTGTTGGGTGTTGCTCAACATGTTCCTAGCAACATTTGTCGCTCTTGCGAGTTGCCCAACCTGTTCCTAGCAACATTTGTCTCTTTTAAGATATACTCAACATGTTTCTAGCAATATTTGTCTCTATTTGTCAACATTTCCTTTTTTCACATGTTCATGTGCTGTTTAATTTCACCCACAATGCTTTGGGTACCGGGTATCTTACAGTCGCTCACACTCGACTGTAGCTTTCCCACTTGTTTTCGGTCTAAAACAGGGGTTGCACCCAGCAACTCACAGTGTTTCAGTGCGTTTGTATGCGAAGCTAACAGACCCGAACGATTTGCTTCTCTGCTGCTGCGAGATCCGAGCAATTGTGCATAGGCATTCAGTCATATTTCTGCCGCAGCGACACCCAAACATTTTCAACATTTGATACGAAGCCGTTTTTACATAGCTTTGAATCTTCCTACGACAGCATAACAGAATCCCGGTCAAACACGATGCGCTTATACTATACATGTGCCGACAGCGCTGCCTGAAAATGTTCCCTATGCACAGTGTATACAACCCAGCCGACCCCTGGTCTAAAACGAACACGAAAAACTGAAGTGAGTATCGGAGCCCGCCTAAATATCCGGGCTTGATCCCTATTAAACACTTGTGGGATCTTCGCCATCGTCTCAGAAGAAAACGCAAGATTACGTCGAAAAGTACCCGAGACCCGCCTTCAACAGGGTATCGTAGATTGGCAGAAAATTTTAGCGAAGAATACAAGAATGTATGGGTTCAGTGCCAAAACTACTAAAGAAGGTTTTGCACACAAATTCAATTGAATGACTAATAGAATGAACCTACATTGTACATTGTGAAAAATATTTGCAGATATTTAACGTTAAGTCAACGTTTTGGTTTTTATACCCTGCAGGTTATTATAATTTTGACAAAAAGCATCTCCGGCCCCATAAATTATACATATATCTTCGTGACAACATCACCAGCCGATCTAGCAATGTCTGTCTGTCCACCCGTCTGTTTATACGCAAACTAGCCTCCCAGTTGTCTTCTTTCTACTCCCATTAGTAAATAAACTGCGCTCCACTGGAATAGCACACCTCCTATGACTAACAGAATGAACCCTTTTGATTCATAGTGCAAAATATTACCGGTCGTTATTTCTTAGCAAGCTCGAAATTCCTTCAGTAATCTAACACCAGAACATGTTTAAGTCAAACGTGAGCATGTGCTGAAAGTAACTGTCAAAATAGTTACACCTTAAAAATATACACATGTTAATTTATAGTAAAAACATAATCTCCATACAGTCAATTCGTAACTATACGAAGATACATATGAATATAAAATGTGTAGCTTCTTTATCTTTGCATTCGATAAACTGTGTATAAACACCACATTGTTGATAACATACCCATTCTTAAAATAATATACCGATAATAACTTTAAAACAAAAAAATATAACAATTTCGTATAGAGGCGTAATCCACTGTTTATATTCTTGTCAGCTGATGATTCTCAAAATTGAACTAGTTCTAGAACTCAGAATCTGAACCTACATAACCGCGTGACTATCGATAAATTATTCCGTTCGGAAATGTACTATTAAGCTACGTACTCACCAGCGCTAAAATTTAGCAAAAAAAATACACTTTTTCGGCGACTCTTAGCAGAGTCGTTACGCAGATGAGAATATACTAGAATAAGCATGGCGTTAGGTCTTTTAAATCGGATGAACTTGAAGGTCTGTACGCAGATGCTCGAAAAGTGTTCCTAAGCAGTGCGAGAGAGCGAGAGGGTGACTATTGACCTCTCGTTTTGACTCAATGCTTGGGAACACTTTTCGAGCATCTGCGTACTAAGCTTTAGCTAGAGAGGCGCGAGAGGAAGGAAATATTTGATAATACACCCGCGACCCTTGCGAAATGGAGATAGACAATAGGATACAAATCGGTATGGCGGGTTTTTCCAGCGGGTAATAATAAATTTATTTACAATACAATTAAAGAAGATCGAATTATATGGGATCTTGACCATAAAATAAAAAATATTAAAATAAAATTAAGTCTTAAAAAATGTAATTTGACGGGAAAATAAGAAAATCAAATAGAAAAGGGTTAAAATTTCAACTTAAAAATTATGGACATGCTAATTGCTTCTCCTTTGCTCGTCCCTGACCAGTGGTCAACTACTAGGATTATTTTCTTAGTTGGCTGCCACCCCAAAATGCTGGTGCCTCAGAGGACTACAAGAACGAGAATGAGAGCAGCCCGTCCTTGGGAAGTGGCAACAGGAATGGTAATGACCCGTGGATGTGCCCAACGATGCGACACGTAGAAGATGTTCTACGACACAATGCGAAGAGATCCACCAGCAGCCAACTGGACGATTAGGAGGTTCAGCAGATGTAAAAGGCCGGACACACAAAGATGTCTTTCGGTCAACACTCCCCAGCGGGATCTGGACCAGCTTTCCAGGAGTGGCAGTAGCAGCAGCTACAGAGCCAGGAGCAGCTCGTCCTCGTCGGCGGCATGGGGAGCTGGCCCCGCGGCATTGGCAATCATAATTTATGTAAATAAATAAATAATTTGTTCAGTTTGCAGGTATTTGTTGGCTGACCGCGTTTAATTTGAATTGTAGACAAACACATCTGACAGTATGGCCGTTCGGCCGTTTCGTATGGATTTTCAGTGAACACCATAAAAACTGGTAATACTTGAAAGATGAAACCATTTTAGCTAGCTAAGGCTGCAGACATAGTGCGCGCTGAGACGAAGACGAAGACGAAGCTGAAGACGATTTGCTTGTGTTTTGTGTGTTTGTGTTTGTATGATTGTATGAAATCGTCTTCAGCTTCGTCTTCATCTTCGGCTTCAGCGCGCACTATGTTTGCAGCCTAAGGGTTTAACGCTAGTGAATACTAGGATTTAAGCTATGAACTTAGTGGCGCTAAAATTTAGCAACCAAATGAGTGCGAGCGAGAGGTAAATACACCTTTTCGGCGCCTCTTAGCAACGTCGGTACGCAGATGAGCTTAGAGAAATACTAGAATATTGTAATTGTAATTGTAATTTATCTGAGTTTTAGCTCAGTGCTACAAGTATTAACTTAAGGTTATTGCACTGGTCACAACGAATTAAACGTGTATTATTTTAAAGATACTTAAATGCTAACATTGTTATATTGATGTTTAATTATAATATATTTTGATTATTTTTCGTTATTATGACTTATGAATTTAAATATTCTTTAATTTTAAAATAAAAGAGAGCTGCTCTCCTATTTGTTTTGAGATGGCGTGGTAAATTGTTCCATAACCTAATAGCATTAATAAAAAATTGTCTTTTAGAGCAAAGAGTTTGTATCCGAGGGCATACAAAGTTGTTAGAGTTGCGAAGTAGCACAAGTTAATTTATTGTACAAGTAAATAAGCTCTTGGGTTTCACAATTTTATGAAAGTAAGGTTCTGAATTCTATCTAAGGCCTTAAATGTAGATAAAGAATTTTAACTGTCAAATGTGATATATGGTCAAAACGTCTTAAGTTCAACAAAAATCGAACAATTGAATTAAATGCAACTTCTTATGTACGCATATCTCTTGAGTCGCAGTGTTCAAATATTTCTACTCTGTGAAATAAAGTTGGAATAAGTATGGTTTTTGATATTATTAATCTAATTTCTTCTGGCAGACAGTGTTTGCAGAGTGAAAGCTGGCGCAACAGGCTGTATGTGCGTCCAGTTGCTTTTGTAATGTGTTTACTCCAGGAGAGTGTGCTGTTAATGTTATTCCCAAGTTGACAGCTTGATCTACAAGTCAATGGGAGTGTTGTTTAAGACTAATTTGGGGAAATTATTTGATTCAATATTTCTCCTACAGATCACAACACATTTAGACTTCTTTGGATGAATTCCAAGTCCATTTTCTAAAGCCCATTTTCCTATTAAAGAGAGCATATTATTACATTTATTAATACAAACATTAATTTCTTAGACCGGACTACTAACATAGATTTGGACATCATCGGCGTACATATGAGCTTCACACACTGACAAGACACTTGGTAAATCATTTACATAGATGGAAAACAATAGAGGTCCCAAAACTGATCCCTGAGGGACTCCCCGTTTCAGTTTGCTAAAGGTGGAGATATATGGTCCGCATACTAATGCTTGCATTTTGTTACTCAGATAAGTCCCAATTAAGTTTACCGGAGTATCTGAAAAATTGAATACATTTTCCAGTTTTGTGCAGTGAACTCTATAATTGACTGTGTCGAAAGCCTTACTATGGTCAAGAAGAGTCAGAAAAGTAACATAATTTTTGTCAAGTCGTTGGCGAATATCCTCTTTAATGTCAGTTAATGCAGTAACAACAATGCAGTGCAAGAAAGTGTTGGATTTGGATCGACATAAGATTTTCAAAGACTTTGGAGAGAAATTGGAGGATCGATATTGGTCTATAGTCATTGTTTGATTTTGGGATTGGAATAATCTTGGCTTTCTTCCATTCGGACGGAATCTACGACGTAGTTATAACTGTGTTAAATGTGTATGTTATGTGGGGCAGAATAAACGGAAGTTGGATTTTAACAAACTTTGGACTTATACTATCAAGACCTTCTGCATTAGATTTGATTTTATGAATACACGAAAGGACATCACACTGATTGACACACACAAAGCTAAAACTATTATCACAGGATTGTGTTCAGGTACATAGTTTCCGTTGATTCATGTACGTCGACTTTGGAAACATTGTGTTAAGTTTTTCAACATCAATAACCTGATATTTACATTTTTCTACTCCTAATCGGTTTAGCCCAGCCCATCTATGCTTAGTGTTCACGCAATTTTAAACTTTTTGCTTATAGTGTTCTTTTTTAGCATTCCTAATTTTTTTTTATTTACATTTTTTCTATTTATCATAAACCTTGATCTAAGATCATCTGTTCTATAGCGCTTCCTTTTAGTATATGGGACATCACGTTGGCGGATTGTATTTTGAATGTTAATATTAAAATATGGATTATACCTTGGTTTAATCACTTTAGTTTTTAATGGGACAAATCTATTAAACAAGTACTTTATGTTATCATTTAAAATAGATAATTGACACTCAACGGAGGGAAGACAGTAAATAGACAACCAATCACACGCATTAACTTCTTGGTCAAGTTCATAAATGTTAATAATCTTAGCTAAGTGTTTCTCTTTAGATAAGGCCTTCGTAAATACATCTGCAACGTTGTCCGATATAGGAACATAGTCAACCGTGATCTCCTTATTTTCGACTTGTTCTCGGACGTAGTGGAATCGGATGTCGATGTGTTTACTTCGCTTATGCACCATTGGATTGCTGGCAATGGCAATTGCAGCTTGGTTGTCGGACCTCACTAACTGTTGCTTCTCTGACGAAATCGAGAATACCCATTTCTTTAAGAAGACTTCGCTGGAAGGCAATCTCCTTAGTCTCCTGACACATAGCCATGTACTCCGCCTCCATCGAGCTAAGGGCCACGACGCTCTGTTTCTTAGCTTCCCAAGCCACTGGGGCTCCTGCTACCATGAGTATGTAGCCGCTGTATGACTTACGATCAGATGATTCTGATCCCCAGTCCGCATCTGTGTAACAAAGAAGATTGTGAAAATTATTACGATATTTGGTGATACCTTTAGGAACGCCTTATAAGTATCTAAGTACTCGTTTTGCAGCTATAACTTCTTCCTTATGCGGGTGGTTATTGTACTGCGACCATTTCGATACCGTGTGAGTAATGTCTGGCCTCGATACCATAGACAAATAGTTTAAAGCTCCAATTAACGACTGATATTCGGTAATATTTTGTTTCTGGCTGCAATTCTCGTCCGTGCATTTATCCAATGTAGTTCCCATCGCAAACGGTATGGGTGCCGCCTTACACTGGTCCATCTGCCACTCTGCTAACAAATTTTGGGTATACCGATGCTGGTGAATAGATATATCTCCTTGCAAGCCGTCTCGCTCAATTACTAATCCCAAATAATAGCTTATGGGTCCTCGGTCAACTGCTTCAATATGCTCGTTCAACCGCTTAATAATCGCCGCCATTCTGCTGTGGTTTGAACATGCCACTAACATATCGTCAACATATAGGGCAATTATATTGATATCGCCATCCGTTTTTCGATCTATATATACGCAGCTATAAATGGTAGATATTTTTAAATTCCACTCGTGTCCTGCCTGTTTAAGACCATAAATAGATTTCTTCAGCTTACATATAGCATTCGGTCTTGCCTCATCGATAAATGCCTCCGGCTGTCGCATGTATACATCTTCTTGCAGACTCCCGTTTAAATACGCCGCCACGATATCAATGTGATTGACGTATAAACCAAGCTTCGCAGCAATTGCAAGTATTATCCGAATAGTCGGGTTTTTGACTACCGGCGCGTATGTATTTTTGTAATCAATGTTTCTCCTTTGACCACAGCCATGCTACGAGCTTTATGTTTTTCAATACTGCCATCAGCATTTCGTTTCGTGGAAAAAACCCATTTACACCCTAAAACATTGTGTCTCTTACTTGGGTCCACTAGTTCCCATGTTTAATTTCTTAGAAGATTTTTATACTCGATACTCATTGCCTTTCGCCATTCGTTTTTATACGTGCTCTCCAGTGCCTCTGACACTGTGTTTGGGTCAGCAATGTTACCTTCTAATAAATTTACCGTGGGTTCAACTACGAATACTTTTCGTGGCCTACCTGGCTGACCTGTACGTAGGATTCTAGGACGTCCTCGTTTCCTCGGTTTTGGTGATGCGACTTCTTCTTCGCTCTCCTCCTATGAATCCTGATCTTCCTGTTGATCTGCACCTTCCAGCGGACTTGCATCTTTCTGCGGACTTGCATCTTCCTGCGGGCTTGCATCTTCCTGCGAACTCTCCATACTGATTCCTGCATCGCCATCTGTAGATTTTTCTCCATCGAAGAAGTATGAACTACCAGACTTAGTGCCTTGCCCGCTCTCTGCATTATTTCGACCAATGGAAAACGATTTCTCCAGGAAAATGACATCTCTGGACACGACTATGCATCTTTTGTGGAAATCGTTAAGCCTGTACGCCTTGGATTGTTCTGAGTATCCTACAAAAATAAGTTTTAGACCTTTTGTTTCAAACTTTCCTTTACCTGGCTTCTTGTTTAGGCTGATACTATCGCACCCAAACGTTTTGAACATTCATATGGAGTCTTGTCATTCAGCTTCTTGGTAATCGTCCGATTACGTAAATAAGTGGCCGTATTTATTGCCTCAGCCCACAGAAATTGTGGTTGAGTCGCCGCTTCCAGCATACACCTCGCCATCTCGACTAAAGTTCGGTTGGCCCTTTCAGCTACTCCGTTCTGCTGGGGCGTATAGCTTGCTGTAGTTTGATGTATAATTCCTTTATTTCGAAGAAATTCCCTAAACTCCGCATTGACGTATTCCAAACCGTTATCGCTACGCATACGTTTTACCTTACCTCCCGTTTGTAGCTCCGTCTGTGCCACAAAGCCCTTAAAGGCATTTAACGCTTCCGACCTTCTTCGCAAAAAATATGTCCAAACATATCTCGTATAATCATCGATAAACGTTATTACATAGCTCGCACCAGATATAGAAGCCACGCGCATGGGGCCGCAAATATCCGTATGTATCAGTTCCAGTTTACTTTTTGTGTAAATCCCATCAAACCGATCGAATGGTTTTCTTGTTATCTTACATGTTCCACATGTTACACAATCAAAATCTCTGCAACTTTTTAAATCCTATCCGCGAACTATACTCTTGCTTGAAAGTTTTCGTAAATCTCTCAGGTTCAGATGTCCAAATCTGCTGTGCCAAATTTGTAAATTTGACTTTTCCGCTGCTTGCACACTGTAAATCTTTTGTTTACATTTGCTCGACACTCTCTCAATTTCTCTTTTTGACGTGATAACGTCTTATAAATCGATAGAGCAGGCTGCACGCTCGAAAAAGCATGACTCATACGTCGTTACCTCTGCCGCGACACAGGCAGAGCAAACGTGACGTGAGCAGCAGCAGCAGAGAAGAGAGAGAATGAGAGAGAGTGGTTAAAATTTAATGCTTTGCACTGCTCTGGCAACCGCAAGGGCAAAGCGGTGTTTCTCCGTCTCGCTCTCACCGCCCGTTTTGCAAAGGTGTTTTTCCGTCTCGCTCTGCTCTCCCGCTTTGTCTATTTAAAGCTCGAGCACTGACGCACGCGTATGTGTGTATTTCAGTCTTTGACGCCGCCCTCTTGTTTGCATGTGTGGTGCAGATGCTAGAGTGTTCGAGTCTTAATCTAACGATCGCGGGTTCGAGTACCAGTCGCAGCAATTGTGTTTTCGAAAAAATGTAAGTTGGCTTTTATAGACTTTCTATAATATTTATATCCATTTAACTTAACATATCAACAAACAGCCGGCACTTCCTAATCCTCTCCAGAAACTGGCCATTTACAGCCGGCACTGCCTGATCCTCTCCAGAAACTGGCCATTTGCATCCGGCACTGCCTGATCCTCTCCAGAAACTGGCCATTTGCAGCCGGCACTGCCTGATCCTCTCCAGAAACTGGCCATTTGCAGCCGGCACTGCCTGATCCTCTCCTAAAACTGGCCATTTACAGCCGGCACTGCCTGATCCTCTCCAGAAACTGGCCATTTACAGCCGGCACTGCCTGATCCTCTCCAGAAACTGGCCATTTGCATCCGGCACTGCCTGATCCTCTCCAGAAACTGGCCATTTGCAGCCGGCACTGCCTGATCCTCTTCAGAAACTGGCCATTTACAGCCTCCCTCTCTCAATTTTACATTATTTTTTTACCCAGAGTCAAATAATTGAGAATGATTCGTTGTTAAACTAAGAACTTTTGTGTATTAAATTGAAAATTATTCGGTCTTAAATGAAGTAAATTTTGCATTTTCCTTGAGCATAAAATGTATTCAAAAATTGGTTGTCTGTAAAGTCGGTTTACTGACGATAGTTAAACGTGACAAGGTCTTAAGTAAATGGTACCATTCCATCAGTATTTTCTTAAGACGTTGTCACGTTCAACGTCAGTAAACTGACTTTACAGACAACCAATTTTTTTTTGTCGTTAATAACACAAGCCATTTTATTTGTAAATTTTACTGAGTGTCCATAACTAATTATTTTACCAACAGATAAAAAATTGTGGTTCAGTTCTGGAACAAATAATACTTCGCGTAGCAAGATGTCACTGCAACAATGTGATTTTATTTTTACATCTCCTACGCCTTGTGCTTTAACTTTATCGCCTTATGCCATCGTAATGCTCTCATTGCTCTCTCTTAAAGTTTCGAAGTATGATCTCTCTCTGCACATGTGAGAAGAAGCGCCGCTGTCCAAGATCCAATTTTTGTCGCCAATTCCTGACTTTCCAATATACGCACTCATTGCTGCTTTTGCCTCTCTCTCTCTTTTGCATTGCGCTCTCATATGACCACGTTTACCGCATGCATAACACTTTACGTTTCGTTTTCGGTCGTAATCCGAAGTCTTCTTTGCGCCCTTCGCTGAAAAAACTTGCTCAGTTCCGTTATTATTTCCAGTCTCTCTATCATCTCTCCGTGATTCCTCTTCCAATATTTTGACCTTCAGTTGACTTAGAGTAGGTAGCTGGTCTCTGCATTTCATTGCAACAACAAAATTATCCATGTCGTCCGGCAAACTGCACAGCAGTAAAAAAGAGAGTAACTCGTCTGGAACTTGTACATCGATTTCGTTAGATTCTGGGCAATCGAACAAAATTTGGTGACTTGCGGAAATATCCTATCGGTGCTTTTAATTTGAAACTTAATCAATTGCTTAAACAAACTGACTTTTCTGGCTGGTCCATGGGCAAAATAAATTTCTTGCAACTTTTTCCATGCTTCTTGTGCGGTTTTGCAGGTTCTGATATAAATAAGTTCACTTGGCTTCACGCACATGATTATCCTGGCTAAAGTCTTCTCATAATTTCTCGGCCATAACCATTTTTCTGTGGCGGTCATTGTGGGGTCCAAACCACCTATAACATACTTCCACATCTCGGAGGTAACTAATAGACTTTTCATTTGAAGTGACCAACTTTCGTAGTTGTCGCCCGACAATTTTTCAATGTTCATCATTCCGTGCGACATTTTTCCGTTTATTTGACTACACTCTTTCTATGCCGAATTATTAGAAAAACACTACCACAAATCAGGGTACCGTGCCGACGTACTTCTCAATTAAATTCCTTTACTAGTTAACAGGGCCTGGGCCCATAACCTTTGTAAGAGTTGAGAACTGACACAATGGTAATCGCAGATGTTAACTTGAACCGAAATAAGAGGACAACGTCTTTTCGGGTTAGAGTCATTTAATGTAGTAAAGCTTAGAACTAATACAAAAGAGTTGTATGGAAAAGCTCTATCAGCTGTTATACATTCTAGTTGATATAAAGGTAAACATGGCAATGTTCTAACAGTTCCTGCTTAGAAAATTTTATTTCCTGTCGTATAAATGTGAGAGCTACCTTAGCCGAGACCAAGACTCCTTGTAAAATATTTTCCGGCCCGGAAAACCCGATATTTTGACGTTTACGGCATATAGTCCCAGAGGTTCAAATTTATTTAGTAAATGGCTTTTTTTTAGGAAATTACTGTTGAAATCACGTGCTAAAATTATTTCAATTTGGTATTCTGATATTTCTATAAGGACGATAAATGCATCCAACGAGAGCCTTTCTATTATTATAGCCTGAAATTTCTAAAAATATGTACTCAATCGGACTTTCAATTGGCTGTTTACATTTAACATTACACTTTAATTTCAGCAACACCACCATCATGACCAACACGATCTGAACGAAAAACATTGTAGCCATCACACATAACCGACATATCACACAAATCAGACATAAACCAAGTTTCGGATACACAAATCACATCAACATTTGACTGAATAAAGAGTAGCCTAAACTCATCTATCTTTTTCAGTAAACTTTGCGCATTTATGTGTACAACCTTGAAACAATTCCTGTAGTCACTAAGTACTCTAATCATACTACCAGAAATGGAACTACCTATCTTACCACTCATTCAATCTCAATGGATACATATAAATAAAAACATATAAATGGTCTGATTATACATTAATTCTAAGTATAACTTAACAATTAAAGATAAAGATAATGTTTGTTCTTTAATGTTTGGACTTTAATGTTTGGAACTTTTGGAAAGGGGTATATTGCTTTTATGATAATCAGGCTATGTAAATTTTAGGGTTTTTTCTTTGGGAAAAGTGCGCTTACACTGTCACAAATTAATTTTCATTTTTTAAAACGGGTATTTACGATATACTTACATCTAAATACCAAAATATACGCTTATTCTCCCTAAATAATATTCAGTGTTGAATTTTGAGTATGATCATAAAACCAATATACCCCTTCCCAAAAGTAATAAATGGATAAACAATGAAAATAAATTGATTTTTTCTAGCAAAAACATTTGTACCATTCTAAGATTTTATGTTTCTTATGTATCTGGAAAAAACAAATTTGAGTTAATATCGACTGGCCCTGAGACGAAAAAAAATTTAAAACCGTTTTTTTGATTAAAAACCCGCTTAATATTATACCAAGATTAGTCTAGTATTTTTTTATGAAGGATAACCGTATTTTTTGTCTTTCAAATTGCAAGAACTATTTCAATGTTATGATTTTTTAAAGTTTTTTGTCCAACAGCGATTATCTCGAAAAGTATTGATGGTATCGAAAAAATATTTAAGGGTCACTATATGGACATGACGCACTTTAAAATGTGGGTATGCAATTTTTTTCAGAGCGAAAAAAAACAGGGGTGTCCGAGTTGATATGGAATGTCCCATATATGATATGGTTCACAGCATTGAAATTTTTACATAAAACTCTAAACGTGCTGAGCATAATTAGATTTACATACAGGCAAATGTAAAGGACAGAAAGAACGAGTAAATCTTGAAGGGACAGCAATATCAACATTACTTAATAAAATTTGAGAGTCTATAAGACCAAGAAGGAGCTTGTGGACGAAGATCACTTCACTGCAAATTCGGCGATGATGTAGGGACGGAAGGTTAATTAATTTAAGCCTATAGCGGTAACTCGACAAGAATCTATCAGAATCCCAGTTTAAGTTTCGAAGGGGAAAGATAAGAAATTGCTTCTGAACAGATTCAATTAGATCTTGCTGTTTCTTGTACTTCGGGCTCCACACACAGGAACGGTACTCTAAGATTGATCGAACTAAGGACACGTAGAGAGTCCTTGTAGTATAAGGGTCATTAAATTCTTTGGACCATCTCTTAATAAATTTTGTTGGTTGTTTGACCTTAACCTTCCGTCCAGCCCGTAAAGACCCTTGGAATTAGTGGTTGTATCAATTGGTTTTGACTCGGTTAAATTCACATAATTGTCCCCGACAGCGGACCACGGCCGCAACGTTGCCATTTACGGCTCAACTTTGCTTTGCTTTCGCTTTGCTCAACTTTGCTTTGCTTTCGCTTTGCACAACTTTGTTCTGTCTTAGATAAACCTTTCCTTTGATAAGCGTTTTCTTCAGATTAGAGATTTTCTCAACATTTTTTTCAACATTTTCAATCGTTTGAAACTTGCTTCAATTTTTGTTTTTGTTGCCACAATTACCTTGAGAACTGTGAGGCGTTTGACCGATAAGACACCTTTAGCTTTATTTACCATGGCAGAAATGTGGCTCTTAAAACTTAATTTGTGATCGAAAAGAACTCCAAGGTCATTAGATGCTTCTATCCGATCAAGTGAATGATTCCCCAAGGAGTAGGAGACAAGATGAGGAGAATAGCGATAAAAGTCATGAGTTTACATTTAGAGTAGTTAAGTTAGTTAAGAAAGAAGATTTATCGAACACCAACTGAGAAGAGAATTTAAGTCATGTTGAAGGTCATTATGTGAGAGTCGATTTGAGTATGGTAGGCAGATCTTGACATCATCGGCATACATTAGATACAGATGAACAGAAGGTCGTTAATAAACAAGAAAAAGAGAAGTGGGCCAAGGTGACTGCCTTGTGGGACACCGGAAGTGACATTGATACGGTTTGACAAATAAGAAGCGGTCCATTTGAGAATAGAAGGGGAAAATCCTAAAAGAGATAGATTTTAAAATAGGAGTGAGTGATTAACAGAATCAAATGCTTTACTGAAGTCTGTAAAGATTACATCAACTTGCATACGACTTTGAAAACTTCGGTTAATCAGATTAGTGAATTCCAATAGATTAGTAGTTGTGGATCGCTGTTTAAAAAAAACATGTTGAGATGGTGACACCAGGTGTTGTAGTTGCAGGGTTATATAGGACGACATTAATTTTATAGATGTGTCAGAAAACTTAAAAAATTTTGTCAGCTTCATTATTAATAATTTATGGTTAACTGCGTCGAATGCCTTACTTAAGTCCAGCAGTGTTAGAAAAGTAATTTTACTTTTATCAGTTTTCCTAAGTATGTCCTTAACAATCTTTGTAATAGCAGTCGTGCAACTTCTCTGTTTTTGGAAATCTGACTGATCATTACTTAACAATTTATTTGTAGTTATGAATTTATTAATTTGTCCGGCAATTAGCTTCTCAATAAGCTTTGAGCAGTATGAAAGTATTGAAATAGGCCTATAATCATTTTTGCCCTTGTGAATAGGAAACATTTTAGCTAATTTCCAGGTCTCTGGAAAGGTGGATGTCGTTATGGCCGTATTAAATATAAATATCAAGTGTTTAATGACTTTGGGTAATATTATTTTCAAAAAGATTGGATTTACATCATCAAGTCCTGTAGCTTTTGATTTGGTTTGTAGTATAGCTTTTAAGACATTACATTAAATTACACGAACAAAATTGAAACAATTAATCATACTATCTACGGTCTCTGTTGTCATATAGGTGCTATAGTCAGAATCAGGTACATTTATGTTTAAAAATTTTTTATTAAGGTCGTCTTGTAACAGGCCAAATAGATGTAAGATGAGTTGGTCAGAGAAGAGCTATCCCTGTCTCTCAAGAGAGAGCGCCAGAGAGAGCTGAGTACGTGCAGGGAACTTGTGTTCAATCTCGATTGAATAATAAAGCCAAGTAAACGTGTGAGAGACAAAACGAAATATAAAATAGACTTTTTAATTCCTGCTACAATCTCAGAAGTGGGACACACATTTTTTGATCAACCAAAACGCCTATAAAAAAAAATGTATGGATATAAACATATCGGAGGTTACAGTGCTGCAATTCAAAACTTGGCTGGAGCTTCTAAATCGCTCAACGAATAGCACCAAAGCGGAATTGTTTGCACGGCTTAGCAGCGTTCCTGCCGAAATTCGCGGAAAGCGCCCATGAACACTGGAGCAAGCAGAATCGGAAAGTGACGGGGAAAATCGCAGTGAGCTTGTTAGTGCCGTGGAAACTTTGGAAAATCTACGTGATGAAATTGCAAAGGCTTTGGATATGCTGAAAAATCTTAAAGGCGCTGGCGTCGACCGAAACAGCGGAGTCAGAGATGACGAAAATGAGCAAAATGCAGATCAACAAAGCAACGGAGGCAGAGGAAATGAAAACGTAGAGCAGCAAAACGAAGAAGACAGAGGAAGCGGGAATGACGGCGAATCGGTGGAGGCATAGGAAATGAAGAGGCAGAGCAGCAAAATGGCGGAGGCAGAGTAGATGACAATTGGCGACTGCGATACGATGGCGGCAGAGACGGCGGCGACAGAGATGGCGTCAGAGACGGCGGCAGAGGTTTCGGTAACGCCGTTTATGATGAAATTGCATCGCAACAAGACCACAACGAAAGGGGAAATGGTGAATTTTCGTCACCGGGATTCAACATGGCCAAGGAAATGCTGACATATCAGCTTTATTTAGATTTTCAGACATTCAGCGACGAGTCTGGCTTATCAGCAAGATAAAAAGCAGAGCACTGCAGTGGCTTGCTGATGGAGAACGGTTCGCGAAGCCTACAAATGAGCTGCTTGAACAACTGCATCTAGCTTTCGGGAGCGTCGAATTAAAGTCAACATAAGGCGCAAATTTGAGGCGCGTATCTGGTCACCGACTGAGGAATTCGCTGTCTACTTTGAAGAAAAATGCAGACTGGCTAGTTACGTACGGACTCGTAGAGGGCATTCCTTCCTAAGCTGCCAGGATCATGCTGTGGATGAGGCGCAGAAGATCATCGTGTGGCTGAATGTCCCCAAAATAGGAAGAAGATCGAGAACGAATGTGTAAGATTGTTTAAAATTTTTTGTGTTGAAAATGCTAACCAGCACATTATTACAGAGTGCTTTATAGATTCGGGAAGCCCTGTGCCATTGATAAAACGTTTATACTTACCAGCCAATATTAAATTAGGACCTCAAGAAGAGACTTACTTTGGTTTTAATAAAAGCTTATTTAAAAGCTATGGCAAAATATTAGGTTTTATATACAAAAAAGAAATAAAGATTAGGTTTAACTTAATTGTGGTGGTTGACGAATCTATGAGTTGTAATATTGTGCTGGGTAGAGATTTTATGAATGCTTGCGAATTAGAAATTGATTTAGAAGCGTTGAAAATATTTAGAGTATATAGTAGAGTATTGAAACCGAAGTCGAGAAGAAATCCAATAATTGTATGGAAATTAGTAAATGGGAAACCGAATCGGCGGTACGGCGGAAAATATAGGTACAAGTTTAGGTGAGAACAGGTTAGGTACAAGATTAGGTAAAGAAAATGTAGGTACAAGTTTAGTTGAGGAGAATTTAGGTATAAACAAGTTAGGTAATAGCTTTTGTGATAATAGTTCAGGTAATATCTTAGATGAGGAAGCTTAAGGTAACTTAAAAGAGAGTATATATGGTGAAGAAAATTAAGGTTCGGACGTATTGGGACAAAAAAGTGTAGGTTTGTTGAGAATTGATAAAAGCGTCTAAGATAAGCAAAAGCCTAAGTATTTGGAAATGTTAGGTGAACTTAAATAAAAAGCAAATATATTGGAGGATAATTTTGAAAGGGAAATGCTAGAAACAAATATTTTAGAAAATGAGAATGAGGAAATGGCTTACAATATTGGTGATCAGGGTAGTTATACGGATCAAATGAAGCTTATTGAATTGGTAAAGGCGAACTATATAAGTGTACGGCGACCAAAAATTTCGAAAGTTAAATGTGAAATAAATATAATCTTAGAAAACTCAAAACCGTTTAAGTGTGTACCTAGAAGGCTGTCTTATAGTGAAAAGGAGGCTTAGAGTAGTAAAAAGACTGGGGGGCTTAGACTGTGCATTGATTTTAGAAGATTGAATAAAATTATGGCTAAAGATAATTACCCTATCTCCTTGATCGATGATTTGTTTGATAAATTGGTTGGAAAATCAGTGTTTATTGAACTGGATTTAAAGAATGGGTACTTCCACGTTTTTGTACACAAAGAGTCAGTGAAATACACATCCTTTACAACGCATTTAGGGCAATTTGAGTTGTTGCGCATGCCTATGGGGTTGAAAACTGCTCCTCAGGTATTTCAAAGGTTTGTAAATGATATATTTTGCTGATATGATTCGAGAGAAAATTGTGTTAATATATATGGATGACATATTAATTGCAAGTCAGAGTATTAAAGAACATTTAGAAAAATTAGCAGAAGTATTTAGAAGATTAGTGGAGAATAAATTAGAACTAAGAATGGATAAATGCAAGTTTCTACAAAATAGGGTAAAATATTTAGGTTTTCTAATATCAAATGAAGGCATAAAAGCAGATGATAGAAGCTATAAAGAGCTTTCCTATTCCAAATAAAGTTCAAGCTGTACAGAGTTTTTTAGGTCTTTGTTCTTATTTTTGTCGCTTTATTAAGATAAGATTTATATCTTATATAAGATTTATTTACTGAGAAAAGATAGGGCGTTTGAATATGGAAAGGAAGAGTTGGATTGTTTCACACTCTTGAAAGAGAATTAAGTTGCAGCTCCTGTGTTAACTTTATATGATCATAACTTAATATGATCATCGAGCTCCATTGTGATGCGAGTGCTTTAGGGTTTGGGGCTGTACTGTTTCAGAGAAAGGAAGCTGCATTCGATTTTTTATTTTTCGAAAAGATCAACGACAACTTGGTTATTTGTCAATCAAGAGATACTAAGATAAAAGAGATTAGGGAAATTTTTGAGAACAGGGGCATAAGTGGTTTGAAATGAGGAATGGGATTATATATAGCGGCCAAGAGGCCGCTTATTTTCGAGAGTCAGTGTGAAGCGCTAGCGGCTTCGAAATGTCCCGCTTCACGGAGCCCAGCGCTCTCGCACACTTTCTTTTCCTCTCTCTTCCTCCGGGCTTCCAGTCCGCAAGAGCTTTCCAAGCAAAGTGTAGTTCGCTAGTGTCCAAAGTCCGAAGTCAAATTTCTCCGACATCTTGCAAATTTCGTTTGGGCAAAGTGAAAATTCCAAACAAAAAACAAAAGCGACTGTGAAAATATACATACGCGCCCAGCCGCAGTGAAAATTAAGAGATCCGAAATTAAACAAAAAAAAGTCGTTCTGTCAAAGTCGGCCTATACATTTTTCTTCTTGTTTACTGTGTTCCTGCTGTTGTCCAAGCGTACATACATAAATATTCACACGTCAATATACATATATATACATATTTTCAAACAATCCACTACACTACACTACAAATTAAATATATTGAAAAATATACGTCCAAAATTACACAAAATTAAATCTATACATGTATAACTACACACTAATAAATACATCAAATAAAACAATATATATGCAAATATACAACAAATACTCCGAGAAATTACAGTCCACATCTATCCACATATTATAAAATATAAACCACAGTTTTATTATTACAGTCGGCACAGAAACGCCGGCTTAATAATTCAATTTTTTTTACCTTCTTACTATTCTGCGCGCCACAAGTATATATATTTATATTTCCATTTACATACTTACATCAGCGTCGTCAAAATCGATGCACTGATTTTGTGGCAATTCTTCCCGCCTCTCGTTCTCTTCTCTTGTTTTGTTATCTCCGCTATCTGCATTGACCCACGGCCAATGCACAAACATCCGCACGCATTAAAAACAAGAGCGGCGAATACAGTGCCGATAAATAAAATTCCTCCACTACAAAAAATACAAAACTATTAATTTCTAAATAAAAACAAATCAGTTCAGAAAATAACAAATAATTACAAGACAAAATTCAATAGCTAGATATATCCAATTTAGCTAGCTTTTGTTATTTTTTTCTCATTGTTTTAGCGTTTTTTGGTTAAACTAAATTTGCTAAAAATACGAATGGTTTCCAGACAAATTTGGTGTGCTGTAACCTGCAAGATAGAAAATATTCCACAGCGCCGCGTCTCTCCAACGACGCCAGTGTGACCGCTCTGCGTTTCCTACAGTTTGTTCCGTTCCTTTTACTTATTCAATTCTTTAACTTAATTCCAAACTTAAAGAGAATCCAGTGTTTGACATCACACTTTAAAGTGTTTCGGTATCACACATTCCAGTGTTTCGATTCCACACATTTCAGTGTGTCTTTCCGTGTTCCGTCCAAAATACACATATATAAATAAAATACAAAATGCCACTCAGCGAGAAGCCCACTGCGACAACGGCTGCCTTACATAAATTTATTGCCTTAGTGACCGTGTAAGCCAATTCCAGGCGATGGTCAGCACTATTGGCCTCTCCACGCCGTCGCTCTACACATACCAAGTCCACAGAGATCACATTGGTTTATTTGTGCTCTACGAAGCTACCAAAGCTTATGCTTTCTTTGTGGGAGCAATCCTTAAAAAATAAAACCCAGATTCCCAAGTGGCAAGAGCTCGATACATTCCTGACTGAGTGCTATAGAACTCTAGAGGCCATAGAATCCATTCAACCTTCCAAGTTATGTCTCCGTCAGTTCCAATCGACAACCTCCAAGGTGTCCCCACGAGTACTGAAATCCTTCTGTTCTCAAGTGGTTCCAAAACCGACAACCTCCAAATTGTCTCCACGAGTGCTGAAGTCCTTTAGTACGAAAGTGGTTTCGCTACAATTTGTGTTCAAGAGAGAACCATCCAGTACGTATCTGTATCTGTATCACACATCCTACAGATAACGGTAGTCGATCGTTCGTCCTATATCCGAAAGAAACAGTTGTGCTTGAATTGCTTTGCAAGGGACCATCCACTTCGGGATTGCACAAGCGCCCACAGCTGTTTCACTTGCACTTGTTGCATCCAAGCAACTCTTCCTCCGGTGTTACGACTCCTCCTTTTGATTCAAGGCCAGTACCCGCCTCCATCCAACGGATTTCCGTGTTCTGTACGCAAGTTTCCAAGCCTTCAAATTCATCCAATTTTTGGGTTCCGTACGACGCCATGAAATGCAGACGTTCCCGAGGTATTTATTTTCAAGAGTCAGTGTGAAGCGCTAGCGGCCTCGAAATGTACCGCTTCACAGAGCCCAGCGCTACGAATTATTTCTGCCCAACCGTCTTCTTATTCTTCTACGTGGGATTTTGGATCTTCAAACTCGACCATATAATTTCGGCTTTTAATCCGCCCACTCTATTTCATAGGTCATAATATTATAATATTTTTATTTCAGATAATATTTGCGTTTCATGGTTAGTGTATTAAATTTTAGTTTCCCATTTATTATTTTTATAACGTTATTTAATTATTGCATTGAAAAACATTATTATTATTTTCAATATAATTGCAGGATTTCTTCACTAATCACATAAAAAATACTATTTCATTAACCCACATATATTATATATGTCGTAGATTAGTTGGCCAATTTAAATTATAACAACTGTTAGCTTTGGTTTGTCTTTCGCTTCCCATTCGTTTTCATGTACTTCTGTGCTGTTCCTTCGGCTGTTCAAATGGAGGCAACAGTTTCTGTCGTCAATGTTAGTCTGTCCACTGGTGAGCGAGATAGAAGGATGCAGGTCTCCGCATCAAAAAGGAATTACGGAAAGTTCTCAGTAGTGTGTGTATTGGAATGCGAGAGCGAGAGTAGAATAAAGTAGAGAGTGACGCTGGCAAAAGGGACGCAAGCAGTAAGAGAGATAATTCGTATTCGAAGAGCAGCCTGAAGCAGAGGACGATTCTAGTGACTCCTGAACATCAGAAGTGGGATTGCCCAGGCCTCAAATCGAAAGCAAAAATAATCTGAAGCTGCTTTTGGAATCACAAAATCGTACTTTCGCGGAACTTATAAAAGCAGTACAGCGAGCACCGAATGACGCAGTTACCGTTGTATTGCCGAAGTTTAATCCTGATCGTGCAAGCGCGGATGCAGTATCATGGAGTGCAACGGTGGATTACATTCTTTCCGAAAACAGTCTAGAAGGCAGCGCTCTCGTGATGGTTCTCAGTCGGTCCTTGCAAGGAAGCGCGTTTCATTGGCTTGCACAAAAGGTCTACCCTGGGATCACATGGACGCAGTTCAGAGAGCTGTTTTTGCAGTATTTCGCCGGAACGGAGACCTTGGCTGTGTTGAATCTGCTGAATGGTAGCCCAACAGAAGGAGAATCTATGTCGATGTATGGAAGCAGAGTTGTAACATCCCTGATGTCCAGGTGGAACTCCCTGACGGTAGAGCAAATTGCCGTTTCTGTTGCTTTGGCACACGTGGCTGGATTGGACAAGCGATTGCGACCCCTTGGAACTTTTCAACAATTTTGTGAGTCGTTCCAATTTTGTTTTGACTCAGGAGCCGAGTGCTCGCTCATCAAGGAAGCTGTCTCGCTAAAGCTGTCTGGATCTAGAATAAATAACGTAGTAATTTTAAGAGGTATTGGTAGTATTACGGTTTGCAGCACCCTACAGATATTGGCTAAAGTTTTGATTTGTGATCATTCCTTCGAAGTTCTTTTTCATGCAGTTCAAGATAGTTATATCAAATATGATGCTTTGATTGGGCGCGAAATTTTGAGCCAGGGAATCGGTGTAACAATTACATCTAATTCACTTTCAATGTTTAATGAAAAAACTGTATTGCCTGTATTGGATATTGAATTTCTTTTTCATGCAGTTCAAGATAGTTACATTAAATACGATGCTTTGATTGGGCGAGAAATTTTGTGCCAGGGAATCGGTGTAACAATTACATCTTTCAATGTTTAATGAAAAAAACTGTATTGCCTGTCTTGACTTTAGACTATGTTCTCGATTTGGCCAATGTTGATACCGATCTAAATGGCTTAGATAAGGATAGGCTAACATCAAAGCTTCCGAATTATTCTGGTTCGTTTATAAACGGTATTGCACAAAGTCGCGTAACTACGGGGCAGCTAGAGATTCGACTGATTGATCTGTTCTCTGTTCTCACAATTGTTGAAACCTCTGTATGCTTTAACTTCCAAAATCATATCGTTTGAGTGGAACCCGGAGCACGAGCAAGTACGACAAAGAGTAATTTTTATCTTGACCAATGAACCCGTGCTCACTATATTCGGCCCACTTTTTCCGATTGAGCTTCACACCGACGCAAGTGCTAATGTTTACGGGGCCATTTTATTGCATAGGATCGAGAACAAGCCTCGAGTGATCGAGTATTTCAGCAAAAGGACTTTCGCCGCAGAATCACGCTACCACTCATACGAGTTGGAAACGCTCGCAGTATATGTCTCAATGAAGTATTTCCGTCATTACTTGCATGGTCGTCAATTTAAGGTGCATACGGATTGTAATTCGCTCAAAGCTTCCAAAACCATAACCGAGTTAACTCCTAGAGTGCAAAGGTGGTTGTCGTATATGCAGGTTTTTTAAGTTCGATATTGAGTATAGACCAGGTGATCGAATGGCTCATGTAGACTTTCTCTCTCGAAACCCAGTGTTGAAAGATCGTAAAAATTCAAAAGGTATAACCAAAAAGCGTATAAACTTGACAGAGATTACCGACAACTGGTTGCTGGCAGAGCAGCAAAGAGACGAAGAAACATCATCTATCGTGTCCAAATTGCGCAATGGAGAACTTCCTGAGGATATAGCGAAAACCTTTGAGTTACGTGGTGGTACTCTATATAGGAAAATTCAAAGACATGGGAAAACTCACTGTCTACCTATTATTCTAAAGCCCTTTAGGTGGTCTGCTGTTAACAACGTTCACGAGGCAATTATGGATCTCGGTTGGGAAAAGACCCTTGCAAAAATGTACGAGTACTATTGGTTTGACAAAATGTCAAAGTATGTCCGAAAATTCGTTGACAATTGCATTAACTGTAGGTTACCTAAACCTCCGACTGGCAAGGTACAAGCTGAATTGCATCCCATTCCGAAAGTGAGCGTCCCGTTTCATACAGTTCATATTGATATCACAGGGAAGCTTAGTGGTAAGTAACCCATTAATAACAGTTAAGGAATTGTTATACTAAAAGCAATTATGAACATATCTGTAGCATACATAAAGAACCGTTCGGTGAGAATGCATTAATACCCATTTATAAAGCAACAATTAAAATATATTTTAAAACGGAGTTTTTTTTGTTTTTGACATATGTATATGTCGAGGGGTCACTAGAATCTTCTGCTCTTCGAATACGAATGGTCTCTCTTACTGCTTGCGTCCCTTTTGCCAGCGTCGCTCTCTACTTTATTCTACTCTTGCTCTCGCATTCCAATATACACACTACTGAGAACTTTCCGTAATTCCTTTTTGATGCGGAGACCTGCATCCTTCTATCTCGCTCACCAGTGGACAGACTAACATTGACGACAGAAACTGTTGCCTCCATTTGAACAGCCGAAGGAACAGCACAGAAGTACATGAAAACGAATGGGAAGCGAAAGACAAACCAAAGCTAACAGTTGTTATAACTTGAATTGGCCAAATAATCTACGACACGGCCATCCTGACTTTCGCACGTCCTCGTGTGTTTCCAACTTAAAAACATTACAAAATATTATCTCTCAATAATAAATAGAACTAGAAGTTAAAGCATAAATAACTATATTTTCATTAATCAGAAGCCTTATAAACTATTAATCTATGAATAACAAATCAAACTTAGCTTTTTTCCTTTCTTAACATTTTTCCTCAATAAAATTATTCTTTTAAATTCAAAAGTTATTCAGAATTCTTAATTCTTAACTAGCAGATCGAACTTACACTTCCTCATACGTAAACAAAGGACAATACTTTTATTATTTCAAGGCTTGAGATCCGGACTGCCATCAATTCAAACAATATTCATTTTCCATTTTTATTTGCTTTTTCAATAAGCAATCACATTGTTACATCGTCAATCACTATCTCTAACAGTTTTAATTTTACTTAACAATTTAAGTCTTGTCTCGACCAACCGGCCAACATAGCACACAGTTGTCTCGACTATAAACAGATCAATCGACCAACCGGCCAACATATAGCATACAGTTGTCTTAACTATAAACAGATCAATTTACGGGTATTCATTTCAACCAACAGGCCAACACATAGCACACAACTATGATTTACATTTTCTTATTTCATAAATCATCGCAGCCATCACTGGCTCGATCAACATCATCTTCATCCATGACCGCCTCGTCCTGCTCTGTGGTAATCCCCTTCTCAGGCATTCTTCGTAAAAATTCGTGGGAACATTTGTAAGTTCGATTGCTCTTTAACGCTTTTAATTTATATCGATCACCTGGTAATAGCTCAACAATTAAAAATGGGCCTTTAAACTTGGGGTCTAGTTTCGTCTGGTGTCGCTCCTCATTCTTGAGTAAGACATGATCCCCAACTTTATGCTCAACAATAGTGGCTTTATTCCGATCGAATCCTAATTTCTCATATTTGGAATTTTGTTCCTTATTGTGCTTAGCTATATTTCTGATTAGATTTACATAAACCACACTCTCGTTTTCAGCAACGGGTACAAGACCAAATGGTCTAGCTTCTTTTCCAATTAGTAACTCTATTGGACTAACCTTCGTTACCCGATTGGGAGTGCAATTAAGAGCCAGTTGAATTTCATACAAAGCGTCCTGCCAAGATCCCTTGCCTGTTTCAACCGCAGTTAGCATAGATTTAAGAGTACTCATCACTCGTTCGACCTGGCCATTGGCCCGGCTGGCGCCAGTTGCGATAAATGTAAATCTATCTTTTGTGCTGAGCAAAAGTCACGAAACACAGTACTAGCAAAGCTACGTCCCTGATCAGCTATCAAATGGGAAGAAACCCCAAAAATCGATACTAAAGACCTCTCTGAATTAATGCAGCTTTCAGAGTCTAGTATAGTGGTGTGAAACAAATGGACGATTTTAGAAAATGCATCTATTTGAACGATTATATATTCCTTTTGGTCATTTTTTCGCAGTAAGAGAGATCATTCGTATTCGAAGAGCAGAAGATTCTAGTGACTCCTCGACATATGTCAAAAACAAAAAAAACTCAGTTTTAAAATATATTTTTATTGTTGTTTTATTAATTGGTATTAATGCATTCTCACCGAACTGTTCTTTATGTATGCTACAGATATGTTCATAATTGCTTTTAGTATAACAATTCCTTAACTGTTATTAATGGGTTATTTTGGAGCGGTATTTTGCATGATAGAAACATTCTTACAGAACAGTTATCGATGTATGTTACAGATGGGCTATATAACGCTTATTTTAGAAACTTAAGTTGGAAGCGAAACCCGAAGATTGCCGAAGTGGTTTATACGTTATTTATATGTTGCGAAAGAACTGTTGCAGCATACAAAAAAAAGAACAGTTGTTTCCGTGTTTCACTCCATAATAATCTGAAAGGAAGACCGCAACATATTGAGAATGCATTCTTCACTCGCTGAGAACGCATAGAAATGTGCTTGCTGGAAGCGACCAGGTCCGACTGTGTGAGAGCTTCGACGTATGTATGTATGTATGTGCGTTTGCGCAGTTCGCGCTCACGCCATGACTTTTGGAATTAAAGAAAAAACACTGGGAACAAACAGTTCTCGCCGTCGGTCTGGGAATCTTACTCATTTTATTTTTGGGTTGACCGACGGAAAATTTTTGGATGGGATATTTTCGCTGTAAAAAATTTATGTATAAATCTATGTAAAATGGCGAAAAATTTATGTGGATCATTTATTAATATAGGTTATAATGTTCGAGTATTAATAAGGTTTAAGTAATGATAAGGTTATAAAGACAGCGGATTTTATGGCAGCATGGAGTTTTATGTAAGCTGGCTACGATTTTAGAACGACTGGACTACGACGAGTTTACGGCTTCTGCGACTGCTATCGACTTCAACTGTAGAGTGCGGCTTTCTGTAACTGCTGACGGCTTTCTGCAACTGCTAACGGCTTCTCTTCTGTTACGGCTTTACTTCTGCTACGGCTTTACTTCTGCTAACGGCTTTTCTTCTGCTTAATTTCACCACACGACTGCTGCTCTGCTACGGCTCTGACGACTACTACTTCTGACTCCGCTCCGGAACCACTGGCACTGCTATCTCACCAGCAAACCAGTACTGCCAACTCCTCTATATATCGCCTGCTTACATTCGGTCATTCTGCTCCTCGTCGTCTGTCCCAGACGACAGCAAGTCTTCATTTGATTCGACATATCTCCATAGTTTAATATTATCTACGCTTGTTGATGTAGAATTCGGGCCTTCAAAATCGGCAGCCTTCCTCACGTCATAGCGACCGCAACGCTTAACTTTGATTACTTCGTATGGGCCAAGAAATGGACTTGCCAGTTTCCTACCGGCGACAAACTGTGTTCGCTTAATTGCGACCAAATCTCCTTCTCTATAAGTGACTTCCTTCTTACGTTTTTTGTCATAGTTGTGTTTATACGCATCCTGGGCCTTCAAAATCTGCATCCTAGCTTCGTGACGCATCTCTTGTCTCTCCTTCTCAAAGTCTTCGATCAACTCTTGTTCCAGAACCGTAGTAATCTTGTCCGTGACTTTGGTCAGCATCTTCGTACCAAACATCAGTTCAAATGGTGCTTTTTGTGTAGAAGAGTGGACGTGCGAGTTGATGGCTTTCTGTACTTCGGCCACGAACTTATACCATTTTGTTGTATCCTCTGCTGACAGTTTACTAATGATAGACAAAATGACACGATTCACTCGCTCTATCTGGCCGTTCCATCTGGCCACTCCAGTTGTTGTCCAAACGTGTTGAATCGCATTCTCCTTCACGAACTCTTCAAGTGCGCCTGAAGTGAAAGCTGCTCCTCTATCAGTCACGACCCGAGCAGGCAATCCAAAAACTTTAGACCATTCTTCCAGCTTTTTGACAACTTCATCGGCACCTGTAGTTTTTGTAGCAAACAACCATACAAACTTCGAAAATCCATCGACCATTGCGAAAATGTATTTGTATAGTTTCGCCGTGAAGTCCATTGGGCCTAGGTGATCCAAATGCAGCGTCTGTAACGGTTGACCTCCTTTGTCGATACAGTTGAGGTAACCTTCCTGCTTACCAATCTTCTTATTGTTCATTATGCACTTTATGCTTGAGGCGATAACCTGTGCTACCTTTCGCCCATGTGCGGGATAAAAAATGGCTGCTGCAGGCTGTGCATCGCCTTTGTTACTGCAAAGTGTCCATCTGTATGGGCTTCAGTTATAATCTCGCTTTCCATTGCCTTGGGTACAACCAGAAGATCATGACCGTCCACATGCTTGTACAAAACGTCTCCTTTTAGCTTATATCCTTGGTATGGTCCTTTCTCCAAGATACACAAGATTGCATTAATGAAATTGTCTATCCGTTGTGCTTTCTTAAGACGTGCTGTTACTTCTGATCCCACTACCAAAATATTCGGAAATCGACTCAAGCAGTAAACGTGTTTCATTTTCTCTGCGTTACGATGCTCCACTGTAAACGTATAATCTTGCAGAGACAAGATCCATTGCGCCACTTCTCGAGGAACATCCTTTTTCTTGATAGTTTGGGTAAACGCTGCGCAATCTGTGACCAACACAAAGTTAACACCCAGCAGGTAGTGTCTAAACTTCTCGATTGCCAAATGTGCAGCTTTAACCTCCAGAACATAACTATGTCGCTTAGAATCGCTCTCTGAGGTTTTTTTTTGCTCCAAAAAAAGATTGGATAAAGGTTTTCTCCAAACCGCTGAAACAACGTTGCGCCAAAACCATCCTTCGATGCGTCTGTGTGCAGCTCAGTGGGCGCATTTTGTGAGTAAATTCGTAGAACTGGTTCTTGGCAAAGGCTATTCTTCAACTGATTAAATGCGTTCAGCTCTTCGGCGTCCATCTTAAATTCTGCATCCTTTTTCAAGAGGTTTGTTAATGGTCGGGCTATGTGTGCGTATCCCTTGATGATCTTTCGGAAAAAACCAGTCAATCCCAAAAACGACTGCACTGCTTTGACGTTCGCGGGGATAGAAAAGTGTTTCCCCGCATGAGTCTTTTCGGCTCCAGGCCAAATCCTCCCGTTTTCAACCGTATGCCAAAGGAAATCGATCTTGCTTTCCAAAAACCGGCACTTCTTCCATTTTATCAGCAATGAGAACTGAGCAGCTACCTCCAAAACAAGTTTTAGCTTTTCCAAGAATTCATCCGCTGTCATTCCGTAAATTATGATGTCATCCATATAAATTTGCATAACATCTCGGCTAACCAGATCTTGAAAAACGCAGTTAATGAATCGTATGAATGTTGCCGGCGAATTTGTGAATCCAAAGGGCGTTTTATTGAACTCGAACAAGCCCTCCTTCGTTATAAACGCTGTATATTTTCGGCTCTCCTCCACCGGCGCAACCTTCTGAGAAAAGTGGAAGCCATCCCTATCCAAAACAACGCAGAATTTGGACATAAAATCGTAACCAAGCAGTCCGTTGTACTCCAGTTTGTTATCCGGCACCACCACGAATTTCTGGTGAACTTCAATGTTGTCTACCATCACTGTAGCAACAAAATCTCCCACTGGCGACGTTTTCGTATTGCCAAGACCCCTCAGCACTGATGCAGACTTTTTTAACTGGACATCGGGCAGCATTCGAAACACACTTTCCTTCATTATGGACACGTCGGCACCTGTGTCAACCAGGCAATTGATCGCCACTTTATTAATGGCAACGGATTTAAGACGATTGTTGTTGTGGCTCACTTTTACGCTTTGCTCAGCTTTTGGGCAACTTCTCGACATGTGACCACTTTCGCCGCACTTAAAACATTTGGTTGCAGCTTGACAATCCTTCCTCAGATGCGTTGTGAGTAGTCGGTTTTTTTTCCAGCGCCCGCTGCGTGTTTATGAACTGGTTCGCGTTCCTTAATTTGCTCGTATATTAAGTAATGGTTTTGAAGTTCCTCGTACGACTTGCAACTGTACATGTTATATTTGTATTCGTTTTTAACATTCAGGCCATCAACTATGTACTGGATGACTGACATAGAATCCACACCTACACCGAGCGCAGCAATTTGTCTCATTTGCAAAACATACTCATGGAACGATTCGGCTTCTCGTTTCTTACTTTCGCGCAGCTTCTTATGTACATCAGCACCGGCATATGTACGTTTGAATTCGGCGATCAATGCATTTTTTAGCTCGACGTAACTCCCGATGAAAACTTAAAAACAAGGCTGCTGCTTTTGTCATTATACTACGAGCTTGTACATATCGCTGTTTATCATCGAGCATGTAGGCATCTGCATTTTTCTCGAAATTAAAGAACCACTGTTCTACTGAAATAATCTGCCCATCGAATAATCTGCCAATTGAAATTGAAATTGAAATAATCTGCCCATCGAATTCCGGCACCACTTTTGCGAAACTTTCTGCTGAAACTATACTACCACTTTGTGCTTTTTGAGCATTTTGGGCCTGTAGATGGAGCAACTTCACTATTTCTTCGAGATTCCTACTGTTTTGCATAACTTGCTGTTCCATTTTCACCAACTTTTCACACTTCACAGCCAATTTTTCGTCTTCCGACATGTACTTATTTTTCGCTAGATCGGCAGATCGTGTATTGTATAGTTGTCTCTGTTGCACTGCAGGTTTTGGCACGGCTTTTTTCGGCGAATTTACAGTTTTCTTTTTTGGTGTGTACCCTTTTTTCATATCTCAGTTCACGCTTCTGCACGCATACACACACGGCTTTAATTTGCAAGGGTACTTTTGCATGTTCTATGACGACGAAGACAGCTTTAACTCTCAGCACTCTCAGCTTCTTGATCAGGCACGGTTGATCAGGCACGGTTGAGCAGGCACGGTTGAGCCCCCAAATGTGGATCATTTATTAATATAGGTTATAATGTTCGAGTATTAATAAGGTTTAAGTAATGATAAGGTTATAAAGACAGCGGATTTTATGGCAGCACGGAGTTTTATGTAAGCTGGCTACGATTTTAGAACGACTGGACTACGACGAGTTTACGGCTTCTGCGACTGCTATCGACTTCAACTGTAGAGTGCGGCTTTCTGTAACTGCTGACGGCTTTCTGCAACTGCTAACGGCTTCTCTTCTGTTACGGCTTTACTTCTGCTACGGCTTTACTTCTGCTAACGGCTTTTCTTCTGCTTAATTTCACCACACGACTGCTGCTCTGCTACGGCTCTGACGACTACTACTTCTGACTCCGCTCCGGAACCACTGGCACTGCTATCTCACCAGCAAACCAGTACTGCCAACTCCTCTATATATCGCCTGCTTACATTTATGTATAAGTCTGGGCGGGTATGTGTTGTAATTTTTGTGGACTGTATTGAAAATGGAAAAAGTGTGTAAAAATATTTTAGCTAGGGAAACACAGAGAAGGAATAGCACTTTATAACTGTAGGGGCCAATTTGGCGGATCCCTTGAAACTCGAAATATTTTCACTGTGCGCTTGGAATATATTTTCACGGAATTTTTAATTTTACTTATGTATGTACCCTTTCGGAGATGTGTGTATGTAGATGAATGTATGGATGTAATGATGTAATGATAATTGATGTACGGCCAAATGTACTTATGCACTCCAAGTGTGCTTGATTCGCACAAAAGGAAATTGGATAACAATTTCCGCACTATCAAAGACAAGGAAGGAAGGGCGAAATTGTATTTGAATTGCCGTTGTCGGATTAATCGGATTTCGATTTTGGACAAATCATACAGAAAGTCAAACAAAACGGAGTTTTCGATGGCTGACTGTTGACCGACAATTAAAGTAATTTTTTAGCAACTTCGTACTTATCTTGGTTGGAAAAGATTCGCTTGAAAGTCCGGTCGAATGATCAAAATGTTTGGGGGCGTCGAACTCGTCAGAAGGCAGCTTCGCTGGGCCCACGGGATTGTGGTTGCTGATTGCAGGTGGCAAGCTGTGGGGGAGAATACACTCGGCGATCGCGAGAAAGATGAAATGGAAAAACACTTGAAACTTTTAAATTGGCGCGGACCGATCGGGCGATGTATTGCTCAGAGTTGACATTGAACACTACACCCAAAAAAAAAAAATTGTCATAGAATCGATACGATTGTTACATGAATTGTATACTTTCGAGAATTAAAATTTTCGTTTTAAGATGCTTATTGAATTTATACTTTCGAAAGTATAAAAATTATACGTTCGACGTTATACCTTAGAGTATAAAAGTTATACATTCTAGTATTTTCCTGTAGTATATTTTTAATACTTATTTGTATACGTTTTATACTACGCAGTATAACAAATCGTATAAATTCTATCCTCTTGCGTATAAATTCTAAACTTTTTCTTATAAACTCTATACAATGCTGGAATAAATTTCATACTATTTGTATAAAAACCAGCTTTTCGCCCGTATATCTCAAAATCGTAAAAAAGTTTTTTTATTTCGCTATTATTGCTCGTTTAGACAGTAGCTTTGTTATCAACGGTTGGTTTCAACACATTGTTATTTTATATATCATACTAGCGGACCCGGCGAACTTTGTCTCGCCCTAATTCGACGCCATTATATAACCCCAGGGTAATAGTCAAACACTGCATTTCTTTATTTAGTATAGAGCGATATGATATACTGTTTTTTGTTTTATTTTCCGGCGCAAAAACAAACAATGAAGACGGCTTACCAACACGCGAACATGCAACGTACAGCTGGCCGTGCGAAAAACAGGGAAATTCTAGATTTATCCCGCAGACTTCTAACGATTGGCCTTGCGATTTGTTGATTGTCATCGCAAATGCCAATCGGACGGGGAACTGAATCCTCTTGAATTGGAATGGTAGATCAGTTGGAATAATCGGAATTCGTGGTATAAGGACTACCTCTCCTTTAAATGTTCCCTTGATGATCGTCTCTGAATCACGTTATTCATCAGTTTCTTGACGGACAACCGCGTACCGTTGCACAATTTCGGATTATTAGATTCCGCAGCATTATAATAATTGATCCCACCTTCAGTTGCAAATTATGCGGTGGAGTTCCTGGCACATCTAGCGAGTTCAAAAATTCTGTCGGATAGTTCGTCGCTTCATCCTCGTCGGTCACGCTGTCAACGGATCTGTATGAATGCAGTTCTCCATCGATTTGATTTTGAATAATGTAATTCAAATTATCTACGTCCTTGTTCTTCGCTGCTAGTATTGCCCGTTCACTAATCCAGTCGATATTTTTATAATTTTGCGCAATGTCGGGGAACACTTTGTTAATGAGTTCCTCCTTTGACGATGTGAACACGCAAAAATTTGCCGGAAACTATATTGATCCAGTCGAAAAATCAACAGGAATTTCGCCATTGCCAAGTGCCAGCAGTTGTCTCGAGAATTCAGCAGCGGACGGGTCATTCTGCAATGTGACTCTTATGTTCGTGGTTAATTTCAGCTTTTTGACATATCTCCACAATGAAGACGATTTAAGGCATGCATTAACTTCATCGGCAGCCGTAGATTTCGGGATGACGGGAAGCGTTTGACGAAAATCTCCGGACAGCAATATCAAAGACCCACCAAATAGTTTCGAATCACCGCGTAAATCTTTCATCGTTCGGTCAACTGCCTCCAAAGCTCGCTTATGCGCCATCGTGCATTCATCCCAAATGATTTGGCATTCTCGCATCA
This sequence comes from Drosophila triauraria, assembly GCA_014170255.2. Lineage (NCBI taxonomy): Eukaryota > Metazoa > Arthropoda > Insecta > Diptera > Drosophilidae > Drosophila > Drosophila triauraria. Next base: position 34,135,187 of record CM024336.1, on the reverse strand, counting down.
ATTTCGCTGTCGCCGAATTCTTGCTTATTGTGCATGTTGGCTTGTCAACTGTGAGAAGATTCATGGGCAGCTTCAAAGCGGAATGTGCAGTTCGACCGCCATCCAACAACGTGGCAGCAATGCCAGATGATGCAACAGCCAACGCAATTTGAGATCTTGATCGAATCGTTGCCAGAATCAACGAAATGACAAATGTCTTGCCTGTCCCACCAGGAGCATCAAGAAAGTATAAGCCTCCCGATCCATCGTCAACAACCTTCATTATCGAATCGTACACGTTCTTCTGCTCGGCATTCAAAAACGGCACATTGGTTCGGACTCTTTCGGCCAAGTTATCTTGGTTATAGTGTTGCTCCCGTTGAAATTCGCGATTGAAAGCATCGTGCACTGAACGATGTGGCGTTGGCATTCCCAATGTCGACAGTAGACTGCCGCACATGAGCATACACATGTCTTCGATCCGTATTAAAGCTTCGTTGTGCATTTCTCCGTTAATGGCAAGAGTGAAATTCATAGTTGTCCTGCGAACGTCTATTAAAATGTCGTCAGCCATATCGTCCTTGTACTTTTCCCACAGTGCGGTCGGGTTCGACGGATGACATGTGGCTATGATTATTGCAAATAATGCACGAATTTGATTTGATCCAGAAAGAGAAACAGTGGCATCAGCGAGCGTTGAGTCCCAATGTGTGTCGTTTTCAAGCAACTTTAAACGTTGGCAAGCCTCCCGAAAAGTGGCGCACAGCACACCATCCACAGTACGCAGGGACTCGAAGGATGTAGGGCCTCTTATGTTCACCAAAAGCAAGCGAATATAAAAGCATTCGTCTTGGCGTGGATGAACTGTGTATATTCGTCCGAGAGCATCAGTCGAATAGATATCAGCGAAACCATCAACAGCATCGCCTCTTTTTCGGCGTTGAAACTTTTTCGATGCAGCGTTCTATATATAATAGCGTGGCATTTCCGAATAGAGTAAAGTCCTTGCGAACGGATCGCTTTCGCATGTAGAAAAGAAATTTGTCAACGTTGTCGCTGGTGGCCGTTCTGCTCTTTGCGCTGCATTCGCGTCCGTAAAGTAGACACATTGGCCGTTTTCCAAGTGAACAGATAAGTGTACGACCGTCGGATGACGTTCATGAATCGGAAATGAAAACAGACGCCAAATGGCCTCGTTACAACTTACGTAACGTCCAAGTTGAAATTTCGTCACCTCGTCGTTTGCATTCGGATCAGCAATGCCAAGCACCGCCATATCGCTCCCTTTGTTCACATATTTGCAAATGTATTTGATTGATTTTATAGAGTTGCATTACTCAACATTGCAGTGCGTTGAAAACGTTTTCGACAAAAGCGGACAATATGGAACGATCCAGCGGTTATCGACGATGACTTTGTTATTTTTACCATCATTTCGATCCATCTGCAGTTGTCATCTGGAGAACGACGCCTATACAATGGATATCCATCGTTTCCACTGATTGTTTCAGCCACCAACGGACGGGGAAATCGTTTTGTGCAATTTTCGTTTTCCATGCATGGTGATTCTGGGTTGTGGACTCCGCAAGGGCCATGGATCATACTCGTTTTCACAACGGAATGCAGCTCCGGATCAGTTTCTGGATCTGGTATTTCGGCAGAAATAATCGAATCAATATGTTCTGGTCGGATCTTGTCGAACATCCAAAGCAAAATGTGCGCATGTGGTAAGCCACGCTTCTGCCATTCAACCGAGTACATCCAACAACGAACTACGCCAAAAACCTTCTGCTTAACGATGTAATCCATAAGAATTTTTACCTTTAGCTTCAATACTCGTGCAGTGATGTCATGTCGATCGCTGGATGTTTGTCCTTGGTGCAACAAATTCGTAATTTCGGGCCATTTCGGATTGCATGTAAACGTGATAAATAAATCAGGTCGTCCGTAATTCCGCACGTACGTCATCGCATCTTGAGCGTACTCATGCATATGGCGCGGGCTCCCAACATAAGTAGCTGGCAGAATGGTCAAACAACCAATGTTTGCCGCGTGTCCATCAGTAGCGATGGCGTCACGCAAGTGGATGTACTCGTCAGATCATAACTTTGACTGATTGAAACGAATGAAATTGAGACGCTCCGTTTCTACTTTTACATACATGTCGACACAGTACTGCTGAAACAAACGGCGGTATCTCAACAGATAATTGTCAACATCTAGTCGAATCATCAATCGATATGCATAAAAATTCATTGTCTGACTTTCTTATTCGTTTCTTCTCCTGTAATATGAATTCGAATTTACGTGCAGAATGAAAAAGAAGTGATTAAACAAAACTTGTCGTTGGATTGACCATCTTTATGTTGAAGTGATAGCCATCTTCTCCACGACAGAACATCAACGGATATTGAAGTGCATCATATGACCGATGAGTCTCATAAACGCGTTGCAATTGTCCATCATTCCGACGCTTGAGAACAATATCGCGTGATTCCACATTCTCGCTAACAATCACCACTGCGACTTCATTGATAGTGGGCGCATTGAATTGTCTTGAATGGCTTCCTGCTGGTCTTTAATCTGCTCTGATAATGATTTTGTGGTCGTCAGAATGCATTGTATCCAAAGCTGTTTTGAACAATCTGACCAATTCATTACACTCATGAAGAAGATTTTGCAATTGTTGTATTATTTCACGTTTAGTTGCAGTGAAAATTGCACAACGCTGATTAAGTTCAACTGCCGAATCACCAACGAAATAGATCTGAAGGAATTTATGATCTTTGTTTGGTGGTGGTAACAAAGCGCCCGCTCGATGGTGAATTTGCCCTTGAATCTGAATTTTGTGATGCAATTTCGTGAAAATTATAGTTGTTCATGTTGATAAAAGAGTGACGCTATTACCTTATAACTCGGATTGTAGCCTGGTTGTTGAACAACCTCTGCTCCAAATGACGTCATTTGAAAACATCTGTTATATTTTTGTGCGTGCAACAGGAAATGGTTTGATTTGCTTGTATTTCCATATAGAAGCCAATACAATGGCTCTGGTGGATGAGTCAAAATCGGCAATTTTACCTTGCCACCTGCGCAGCATAAGCCGGGAGCTTCCAATCGAAACTTCAGTGCATTGCAGTACTGACATACCACAGACAATGAACCGATAACAACGCAGCTATGGTCTTTGTAGGACGTTGAGAAATTGTATGCAAATGCAGCGCGATTCAAGTCTGTTCTTGGTACTCTTTGTGTAGAGCGAATCTGTGCTAAACGGGTTCGTCTCGATTCATTTCTTTCTGCACGTTCGTCTTGCGTTTGACTTTCATGGACATTCCGACTATATGTTGCTCGACGTGTACGTCGTCCAATGTTTGGCCGTCTTATAGCAGGCATTATTCCTACAAATCACAGGAAGAAATTAAACAAATCCGGACGTCTGATAAAAACGAATAAGAAACCGAATAATATTGAAACGATTTGTTTTTACTTTGACATATATTTCGATACACTACTGTTTTATATAATTTGATATTTTAATTATCTGTTTTTCACCATTACCCTGGAGGATTTTCTAAAAATTTTATTACGTTCTGACCTTCTCCTGTTAGTTACCTACAACTGAAAAAAAATTCGAACCAAATCGGCCCAGCCGTTCTCCAGTAGTTTTTTACGACACATTTTTTGGGCTCCATTTTTATATATATAGATAGATATAAGATATATAGGCGATCTGAATTACAAATAAACACAAGAAAAAATAAACTGTAAAACATGCCTTAGCCAGGGCTCGAACACTCAACCTAATGCATGGCAGGCGAACGTCTTACCACTTCAGCCAATTGGCATCACATAAGAAAGCGTCTTAAAAAGCCATATGAGGATGACATTTGCGGGGCGAGGAACATTAACCGTACAAAAATCTATTTATAGATTTACCAAGGCTTGACAAAAATCCCTAACGCGGCAAACAGAATAGCACTAAATTTTTACTATTAATTATGAAATCAATACTACGCTCGTTATACTGCTTGGAGTACAATTTTGAGACAACGCGTATTAAGTTTAAACTCTTGGTTTCTTTTTTTTTTGGGGTTGAACTTAAAACTAATTGAGCGCTGTGCTTCAGAGCGCAATGGAAATACTTTAGGGGGCGGGAAAGCGGGAGAGCCTGGAAGCGCCAGCATCCAGCGCGGGAGAGTGGGCATTCGGAGAGAGGGGAGAGCGGACCATACCGGGTGCTTCGCATCCTGAACAAGCATCACCAGCCGAGTCGACCTAGCCATGTCCGTCTGTCTATCTGTCTGTCCGTCTGTCGGCTTCTACGCAAACTAGTCTCTCAGTTTCGGACTAACATTTTCAGTATAGGCTTATTTCTCTTGCAAGCAGTATATATGTTGAAAAGATCGACATCGGACCACTATATCTTATAGCTGCCATAGGAATGATGGCGAAATAAATGTAAAAAAAAAATTTGCCTTCTTTGTTTTTCATTGTATTTATTATTAATTTAATTTTAATTTATTTATTATTTATTTCAATTTTGAGATATTTCACGGTTTTAGAATTACGGGTTTAATTTCAGGATCGGATTATTAAGGATCGGACAACTATATCATATAGCTGACATAGAAGCGATCGGTCGATTTATATGAAAATGTAGAATTTCATATGTAAGATTCAATATGTGTAGGTAAATGTTATAGAAATGAACAAAATTTGATATTTTTTTAACATTACCAAAATGGATCGATTTTCAATGATCCAATTGCAGACTGCAAGGGTATACAAATTTTGGCTTACCGTAGCTAGCTTTCTTTCTTGTTTTCCATCGAATCAACTTGTACAACCCTGTACTAACGAAATGTGCTGAATGTGCTTCTTTAATTAGTTCGAAGTCAAAGTCAGAATCTTATATGGCGTATTATTTGTGGGTTTTTAGAGTATCTTTAAATATCTTCACTATAAGTGAAGTGTTTTCTGTAAATATCTTTTTACTTTATCTTTAAAAGGTGTGAGTGTTTCAACAGTAGAATTTTTATCTGTAATTTATATATTTTGATAGTTAAATACGTTTAATGCACTATCCGAAACCTTTATGTCGTTTGTGTGCCTCCAGTCACCTCTGACAGCGAGCGAGCGATTTTCAACAACGTTTCATCAACATTTCATCAACACAATTTTCGAAGAGAGAAATTGAGCGAGAGAGAATTGAGAGCGAGAGAGTCGGTTTTGACACGATTGAACGAGAGCGTCGGTTCGGCCGAAGTCGAAGTCGGCGCGTTGATGAAACGTTGATGACAACTGGTACTGCAGGGATGTTACACAATTAAATGGAAAAAAGATGCAATTATAAAAAAGTGCGAAAGTGAGGAATTATCTGACAAAGGTCAGAGGCAGTTGGCCACAAACTAAGCTGACAAAGGTCAGAGGCAGTAATAATTATAATAATAATAAAAAGAGGAAGAAGAAGTGATCTGAAAATAAGTTTTTCAGAGGCAGTTATCCACATACCAAGCTTACAAAAGTCGGAGGCAGTAACAAAAAAAAAAAAAAGAAAAAGAGAGAAGGAGTAGTAAGCTGAAAACAAGTTTTTTTCCGAGACACACACTAAGCTGACAAATTAACTGACTGAAGTCAGTGACAGAACGAAGTAAAGTGAGCGAAGTGAATCTAAGTTCTATTAAATAAATTATATATATAAATGCATTTATAGAGATATCCGAATTTATTACAGATGATCGCGGAATTACCCACTGTTTCGTTGTGAGTGGGAGAAATGGTTGAGAGCATTTCAGATCCACGCTGAATCAGAGGAGATCACTACGTTGAAGCTGAAGAGGACGAAGATACTCCATCTAGGTGGAACGCAGCTACAAGCAGTAGCGTTTCCACTACCCGACGCCCTGGTCGAATTCAACGAAGATGAACCTAACGATGTATTCCAGGTATTGGTGGACAAGCTATCAGCGTCTTCTCCCCCAAGCAAAACTCGTCAATCGAAAGGCACATCTTCAGTAATTTGATTCCATCTGGTGACGAGAATTTTGCAAAGTTCATACTGCGCCTTAGACAACAAATTAAGAGGAGCGATTTTGGATCGATGAAAACTGAGGTGGAAGAGATTTGTTTCAAAGATAAAATAATCGAAGCATGGGCGTCGGGAGATTTAAAAAGGAAACTCTTGGGAAAAGAACACTCACTGGATTAAATAATCGAAGCCTGTCAAGTTGATGAGAAAATAAAGAAGGAATCAGCGATGATGATACAGAACACAGCGGAGCCGATAAATAAAGTCTCGACAAGTAAACCGAAAGGAAACTGGAAGGATTCCCAATGTGGGAGATGTGGACGTTTTGGCCACAAAGAAGACTGCCCTACTTGTCCAGCTCGAAAGTCAAAATGTAATCGTTGCGGTCGCCTTGGCCATTTTGGACGCAAATGTACAACGAATTTAAAAAGACAACATTTCCAATCGAGATTTAAAAACCAAGATGAAACGTTTTCCTCCACTAAAAGACCAAAAACGGAGGGTTGTTTCAAAATCGATAGCGAAGATCAAGAAGAATGGGTTAAATGCCGAATCGGTGGGTCAGACATATTCCTGATTATTGATTCTGGTTCTTGGTATAATTTCATCTGTCAAGACAACTGGTCCATCCTGAAAAGGAAGGAAGACACAGTTTTTAACGTTCGCCCCAACTCACAGAACCAGTTCAAAGGTTATGCTTCGGACCAAATATTAAATGTAGTTTGCGTATTTAAGGCACCAATCTCTGTGGGTAAACACGCTGAAATGATTTCCTCCTTTGAAAGAGGAAAGCAGTCATTACTGGGACGAGAAACGGCAATTAAGCTGGATGTACTACGGCTCGGACTGCAGGTGAACCATATTCAGGACGTATAAGTTTTTCCGAAGTGGGGGGGGGACAGTGTCAAATTGGCGATAAATCATGTCATAAAGCCAGGTCAACAGCCCATGCGAAGGATACCAATTGCACTGGAAGACAAGGTGCGCAGTAAAATTAAGAATGCACTAAAGCGAGATATTATTAAGCGTGTAAATGGACCCAGCGCCTGGATTTCACCAATGGTTCTGGTTTTCAAAGAGAATGCCTGGACATGCGGCGAGCAAATCAAGCCATTTTGAGGGAAAATTACTCACTACCAACATTCGAAGCGTTCATGACTCAACTGAGAGATGCTATATCAACATTTCATCAACTTTTTAACAACATTTAATCAACATTTCATCTACATTTTATCAACATTTCATTAATGTTTCGTCAACATTTCATCAACAATTCATCAACATTTTATCAACTTTTCATCAACATTTTATCAACATTTCATCAACATTTCATCAACAATTCATCAACATTTCATCAACATTTCATTAACAATTCATCAACTTTTCATCGATGATTCATCAACTGAGAGATGCTATATATTTCTCCAGGCTAGACCTCAAGGACGCATACCACCAACTCGAACTAGACGAGCAAAGCTGAGAAATAACAACGTTTATAACTCCACTAGGGTTATTTATTTATAAACGTTTGATGTTTGGAGTCAACTCGGCACCAGAGATATTCCAAAGGAGACTGGAGCAATTAGTGTCGGCATCCACAAATGTCCTAAATTACATAGAGGACATCATTGTTTTTGGCAAAACTGAGGATGAGCACGATGCGCCGTTGGAAAGAGTGCGGCATTCTAAAAGAAAACAACGCGTTATTAAATGAAAAGAAATGTGTCTACAAAGCCTCTAAACTAAATTTTTTCGGACACAATATTATCTCCCTCCAAGGAACAAGGAGGAGACTCGCAGTTTTGTAACATATGTAGGGAAATTTATCCTAGAGTTAGCCAATAAAACTGACCCGCTGCGACGACTGTTAAGAAAGGATGAAAAGTTCATATGGGGTGCTGAGGAACAGGATGCGTTTGATATCCCGGCGGATATATGCAGACGCATTAGGAACCGTTTTGCTACAATTTCAATTAGACGATGAGCCGAAAATAATATCTTTTGCTAGTCGAAGTCTGACAGATGTCGAAAAGCGTTGATCACAGACCGAGAAGGAGAGCCTATCATTGGTGTGGGCAGTAGAACAATTTTTCTACTACCTAGCCCTTAGAGACCATTCTCAAACCATCTTCGAAGCCGCCAGCAAGGATCGAAAGATGGCTCCTCCGCCTACAAGCTTTGAAATTCGTAGTCAAATATAAAACCGGAAAAGAGAACATTGCGGATACCTTTTCACGACTGTGTAAATTAAGCCCAGGGTATTGCTACGACATGAAAGGCGAGCATAGCATTCTACAGGTAGTTGAAAACGTGACTCCGTCGTCTATGACCATCACTGAAATTGCAGAAAAAAAAATTTACGACGAGGAGATCGTAGATGCAATGTCATGCCTGCAGGATGAATCGTGGAACGCATCATCTTCAAACAGTCTTTTTCCTTTCAGACACGAACTCTTGTTGATCGGATCTATTATGATGCGAGGAACCCGCATAGTCATTCCATCGGCGTTAAGACAGGCGATCCTAACGTTGGCTCACGAAGGTCATCCAGGCGAGTCGGCTATGAAGCGGCGATTATGGTCCAAGATATGGTGGCCACAAATAGGTCGAGACTCGGAGAAATTCGTAAAAAAATTGCAGAGATTGCATAATGGCTTCGCAGGCATTAAGCCCCACGCCTATGAAACGAACCACATTTCCAGAAGGACCATGGATCTTTGAAGCTAACGACCTTTTGGGACCGTTACCCAACAACGAACACGTTCTGGTTTTCATCGACTATTATTCAAGGTATATGGAATACAAATTCCTAAAATTTATCTTATCAATTTCTTTAATCGGAGCCATGAAAGAAATCTTCACCAGATTAGGCTACCCTAAAAAGTTAAAAACTAATCACGGAAGCCAATATGTTGATGCAGACTTTAACGAATATTGCAAGCAATGCGGGATAGAGCAAGTAACATCGCCACCTTATTGGCCTCAAGCCAATGGGGAAGTTGAGAACATAAACAGATCGTTAGTAAAAGGGCTAAAAATAGCGTACACCAATAAGAAAAATTTCAGGGATTAAATTCATATTGATAAAAATAATCTAAGGAAGAAGAAAATAATCAAAGGAAATTCGGTGGATTCCTTAGCTGTTTTGTAAGAATTTGTTGATTATGATGAAGCTGAGAATGCAGCGTGCAGGGCTGCAATTGCGGTAGTGGACGAAATGGATATGGAAACCCGCCTTAACCAGAAAAGTAGGCGTCACATTAAATACAATTTTTTTTTACGTAAAGTGCAAAGACAGGGTTAAAGCCGATAGGTTCCAAGCCGATTATTTTTAGGACATCGTATGTATCATGAGCCTTCACCAGAACTACTTGATCACTGATTACTGATCTATCACTTATCTGTTATCATGTTGTTCTGGTGAACGCACCCAATGCCTACCCTGCAGTACCTTTCATCAACGTTTCATTAAAAAAACTTCGTTTTTAATGATGAATCATCTATTAAATTCCATACAAACTGTTGATGCAATATTTATGGGGATGTCCTAGGCTGTCATCAGTGACAAATTAATCAATGATTCATCATCCTTTCATCAATATTTCATCGATGATTCATCAACATTTCATCAACTTTTTAACAACATTTAATCAACATTTCATCTACATTTTATCAACATTTCATTAATGTTTCGTCAACATTTCATCAACAATTCATCAACATTTTATCAACTTTTCATCAACATTTTATCAACATTTCATCAACATTTCATCAACAATTCATCAACATTTCATCAACATTTCATTAACAAATCATCAACTTTTCATCGATGATTCATCAACATTTCATTGATGATTCATCAACTTTTTATCGATGATTCATCAACAATTTCGTCAACAGTTCATCAACTTTTCATCAACAATTCATCAACATTTCATCGATGACTCATCAACAGTTCATCAACTTTTCATCTACATTTCATCATTATAAATTCAACATAAAATTGTTTTTATTTTACATATATTTTAATTTCTTTTAATATTTTTTTTTTCATTTTAAATTTTACATTTGAAATTCAAACTCCGTCGACCTTTCCGCATCATTCCTTCTTTTATTAACCGCATCGAGGTTTTTGGCGCACCCCAGTCACTTCGTTAATAGTTTCTGCGCGGATTTCGTTTTATCTGTTCTACCAATAGCATCTACAATGGATAAACATTAATAAAATATAAAAATAGTAAACACTTACGTGAAAATAAAATATTACCTTACAGAGCACGATAAATAGATTCATAGTACTTGAGCCTCATTTTATTTTTGCTCCCGTCTATGTTGAAGTTCAACAAAATATCGTCCCCTAACACATCTCCTATCGTGCGCGTTATTTTTCAAGTCCTTAGAACTTGGGCCATTAATGCAGTCTAATGCATATATTAGCAGAGTATAAGGATATAAAGATAAATAACAAAAGGTAATTGTACACCCAAAAAAAAGTTCAAGAACATGCTGGCAATTTTTTTTTTGGCTAGTACGACTCGTCTAGAAATGGCTGCAAACATCTGACTAACATACATTGCTGCATTTATGATGCAGGGATGTTACACACGATGCACATGTGTGTGTAAATGGAAGGAAGATGCAATTATAAACAAGTGGGAAAGCTACAGTCGAGTGTGACCGACTGTAAGATACCCGGTACCCAAAGCATTGTGGGTAAAATTAAACAGCACATGAACATGGAAAAAAGGAAATTTTGACTACTGAAGACAAATATTGCTATAAAAATGTTGAGCAACACTCAAAAGAGACAAATGTTGCTAGGAACATGCTGAGCAACACCCAACAAAGACAAATGCTGCTAGGAACATGTTGAGCAACACGCACGTGCGCTCTCTCTCTCTCAGAAACTTTATTGTTTAATAACTTCAATGTTTATCATCCGATTTAACTTAAATTCTTAGAACACGTCCACGATTGCCTGCTTGTTAAGACTATCTATTCACTTTACGCCGAAAATTACGCATATGGCTTATATACCGTTTTTTACTATTTTCGGGGGCGGAAGTGGGCGTGGCCAATTTTTAAAACAAACTTGATCTGCGTGCAATAGATTCCAATGTTGTCACCAAATTTGGTAACTCTAGCTCTTATAGTCTCTGAGATCTGTTGTTTCACACGGACGGACGGACAGACGGACATGGCTAAATCGACTCGTCTGGTGATGCTGATCAAGAATATATATACTTTATGGGGTCGGAAATGCCTCCTTCTGCCTGTTACATACATTTTCGGTTGGCACTAACTTATAACCCTTGTACCCTACGGGTACCGGGTATAAAAAGTGCGAAAGTGAGGAACTATCTGACAAAGGTCAGAGGCAGTAATAATTATAATAATAATAACGAGAAAGAAAGCTAACTTCGGTAAACCGAAGTTTATATACCCTTGCAGTCAGCAATTGGATCATTGAAAATCGATCCAATTTGGTTATGTAAAAAAAAATGTCAAATTATGTAAATTTTGTAAATTTTACATTTTACATGTAGAATTTTACATTTTCATATAAATCGACCGATCCCTTCTATAGCTATATGATATAGCTGTCCGATCTTAATGAAATTAAAACCGTAATTCTAGAACTATAAAAAACGACTATATCTCGAAATTTATAGAAATTCGTTGAAAAACAGAGATTATTAAAAATTTTTGTACATTAATTTCGCCATCATTCCTATGGCAGCTATAGGATATAGTGGTCCGATTTCGGCCGCTCCGACATATATACTGCGTGCTAAAGAAATAAGACTATGCTGAAAATTTCAGCCCGATAGCTCAAAAACTGAGAGACTAGTTTGCGTAGAAACCGACAGACAGACAGACAGACGGACAGACAGACGGACAGACAGACGGACAGACAGACAGACGGACATGGCTAGATCGACTCGGCTGGTGATGCTGATCAAGAATATATATACTTTATGGGGTCTGAGATGCCTCCTTCACTGCGTTGCAAATATCATGGCAAAATTATAATACCCTCTGCAAGGGTATAAAAAGAGGAAGAAGAAGTGATCTGAAAATAAGTTTTTCAGAGGCAGTTAGCACCACACCAAGCTGACAAAGGTCGGAGGCAGTAACAGCAAAAAAAAAAAAAAAAAAAAGAGAGAAGGAGAAGTAAGCTGAAAATAATTTTTTTTTTATGAGACACACATTTAGCTGACAAATGAACTGACTGAAGTCAGTGACAGAACAAAGTGAAGTGGGCGAAGTGAATCTAAGTTCTATTAAATAGATTTTATATATATATGCATTTATTGAGATATCCGAATTTATTACAGATGATCGCGGAATTACCCACTGCTTCGTGAGTGGGAGAAATGGTTAAGAGGATTTCAGATCTACGCTGAATCAGAGGAGATCACTAAGTTAAAGCTGAAGAGGACGAAGCTCCTACATCTAGGTGGAACGCAGCTACAAGCAATAGCGTATTCACTACCCGACGCCCTGGTCGAATTCAACGAAGATGAACCTAACGATGTATTCCTGGTATTGGTGGACAAGCTAACAGCGTTTTCTTCCCCAAGCAAAACTCGTCAATCGAAAGGCACATCTTCAGGAATTTGATTCCATCTGGTGACGAGAATTTTGCAAAGTTCATACTGCGCCTTAGACAACAAATTAAGAGGAGCGATTTTGGATCGATGAAAACTGAGGTGGAAGAGATTTGTCTCAAAGATAAAATAATCGGGAGATTAAAAAAGGGAAACTCTTGGGATAGGAACACTCACTGGATTAAATAATCGAAGCCTGTCAAGTTTATGAGAAAATAAAGAAGAATTCAGCGATGATGATACAGAACACAGCGGAGCCGATAAATGAAGTCTCGACAAGTAAACCGAAAGGAAACTGGAAGGATTCCCAATGTGGGAGATGTGGACGTAATGGCCACAAAGATGACTGCCCTACTTATCGAGCTCGACAGTCAAAATGTAATCGTTGCGGTCGTCTTGGCCATTTTAGACACAAATGTACAATAAATTTAAAAATCGAGATTTAAAAACCAAGATGAAACATTTTCCTCCACTAAAAGAAAAGTACCGCGTAAATATCGCGGAAGTATCGCGGAAGAATCGCGAAAGAGTCGCGGAAGTATCGCGAAAGTATCGCGGAAGAGTCGGGGAAGTATCGCGGAAGTATCGCGGAAGAATCGCGGAAAAGTCGTGCAAGTATCACGAAAGTATTGCGGAAGTATCGCGGAAGTATCGCGGAAGTATTGCGGGAGAGTCGCGGAAGAATCGCGGAAGAGTCGTGAAAGTATCGTGGAAGAATCCCGGAAGAATCCCGTAAGAATCGCGGAAGTATCGCGGAAGAGTCGGGAAGTATCGCGGAAGTATCGCGAAAGTATTGCGGAAGAGTCGGGGAAGTATCGCGGAAGTATCGCGGAAGTATCACGAAAGTATTGCGGAAGTATCGTGGAAGAATCCCGGAAGAATCCAGGAAGAATCGCTGAAATACGCGGAAGTATAGCGGAAGAATCGCGGAAGAGTCGCGGAAGTATCGCGGAAAAATCGCGGAAGTATCGCGGAAGAGTCGGGGAAGTATCGCGGAAGTCTCTCGAAAGTATCGCGAAAGTATTGCCGAAGAGTCGGGGAGGTATCGCGGAAGTATCGCGGAAGTATCGCGGAAGTACCGCGTAAATATCGCGGAAGTATCACGGAAGAATCGCGAAAGAGTCGCGGAAGTATCGCGGAAGAGTCGTGGAAGTATCGTGGAAGTATCGTGGAAGAATCCCGGAAGAATCTCTGAAATACGCGGAAGTATAGCGGAAGAATCGCGAAAGAGTCGCGGAAGTATCGCAGAAAATCGCGGAAGTATCGCGGAAGAGTCGGGGAAGTATCGCGGAAGTATCGCGAAAGTATTGCGGAAGAGTCGGGGAAGTATCGCGGAAGTATCGCGGAAGTATCACGAAAGTATTGCGGAAGTATCGCGGAAGTATCGCGAAAGAGACGCGGAAGTATCGCGGAAGAGTCGCGGACATATTGCGTCCATCATTTCAATGTATCCGTACATTTATCATTTCAGCCAAAACAGCACTACAGTTACGGGGTCAACAGATCTATTTCGTGCATTACCTTCATCTGCACTCCGTGATCGTCTTTGTCAAACCCCATTTGTACTACGCGTTCGCCTTCCTATATTTGCTCGTATTGGTCTTGAGAAAATGAGGAAAGAACACGCACATATATAAAGTAAACTTTAACAGTTCTAGAATCTAGACTCACCATTTATACAAACGACAGAAAATGTTTGACGAAAATTACCTGACAATAATATCAAAGCAGCCGTTTTAGTTATGTATGTGAAAAAGAAAATGGCTGTTGAAAATGGCTATTGGCTGCATACTCATATTTTTTTTTTACTTTTAAACCTTCCCTGGACTTGCACGAATAATTCAAGACCAAAATGAGCCAAAGCGGTCCAGCCGTTCTCGAGCTTTAGCGAGACTAACGAACAGCAATCCATTTTTATATATATATAGATAGATATTCCGATTCATCACCTCCACATAATAATTGATAATTGTTATTAAAATAAACTGATGAAGTCCTAAATAGTGAGTGTAAAATATTATTTACAACTCCAATAGAGAGTCGTTCAATTGACGTTGATGCACTACGGTCAGTACACTCAAGTGGCTCTTCAAAACTAAGCACGTGCTTGTTAGGGTTAGGTGTTAATAGGCGCGAAAAAAATGTATAGGTAAGAGAATTTGAGGAAACAACCCTCCACCATATTGACTAATAGCGCGCAGCTAGTTGAGTTTAGGAAGGCTATTTACAGATGAGGTTATTTTGTACAAATCATTATAATTTGCACATAGTACTCTATGTGCATTTCGTACGAAGTTCTACAGTGGTGCAAAACTAAAGGCAAGTAGGATCTAGTGGTTTTACATGGTACGTTGAACTTCAACTGCGCCAAAAGATCGGTGCTTTCCCCGTCATAACAGATAAGGTTATACATAAAGACAATGCCTAGCATCGTTCTACGGTTTGCTAAAGAAGGAAGGTTAATCAGGAAAAGTCTACTAGAATAAGAGGGCAACCTAAGGTTTGCATCCCAGTTTAAGAGAAAAAAGTTCTTTTGAACTGACTAAATGCGTTTGCTGTGAACGTCTCACTAAGGGACTCCAAACGCAAGATCCATATTTTAAAATAGGACGAACTAACGAAATTTATAAATTCTTCGTGACGTAGGGGTCATCGAATTCACTCGACCACCGTTTAATAAAACCGAGCACTCCCCTGGCTTTATTCACAATACATGAAATATGATCAGTAAACTCTAGTGTAGGATCTAGGCGGATACCCAAATCGTCAACTAGAGTGATCCTATCCAGTGAGCAGCAGTTCAGCGTATAAGTCGCAGGCTTGGAAGAGACACGAGAGAATGTCATCAGCTTGCATTTGGATCCATTTAGGTTTAATAAGTTTGGACTGCACCATTTTTCAAAGTTATTAAGATCTGTTTGTAAATCCGACTGGCAAGCGCGGTCCTTGTATTGCACGCAAAGTTTAACGTCGTCAGCGAACATGAGTACTCTTGAGTTAGTCAAAACTGTGGGCAAGTCCTTAATAAATAATATAAAATATAAGGGACCCAGGTGGCTCCCTTGCGGGACACCAGAGGTAACACGAAGAACATTCGACAAGTTGTTTTTTGCCTTTTGCGTCCTGCCATTCAGATAACTTGAGATCCACCTAAGAAGATCGACAGAAAAACCCATTAAGTCGAGTTTCCTAACAAGAAGGGAATGATTAACGGAGTCAAATGCTTTACTGAAATCAGTACAGATCACATCTGTCTGCAAATGTTGTGGAAGCCCCTTATAATGAAAAAAGTGAGCTCCAGAAGGTTAGTAGTCGTTGATCTTCCTTTAATAAATCCATGTTGGCATGGAGAAATTACTGATCTACGCAGGTTCTGCAAATGGGGAGTAATTAACTATTCGAAAAGTTTTGGGATGGCTGACAACTTAGAGATTCCTCTGTAGTTGTAAGTGTTAAGTCTCAGCAATATGTATATGCGATAACAAAGGTAGCGACATGAAGAAGTCGAATTGGGCACCGTTTCCCATTTCTGCATAGATCATAATACACAGTAACCCACAATTCTTCTACACACAATTTCGTTGATATAAGCATATTCTTTATACTTTGTTTAGCTATAAATACCGTTAAGTTTCCTCAATAAAATCAGTAATTGTTTTGAACACAATGCAAGCTTTACTCATTTCCCTGCATTCAACAGAGGCTGTCGCTGAGTCTTCAGACCCTCATATGCACCATCCTTAGTCCAACTGGTTCATGTTCTAGTTGCGGCGACACAAGGCAGACAGTTCATGTACTGTATGCCAGGCACCTTAGCCTACACATTAACAGTAAGCATCCACTTTGCTACCTTTTTTGTGGAGAGGAATGACGAATGATTCCTTCCAAATAAGGGAAATTGGGATTTTTCTTAGGATAAGGTAAACAATTTTAGAAGGGGACTGCACAGGGCCTCTGCACAATACCTAAGCACACAGTCATCGGGACCAGGCGAGTAAACCGGCTTGACACGTTGAAGATCCAAAAAAAGGAAGCTTTCGTTTAAGCTAGGACTGAAGATTAGGTTTCACTTGGACATGCTATAAGAATAGGTCTGGTTTTAATCGGATGACTGAGAATAAAAAGTTTAAAAACACTGAGCAAAAAGATCGGCGATTGCCTAATCATTGTTTGCTGCCGTATTTTCAAATGAAAGTGGAAAGGATGTATAATAGGCTTACGTTTAGTGTTGACAAAATTTAAATTTTTATAACACTGCGCGTTAAGCACGGTGAACTTAGACTGAAGCGCAAAATAACGAGATGAACAGCTTGAGAACCCTCAGGGAGGCTTAGTTGAGATTGACGGATAGTATAACGGAACACATTCGGTAAAAAAGAAGTTCATGGCATTGTAAAGATTTTCACTGAGAAAACTTTGTATGATGGTGGAGCGATGGAAAGCAAATAATAAGCGAAAATATGACTATTGAAATACCTAAATATTATAAATATATCTTCTATATATATAAAAATGGATTGCTGTTCGTTAGTCTCGCTAAAGCTCGAGAACGGCTGGACCGATTTGGCTAATTTTGGTCTTGAATTATTCGTGGAAGTCCAGGGAAGGTTTAAAAGTAAAAAAATATGAGTATGCAGCCAATAGCCATTTTCAACAGCCATTTTCTTTTTCACATACATAACTTAAACGGCTGCTTTGATATTATTGTCAGGTAATTTTCGTCAAACATTTCCTGTCGTTTGTATAAATGGTGAGTTTAGAACCCAGCCAACCATTTTCGGAGCGCTCCGAAGTAGGATCGATAAGGGACTCCCGAAATAGCACCTTAAAGGAGCGTTTTCGGAGCGCTCCGAAGTGGGATCGAAAAGGGACTCCCAAAATAGCACCTTACAGGAGCGTTTTCGGAGCGCTCCCAAGTAGGAGCGAAAGTAGACTCCAAAAGGTGCAATTTCCGAAGTTGGAGTGAAAAGGGACTCCAAAAAAGCTCCTCGTAGGAGCGTTTATGGAGCATAATTTGGTATAGTATGCATTTGTTTTCATCAGCATTCTCTGATCCCAGCCAACCATCGGAGTCCGCAGGGTGCTCCTTTAGGACTCCCTGTGCGGAGCTCAAACCCTCCTAGGGAGGCTCCGAAAGGTGTCCTAAAGGAGCATGTTTGCGGGAGAAAATGGCCTTTTCAATTTATATGAAAACAGTGCTCCTTTAGGAGTCCTAGAAGGAGTGTTTTCGGAGTCCCAAAATGCTCCTGTAGATAAACCGCAAGGACTCCGTGCGGACTCCTATTTTAGCTTATAAATTTTTAAAAAAGGAGTCCTTAAATCGTCCATAGATAACCTAACCGGAGTGTTTTGGGATTGCCTTCGTGCTCCGAAAACACTCCGAAGAGGAGTCCGTACGGATTCTCAAAATGCTCCGCAGTTGTTTTTCAATGAATTTATATTTATTGCTGAAAAAATAAACAAATTGATAAAAATATTGAAATATTGATCAAAATAACAGGAGTTTCTTTATTTTATGATATTAGATATTTAATAAAATTCTTAAATGGTGAAATTAAATATGTACATAATTATAAATTTATTTGTTTTCCTTTTTTGTGTATCGTTCTTTTGAAGTTTGGAACCACTTAGCGCTGGCTCGGTTAAACTCTTTGTCAGAGCCAACAAATTTTCTATTAAATGCGCCCCTAAAAGCATTTGTAATTGCCATTATGACAATAGCTCTTTTGTTTTGTGTTCCTTTCCACGAATATTTTGAAGCGACGTTATCATTTAAGATTTTGCGCCATATTGACCGAACAAACTTGGATGGATCAGCCCCTGGATGCTTGAATATCTCCTCTTCCAATTTCTCGCATAGCTCGGATGATGTTTTAACTTCCCTCGAGCTTCTCAAACTCATCCACTGAATTAAATGGACATTTTAAAATTTGAGTTTCTTTTTCGGCTTCATCCACTTTTGAGTCATCGTAAGTTCCGTCAGTTGGCGAGAATGCATTTTTTGGTTGCTTTCCTCGAGCTTTTCAATTCTGGTGGTTAAATCTGAAAATAACCGAGTATATAAGTAATAAATTCCCTTGAAATAATTATTAGAACAAGTATACCTTTCATTGACATTTTTATTTCAACAGTGTTTTTTAAAATTTCCTTAAGCATATCTGTAAAAAGAACCATTTAGTTTTATAATTTTAATTACTACCATTACTCATCTTACCATTGTTTTCCTTCAGCATATCTGTAAAAAGAACCATTTAGTTTTATAATTTTAATTACTACCATTACTCATCTTACCATTGTTTTCATTATTCATCGAGTTTAATAATTCATG
This sequence comes from Drosophila triauraria, assembly GCA_014170255.2. Taxonomy (NCBI): domain Eukaryota; kingdom Metazoa; phylum Arthropoda; class Insecta; order Diptera; family Drosophilidae; genus Drosophila; species Drosophila triauraria. The sequence goes on along the minus strand of CM024336.1, from coordinate 34,116,238 downwards.
TGGGGGCTTGTTTTCATCTAAGAAACATAACAAAATTAGAATTATCCCAGCCAACCATTTTCGGAGCGCTCCGAAGTAGGAGCGAAAAGGGACTCCCGAAATAGCTCCTCAAGGGAGCGATTTCGGAGCGCTCCGAAGAGGGAGCAAAAAGGGACTCCCGAAAAAGCTCCTTAAGGGAGCGTTTTCGGAGCGCTCTGAAGTCGGAGCGAAAGTGGACTCCGAAATAGCTCCTTAAGGGAGCGTTTTAGGAGCGCTCCGAAGTAGGTGCAAAAAGGGACTCCCAAAATAGCTCATTTAAGGGAGCGTTTTCGGAGCGATTTATCTGGTTACAGTTTCTTATCCTTTACATTTAATTAATACGTTTCAAGACCGTCTATATTATCAAGACTATCGGCCAAATAAAATGGTAAAACAAATTTTTATTTTTTTAATTTGTTATTGATTTTTTATAAAAACTTCTTCTTTTTAAATTAAAGAAAACCAATCACCAATTTTGTCTATATAGTTTTTATACATAGATTGATATAATTTATTACATATTACATACAAATTTTTTGGGAAGTGCTTAAAATTATAAGGAATTAAAATTAAATTAGTTAGTGAAAACTTGTAAGTTTTTTGACGAATTCACTAAATTCTGCTTCTGAGAATTGTGATGGTGCTTACGCGATGTATCGATGGGGGCATAAACAATCGAAGGTGACGATGGTTACCAGTCTACTGTTACACCTCTATCCTGTCAAAATTTTTACTTTCGCATTCAGGAATTCATTGTGGTAAGACGAAAAAAATGTCCAATCGAAGGAGCATAAAAAGGCGATCAGAAAAGATCATTGAATCTATAACGAAACATAATAATGTGGAGAGTGGAAATATTTATGAAAGAGAGGACAATTTATTGGCCAGGTTATCAGAACCAGATAGCTTTGTGGAAAGTGAAAGTGAAAGTGAAGCTCTTGTTTTTAGTGATAGCTCAGAGGAGGAAGATTATAAGGGCTCGGATAATGAGCTCCACGATTCTAAGTCCTCGTTGAAATTATCTGAAGACTTGGCAGAGTGGGCAGTTTTATTTAACATTTCAGCTCTTGCCATTAATCGGCTTTTAAAAATTTTACGTGGCCATGGCTGCGATATAAATGCTGACTCACGCTCCCTAAAAAAAACTCCCAGGCAAAGTCCTAGCGCTGCAATGGGAAGTGGAAACTATTTTCACTACGGCGTGGCAGACGGCTTGACAGATTTCTTTGAAAATAATACCTACGCGGATAAAGAAATTAAATTAAATGTAAATGTTGATGGTCTCCCATTGTATAAAAGTTCAAAGCAGCAGGTGTGGCCAATATTAATAAATATTAATAAAACTGCCCCGGTGCTCGTTGCTGGTGCTTTCGTGGGTGATGGCAAGCCACCAAAAGTAAATGAATATATCTCAGAATTCGTTGCTGAAATAAATGAGTTATATAGAAATGGGTTTACCTACAAATCTAAACATTTCGAGATCCAAATTCGTTCATTTATTTGTGATGCACCGGCTCGTTCATATATGCTTGGAGTAAAAGGTCATTCCGGCTACTTTAGTTGTGTAAAGTGTCACCAGCGTGGTGAAACTTATAAAAATAGAATAATATTCAAGCCTGAAGGCGAAATGACCCCACGCACTGATGAACAGTTTCGCTTCAAAAGTGATACAAATTATCACAAGTCAAATGAATCCTTAAAAATTGAAGAGCTGCCATTAAATATAGTAAACACTTTTGCATTGGACTATATGCATGTAGTTTGCCTTGGCATTGTAAAAACTTTGATGGTGGCATGGTTAAGAGAAAGAGGTCAAGATTATTCACTTACAAAGGAAAAAATAATAATTTTTAACGAAAAACTATTGTCATTAAAAAAGTGTGTGGGAAAAGAGTTCAACAGAAAACCTCGAAGTACCTTAGAGCTTGAGCGATGGAAAGCAACAGAATTTCGACAATTTCTTTTATATACCGGCCCAGTAGTACTGGAAAATATATTAACAAAAGAACGCTATGAACATTTTCTGCAACTAAGCATTGGAATACGTATACTTGTTAGTCCAGAATATTGTTTGACGAAAAATAATTGCGCGAAAGCACTGCTTTACAGCTTTGTGAAATTATTACCTACTCTTTACAGTCCAATTTTTCTTAAATATAATTTTCACTGTTTGTTACATCTCTCTGATGAAGTTCTTATATATAGAGATACCTTAGATTCCTTCAGCGCTTTTAAATTTGAGAGCTTTTTATTTAAAGTAAAGCAAATGGTAAAAAATGGAACAAACATAAGCACCCAGATTTATAATAGAATTGTAGAAATGAGCATTAACTGTCAAAAGAGAACACAACTTTCCAGTTCTATTTTAAAAAAGGATTCAGCCGGAAATATTATATTAATTCAAGCGAATACTCTTTTCTTTTCCATACATTTTCCAAATAACTTTTATTTAATCAAAGACAAAATTTTTAAAATAATTGTAATCGAACAGAAAACGAATACAATTGTATTACAATCCAATGAAGTCTTAAATCTGCAAGATCTATTTTACGAGCCTTTAAAGTCCAGATTGGTACATTTATTTTGTACACCATCACTTACGTTAAGTGATAAACGGTTTACCCATATGATTTCTGACATTTCTAACAAAGTTTTACCTTTTAACAACAATAATTTACAAGTTTTTGTTGAAATTATTCATCATGAGTAAATTTACGGAAATTTTTCTGTCATCAAATTCATTACATCCGGAATCCGAACTCAATGGTAAGTGTAACATACATATTTTTAAATCAAATCATATAATTCTAATTTTCTTATGTTTCTTAGATGAAAACAAGCCCCACATGAATTATAAAACTCGTGAACATAGTATCTATAGAAACTTCGCGGCGAATAGTGAAAGGATGGTCTGTCGATATTTAACGGACCATTTAAAACCCATGTAATGTACGGACTCCTCTTCGGAGTGTTTTCGGAGCACGAAGGCAATCCCAAAACACTCCGGTTAGGTTATCTATGGACGATTTAAGGACTCCTTTTTTAAAAATTTATAAGCTAAAATAGGAGTCCGCACGGAGTCCTTGCGGTTTATCTACAGGAGCATTTTGGGACTCCGAAAACACTCCTTCTAGGACTCCTAAAGGTGCACTGTTTTCATATAAATTGAAAAGGCCATTTTCTCCCGCAAACATGCTCCCTTAGGACACCTTTCGGAGCCTCCCTAGGAGGGTTTGAGCTCCGCACAGGGAGTCCTAAAGGAGCACCCTGCGGACTCCACTGGTTGGCTGGGAACTGTTAAAGTGTACTATATATATATGTGTGTGTACTTTTCTCATTTTCTCAAGACCAAGACGAGCAGGTATAGGAAGGCGAACCCGTATTACAAATGGGGTATTACAAAGACGATCACGGAGTGTGGTAGTGACTTTTCAAGTTTTGTGGTTTTTTCACTTTTGTGAAAGTGAAGCTTTATTACTTTGTTAATTACAATTTACGATGCCGAGGAGAAGACGACCTGACTTAGGTCGCCGTAGTCAAACAAATGTGCGAAGAGCTACCACACGTGCTAACCGCACTGATGACCAGAGAGTGACAGATCAAAAAAATAGTTGTATTGCTATGTCAGAATTGCGTTCTTCAATGAGTGACAATGGAGTAGATAGGCTTAGAATGCAACGAGTTCGTGCACATCAAACCCAACAACAGCGAGCACGACATAATGAAATTGAGCGATTCCGTCGACGCAATGCTCCTGTGATTCTGGAACGAGCTGCATTCCACTATGATCCGTCAATAGATTATTGTGCCGACAAATCGGTAACAATTGGGGAAATGACAATAATTTGTAAATATTTTAAGGCGTTAAAATACAGTGGCTTATCTACTGGATTATGTTATGCTGGAGGCAAAGTTAAATTGCCACAATTGGTCCCACCAGCAGATTCTTTACGCTCTTTAGTTTCTGGAATTGGAAATGATTCTAAGCACTTCTTGGCCAATATTCAGAAATATAACAGCTGTTTCCAGATGACATCGTTTGGCGCTACACATATTATACAAGACAATTTCATGCCCACTTTCAAGGTATTAAATTATACACTGCCGCTCATCTAATTAGGTTCAACATTGTTTCAACAAATATCTCGAAAACCAGCCTGTCCGTTTCAGTGGATGCCCTAAAAATGCCTCCCGTTGTATTTTTTCATAGCAGGACTCGAACCGCATGAGATTACATTTAAAATTTTAGTTTTTTCACCTTTTTAATTATTTTGTAATGGTTTAACCCACAGTATGAAAAAGCTTTGATTTCCCATTTTTCTCCATCCCTTAAAGGCTACCACTAAACCTTTTGGCTTTAATTTAAAACCAAAATATTTTTGGTGGGGCCATGATTCTGTTGTCAGGTGATTTTCGTCAGACTCTTCCAGTTATTCCCCGATCACTGTTGCCGATGAACTGAACAGGCGCCTAAAATCATCAAATTTGTAGCGGTACGTAAAAACACTGCAATTAACAACTAACATGCGAGTGTTTTTGCAACAAGATGAAACTGCAAATGCGCTTGCGAAGCAGTTGTTAGATATTGGAAACAATGAAGTCGCAGCGGACCCCTCAACCGGACTAATCAAAATACCCACAGATTTCTGTCACATCACAGACTCAAAGAGGAGCTCATTCAGCGTGTTTTCCCAGATATAGCGCATCAATTCAACAATCATAATTGGCTGGGTAAACGAGCAATATTAGCGGCGAAAAATACAGATGTCGAGAATCTTAATGCGACAATTCAGAATTTTCTTCCGGGACAGTTGGTTTCCTTCAAATCAGTCGACACCGTCATGAACCAGGATGACGTAGTCAACTATCCCACGGAGTTTTTAAATTCACTGGAATTGCCTGGATTACCACCTCATAATTTGCAGTTAAAAGTAGGCTCAGTTGTCATCATGCTGCGTAACATTAACCAACCTCGACTGTGCAATGGAACAAGATTGGCTGTGAAAAGTTCATGAATAACGTAATTGAGGCAACAATCATAAAGAAAAAAATACAAAGGAGAGGATGTCTTGATTCCGCGTATACCAATGATTCCAACGGATCTACCATTTAATTTTAAGCGTTTGCAATTTCAATACGTCTGCCCTTCGCTATGACCATAAATAAATCGCGAGGCCAGTCGTTGGAAGTTTGCGGAATCAACTTGGAGTTTCCCTGTTTCGCGCATGGACAATTATACGTCGCGTGTTCGCGCGTCGGAAAGCCGTCGTCTTTGCTTATATATGCACCACAAAATCAAACAAAAACATAGTTTATCAAAAGCTTTAAATTGATTAACAGACTGAAACATAACTGTGTGTGTCTGTCAATATCTGATTAAAACTTTATAAATAAGCAGTGTTTCAGGAAAACTCTATTTTGTAAGTAAGCGTGTGTGATTAATCGAAAAAATAATAAAACTTCATTCATACCGAGCATTTTTTTATTAATTACGAAATCCTTTTCTTTGTTTTAAGATTATATTTTGCAAAAGTTTAGGTTTTTATTTATCGCTTGAGGCAGTATGAAGTCTGTCGGGTCTGCTATATGGTTTAAAAATTTACTACTGTTTTTTGATAATTCTAAGTTGTACGGTAATGTTTATTTTTATGCGTGATAGGTTCACCAATAGTCAATTGCTTGGTTGCGCTAATACAGGATTATTATTTTTTCAAATAGCGGACAGCCCAGCAAAGCGGGCGGGTACGGCTAGTATACATATAAATATATATATATATACAAAGTTTTCCCAGTGAAAATCTTTTCCATTAGGCCCAAATTTTTGGCAATCGGTCAGTAATTTCGTGATCTGTATCAATCGGAAACAATTGGATCGTTTTAATCAAAGCCAGTGACTTTAATCTTGCAAAACAAGGTCGGAATCGGACCACTATATCTCATAGCGGCCAAAGAAAAGATAGTGCCATGGGTTCCATGAATATTTATTACAATACAAATCATACAAAGTTTTCTCAGTGAAAATCTTTTCCATTAGGCCCAAATTTTTGGCAATCGGTCAGTGATTCCGTGATCTGTATCAATCGGAAACAATTGGATCGTTTTAATCAAAGCCAGTGACTTTAATCTTGCAAAACAAGTATTCTGTCTTAATAAATCTCGAATTTCGCTTTGCTGCCCTGTTCTTCTTGTGCATTGCGTTTTCCGCTTGCCATTGCAACGTATGGTTGTTGTTGCTGCTAAGCATGGCGTTTACCGCTTACCATGGTACCCTGTGGTTATTGTTGCTGCTGAGCAACTACATGCTCTTGGAGCTTGGACAAAAGCTTTTAGTCGCGCTCTTTGTGTTCTGTTTTGTTCGGTTCTTCACCGCGAAATATTTATAATCATTTCTCAACTTATTAACCAATATCTTGCTTTTGTGTTGCCGTTGCATTTATTTGATCTGCATTTTACTGCACAAAATAAGATTGAGTACCTGCTGCTACGCAGCTTGCAGGCAAGGCCTCAAAATCACCTTGCGGAACTCAACTGTTTGTTGTTGGCTCTGCGACAATGTTGCATACCCTGTATGCGCCGAGATGGAGATGGGAGCACGAATTGCGGATCGTGTTCGTTCTCATGCCGGTTTTATTTGGACGTGCCCGAGCTGCATCCATATTAAAACGGAAATAAGAGCTTTAATGCGGTAGACTCACCTTTAGTTTCAGTCTCTTGTGACCTGTTTCAAGGATTTACTAAGCCGTTTCCAGACGACGGAATCTCACTTTAAAACGTTGAAACTGCTTAGTGACTCACCAAACACAAAAAGGTGTATATTATATAATAACGACTTACAAGTTACAGACAGCGAGATGATTCGTACTTCCGTAGAGAGTGGACGTGTTTCGCACGAGCTCCGGGAAAATTATAGAAATTGGATGACTTAAAGACAAAAAATAAAGTTTAAAATACTGGAGTATTCCAAGATAAGCGAAAAGACGCTAAAACAGAAAAATAAATTGTTTCCGACTCACAAAATTAGTGAAATGATTAAAACGAGTGCATAATTATTTTATAAAACTGAGTGCAACGCGAAATATATCAATGAGCGACGAACAAAAGAAAAAGCGTAGAAGCTCCGTAAGCCCAAGTAACGGCTATTTCTTGTTCTCAACGCGCGACAACAACGAAACGGCGACAAAGAGCAACCGTCTAGAGGTCGATAGCCAAAGAGCACAGTCTTGCTCACCCGCTTTACTCACTCCTACACTTACATCATGGAGTTCTCAGGGCAAAACTCCAACAACAAGCAGTGATACAATTTCTGCATCTGCAGCAAAAGCAACAGCAAAAACTACATCCACGGCAAGGTATCGCGGAAACGACTACGATGTCATCGACTGCAGCGCCAAATACAATGATAACCAAAACTACAAGCTCCAAAGCCAATATCGGCAGAGACCGGCATGGATTGCTACATCCAAATTAAGCGTTAGCTTTGCCCGCAGAACAACGTGGTCGGTAATAAGCCAAAGATAAACCGTGTCCAAAAAGACAACGATCAACCCGGGAGATCTAGCGACAACAGATCTGCCCTTTTAGCGGATGAAGAACCGGAACTGGGTCAAGAGACCCTAAAGAAACCAAGGCCCCCACCAATTTACATTAGGGAGAAAAGCTCGAACGCCCTGGTCAACAAAATTGTTGCGCTGGTCGGGTATGGAAATTTTTATGTTGTTCCGCCTACTAAAGGGAACATACACGAAACCAAACTTCATACCAAATCTGAAGAACATTTCCGAGCAGTGTCCAAATACCTGGATGACGCTAAGAAAAATTATTACACGTACCAATTAAAAAGCAGCAAGGGCTTGCAAGTAGTATTAAAAGGAAACGAGCCCGACGTAACCTCCAACGATATTATAAATGCCCTTAAAGAAAAGGGTTTTTCTGCAAAAAACGTTAGCAACATTATAACAAACAAGTGAGAAAGCTACAGTCGTGTGACCGACTGTGAGATACCCGGTACCCAAAGTATTGCCCGTGAAATTAAATAGCACACGGACATGGACAAAACAAGAAATTGACAAATAAATGTTACTAAAAACATATTGAGCAACGTTCAAAAAGCTGCATGCAGCTGCATTACGAATTAATACTGCGCTCGAAAGCACGCAACACTTTCTTTCGCTACTGCCACCCAAAGGCTAAGTGCTCAGACACGCGAAATTATTCCTAAGCAGTGCAATAGAGCGAAAGAATGTGAAAGCATTTATTGTTTTATAACTTCCATGTTTATCATCCGATTTTAGTCAAATTTTCAGAACGCGTCCACTATTGCCTACTTATTAAGCCTATCTATTTACTTTACGCCGAAAATCACGCATATGGTTATATACCGTTTTTTATCATTTTCGGGGGCGGAAGCGGGCGTGGCCAAATTTTAAAACAAACTTGATCTGCGTGCAACAGATTCCAATGTTGTCACCAAATTTGGTAACTCTAGCTCTTATAGTCTCTGATATCTGTTGTTTCACACGGACAGACAGACAGACGGACAGACGGACAGACGGACAGACGGACATGGCTAGATCGACTTGGCTAGTGACGCTGATCAAAAACATATATACTTTATAGGGTCGGAGACTTATCCTTCTGCCTGTTACATACATTCTCGGTTGGCACTAACTTATAATACCCTTGTACCCTATGGGTACCGGCTATAAAAATAAGAAGCCGCAACCACTCCTTAAGGTCGAACTGGAGCCAGACAGCAGAGCCTTGAAGAAAAATGAAGTGTACCCCATTTATAACCTGCAATTCCTATTGCACCGAAGAATTACAATGGAAGAGCCACATAAAAGGAACGGCCCAAAGCAGTGCACAAATTGCCAGGAGCTAAAGAGTCGCATGCGACGAGTAACAGCAACTCGCCTTCAGAATTCACGAAACGTATTCACTAATTCATAAACGACGCCGGACGTGTTTTTCGCCAAGGCTGCAAGATCCTCATTTGGTCCGCTAAACGTGTAGAAGGGCTTCCACTATGCCGATGCCCTTCAAACAGGTATGGAAAACACAGACTAATCTAGAAAACGTTCAACAAGCCCCAGGACAGCCACAAGGCACAATGGAAGCTATGATACTTATGCCATGCAACAAAGTCTGACGGAATCAATGCCCTTCATGAAAACAACCATGCAAACACTTGTTCAAAACCAGAACATGGTGATACAGTTGCTTGTAGCTCAGCAGTCCAAATAACTGATGTTTAGTCTACGAATAACCATGTGGAACGCCAATGGCGTTTCACGGCATAAACTTGAAATAACACAGTTCCTGAATGTAAATCATACCGACGTTATGTTGCTTGGAGAGACGCATTTCACAAGCAAATATAACTTCCAAATAAGAGGTAACGCTTTCTACCGCACAGATCATCCAGATGGTAAAGCCCACGGCGGAACCGGCGTCCTAATCAGAGAACTCATCAAGCACCATTTTCACCAAAGGTATTCAACTAATTACTTCCAGGCTACGCCTATTAAAGTGCAATCAGGATGCGGCAACCTTTCCATAGCCGATGTCTACTGCCCGCCTCGCTTTCCAATTTCTGAAGGAAAGTTCATGAGTTTTTACAACTCACTTGGCTGCAGGTGCCGCTCCAATCTCTAAAGAGTTTCTTATTCTACAAATATGACTTAGGGGCTAAGAAGGCTAAGTCTCACAGCTGCTGCAGCGTAGGGACGGTTATATATTACTAAGTATATCGGCTGGAGTCTGGAGCGCGATGGTATATGCACATACATGAGGTCCGCGCGTGTTACAATTATGCTGACACTTGCACTTTCTGTGTGCGGGCCAAGGCATAGTGATCGGGCCACTTGAGTTTGTATATATGTATATATATGCACCAATGTATGAGGTACGGTGTGCATTCAAAACTATTAGAAGCATATATATGTGCATATTACATCTCCCTCGTTTTAAAAAATAACGTTATATAATGAAGTTATTTTTATAAAATTTGTGTAATTAATTTTTTTTTTGTGTTTTTGAGTTTACAATAAGAATAAATATGAGAATTAAAAATTGTTTATAAAAAAGTGTTATTTTATTTACTATTTTTTTCGGCTGATCAGACTGATTATTATTGAACTTTATTATTGAACTTTTGGGGAAAATATAAAATTGAATATTTACTTTGTTGTAAGAAACTTTAATGGCTTAACTGTTAAACATTTTTAATCTATCCTTATGAACTTTTTGGATCCTATTTTTGTTATCTTTAATTAGAATGTTGTCCCTATTTTATATGTTAACTGATGTATATGGGCCTATTTATACTAGATCCAATTTATGGACAGTTTCGCTTCTTAATAAGACTTTATCTCATATTTTTACGTGAAAATCTAAAACATTTTTAGCATGTTTTCCAAGCATTATTCTAGTCCTTTTATATGCTATTTCTAGTCTAAACTTAACTTCTTTAGCATAATCTTCTACATTATATAGTGGTTCTATTCTATTTTTATATTATTTAAATCTTTTGGTAATTTTGGTGTTTTACCAAAAATTACTTCATATGGACAATAGAGTGGTCGCATGTATTCGTTAAAAGTTCTGTGACTTCTTTCTACTGTTCCAACTGTCTGGTGATGATGTGCAGTTGATGTTATGTTGTTTATTGTCATATACTTGCACAAATTGTTTATAATTAAATTCTTATATTCCGTACCCATGTCCGTAATGAACGTCTTCATTGGACCGTACTTCATAATATAAGATTCGAATATAGCTTTAGCGATAGTGTTTGCACTTTTTTTTTTTGGGATCGGAACGGCGACGAGGTATTTCGTTAAATCACAAATGAGTGTAACTGCATACTCGTTTTCATTCTCTGATCTAGGTAATGGACCTATTGAGTCAACGATTACTCTGTCGAAAGCGGATATTGGTTTTCCTGTTATTGTTAGAGGAGTTTTTGTGTTCTTTGTAGTTTTTGCTTTTTGGCATTTTTGACATTTCCAAAAATAATAATACCTTTATAATGCCTGTAGTATGGTAGTATGGTTTCTCTTTTTCAGAATTTATTGGGGTCACCGGGTGGAGTAGCGCTACTCTGAAAGATTTTAATACTTGATTGCCCTTCTTCTTGAAATTGAAACATGTTAAAAAATATTTTCCCACGGTGCCACTTTGAGTTGGCTGATTTTATATATACCGACTTGCGTTTCAAGTTTTTGAAAGAATTGATCTAAATCAATGGTTTTATTGGTAAAAAAAATTGCTAACATCGTATCTTGCTGTATTTGTTCTGCCATGTTTAAATAAACATGTCATATTGTTTACATGCAAGCTCACTACTTTTCGTACCTCGTCTTTGCTAATGACTTGGTACACTTTGGGCTTTGAAGCTTTTCTATAGATTGCCTAGGCAATTATATTTATTTTTCTCCTGCGCAGGATTCTTGTCTACTTGCTTGTCTTGTAGTGATTTTTATTAAGTTTCCTGTTATATTTTGTAGCTAGTTATTCTCAATAATTAGCAGATGCGCTACGTAATTGTCTTTACCCTTCAGATATTCTACCGTAAAATTATATTCCTCCAATTCTAGCCTCGTACGTGTCAATTTTGAACTTGGATTAACCATTGAAAATAGATAAGTTAGTGGTCTGTGATCCGTTTTTACCGTGAATTGGGTTTAAATATATGGTCGAAAGCGTGTTATTGCCCAGTGAATAGCTGTTAACTCTTGTTCAATTGTACTCTTGTTACATTCTCCTTTAGTAAAGGAGATACTTATGAAGTTGGAAGTTAGAGTCCCTAATAGTTTTGAGTCAAAACCGCTCCACACTTACTTGCTTACTTGCATCTGTTATTATGCAGAATTTTTTGGTGAAGTCTAGTTATTGTAACAAGGTTGGATTTATTAGTGCTGTTTTAAGATGATCGAACACATTCTGGCATTCAGATGTCCATTCGAATTTTACGAATTTTTTACATAATCTTGTTTTGTGACGTGAATAGTCAGCAAAGTTTTTTATAAAGCGCCTATAGTAATTGCAAAATACAAGGAATCGTCTTGCGCTGTCAGCATCGTGTGGGACTGTGTAATTTTTTATGACGTCGAATTTTTTTTCGTCTGGCAAGATTCCTTTATCAGTGCTTTTGGGTCCCAAAAATGTGACTTCATGCATGAAAAACGAACATTTTTCCGGATGTTGTTTCAGGTTGAATTTTCTACATTTGTCGAAAACATCTGTTAATTTTTTGACCATATGTTTCTCGGAACAACCGATTACTATTAGATCATCCACATTAAGAAATGCTTGCGATGGGGCTATTGGCATCGAACTTTGACTTCATCGTCGCCCACATCGCAAGTTAAATACGTTAACATAAAAGTTATTAACTATTCGCAAACCTAAGAAACGATTCGCAAATTCCTAACGACACAGTCGCATAACTATAACGGACCTATTCGCCACTCTCCTTCTCACATCTCGTCGCTTGTGTGTGTGCATGGTCGCGTGTTCTCTACACCGACTTCGATCGCTTAGTTCTCTTCGCTCCGTTATTTCGTGAACGACTTGTTGTTCTCGCTTGCCTACATATCGCCAAGTGCCGCTACTGGTACAGTCTCGAGTTATCGTCGCCTTCGCTTTGGAGTAACCGCACGGCATATTGCCACGTCGCCACATTCACCGCTTCGTTTTCGTTTTCGTTTCTTTCATTACTTGCACTCGTTTTCGCGTTCGCAAACCTTCATCGCTTTATCGCAACAATGTCAACGGCTATATTGGACACTCTTAAACGCCAGCGCGCAAATATTAAACGAAATATTACTCGCATAAAAGGAATGGTTGATACCCATGAAGAAGAAGAGAACAAATCGCCAGCTGAACTTCAGTGCCGTTTGGGCATATTAGAATCATACTTTAAACAAGCCCTTTCAGTGCAGATTGAAGCACTGGAATCCGCAGATAGTGGACGTGCGGACTTGGAGGACAGTTACGTAACCACAAAGCTGGCCATTCAACACCATCTCGGCGAGGAATTGCACAGCACAGTCTTCGATCACACCCCAGCACCAAGTTTCAGCACGCCGTCTCGACTGCCGAGATTGGCATTACCTTGCTTCGACGGAAATCATACGGAGTACAAAAACTTCATCGCATCTTTTCTTCAACTTGTGAACCGTGAGCAAATCTCTAACATAGACAAATTTATTTTACGCATCATGTGCATATTGCTTGACACCCTCACACAGGTTGCTTGGCTGTGAAATTTTTAAAGGCTTATATCCCATCGAGCGTTTTGATTTCGTGAAAGTACACCGCCTCTGCCTTAACTGACTATGCAGTGGTCACCAACTGTCGAGCTGTCCATCAAAAACTCGCTGCCGCACCTGTAATAGAGCACATCATACTCTATTGCACAACAACCATTCACTGGATTTGTCTCGCCCGCACCAACCGGCTCCAACAGCACCGCCGCTAGAGGCAGCGACACACTCCCATTCGCATCTTGGCCAGAAATCGCAGATTTTACTCGCAACTGCAATGGTCCTCGTGAAGGATGCATTTGGAACCTACAGACTTGGAAGAGCACTTCTCGATTCCTGCTCCCAAGTTAACTTCATCACTGAGGACTTCGTACAGCGACTTCGTTTACGGCGGGACAGACATTCAGTCCAAATTCAAAGCATTGGTCATACACAAACTGATATCAAATATCGCACCACCGCATCTATCAAATCTCGAATTTCATCTTTCGCTCTCTCCGCAGATCTCTGTATCACTCCGCAAATCGCATATCAGCCTGACGTCGTAATTAACGTCTCTACTTGGAAGTTACCAAAAAACACGCCGCTCGCCGATGAAAAATTCTACCAATCACGCCACGTCGACATGTTGCTGGGAACCGAAGCCTTTTTTGACGCCTTGACAGTCGGACAAATAAGGCTGGGTCCTCAAGGTCCGCTGTTACAGAAAACCTCATTCGGTTGGGTTGTAACTGGCCGACTTCAGCAAACCGCTACAACAGAAGCCTCCACTTGCTTGGCTCTCAACGCAAGCTCAATTGATCGCAATCTCAAACGTCTTTGGGAACTGGAAGCTGTCGATTCGACACCTCTTCAGAAGCCGGAGCATTCCAATTGTGAGCAGCAGTACATGGCGAGCACGCGCCTCGACAGCACCGGGAGGATTGTTGTCAAACTCCCCTTTAAGGATGACCCAAGCCGTCTGGGAAATTCGTTTGAAACCGCTCGCCGCCGGTTTCTGAGCATTGAACGTCGTCTATCGAAATCACCAGAACTCCGTCAACAGTATTGCAACTTCATGGAGGAGTATGAGAACTTAGGGCACATGTCCCCGGTTACTCATCCTAATCTGCACGAGCCTCACTATTACATCCCGCATCACTGCGTTCTCAAATCCACTAGTGAGTCTACCGAGCTCAGGGTGGTTTTTGACGCCTCCTGTCGGACCTCGAATCAAACATCACTGAATGATTTGCTATGCGTTGGCCCTACACTCCAGCAGGACCTGTACATGCAGCTCCTCAAGTTTAGACTTTATCGCTACGCCATCACTGCAGACGTGACTAAAATGTACAGGCAAGTAAGCCTTGACATTATTGATCGCAAATACCAGTACATTCTTTGGAGAGCATTTCCAGAAGATACTCTGCGCACATACCAACTGAACACTGTGACCTACGGCACTGCAGCGGCCCCATTCTCAGCAACACGTAGCCTGAATCATCTTGCCGATATCCATCGGGCTGACTGTCCAGTGGGCGCAGACATCATAAAATCATCATTTTATGTTGATGACTTACTTACGGGCGCAGACGACCTGAAGACGCTTCGCATAATCAAGGACCAAGTCACGGAAATCCTTCGTCGGGGGCACTTCCCACTTACAAAATGGCACTCAAATAACGTTGCATTCATGGAAATACACACTATTAAGGAGCTCAGTTCGTGCGGGGAGGGAATCGCTAGCGCTCTTGGCGTCAACTGGAACCAACATGAAGATACACTATTCTTCAAGTTCACCCCAAGGGACCATTCAACGATCATTACCAAAAGAACAATTCTATCCATCGCATCTGCCTTGTTCGACCCTCTTGGACTACTCTCGCCGCTTGTTGTCGTCGCAAAAATACTTCTTCAAGAACTTTGGCTCGCTGGCCTGTGCTGGGATGACAGTGTACCACAGAATATACACACAGCTTGGAGCAAGTGTCTTGAGTCTTTCCAAACTGTCTCACAATTGTCAATTCCCGCTATTGTCTCCAACACAAGTTTCGATCACTTCAACTTCATGGCTTCTGCGATTCATCAATCCGGGCTTACGGTTGCTGCCTGTATCTACGCTCGGAAACATCGACTGGAAATATCGCAGTTCATTTGCTGACTGGCAAATCCAGAGTGGCTCCTACAAAGAAGAAGTCTCTCCCGAAATTGGAGTTGTGCGGAGCGCACTTGCTTGGCCAACTGTACGCGAAAGTAAAGCCCTTATTAGCGGACAGGAAATACACCGCATATTTTTGGACGGACTCACAAATTGTGCTCCATTGGCTAAAACAACACTCAGTAACACTGTCAGCATTCGTCGGTAACCGCATGTCAGAAATTCAAGACTGGACCGCAGATGGCCAGTGGAAATTTGTTCCCGGTGGAAGCAATCCGGCGGACATTGTCTCACGTGGGACCACTACTACGGAACTCGCAACATTAATGTGGTTTACAGGCCCACCGTTCTTGACCCAACCGTCATCCCAGTGGCCAACGTCTCCACAAACTATCGATATCGATCCAGAAGTTGTCAAGGCAGAACAAAGAAGAAGCAGCATTTGACCCGCATTAGCTCCTATATTCGTTGCCTATGTCTTTCGCTTTGCAGCACTATCAAGAGAAGGTAAAATTGTCGAAGCATCGCTTACACCGGACGAACTCCGCCGTGCATCGAATAGCATCGTCTACAATATTCAGCAACAGTCGTTTCTCGAAGATTTTCGCTCGCTACAAAAAGCTAAACCGCTTACAAGTCATTTAAAATATTTAACTCCATTTCTCGACAGCTCCTCAGGATATGCCCTCATCAGGGTTGGAGGACGACTCCAGAACGCTGACATCCCTGACTCTGAACGGCACCCGTTGTTGCTTCCCAGCAAGGCGCACTTCACTTGGATCTATGTTCGGCACTTGCATCTACGAAATTGTCACGCAGGTCCGAAAGCTTTAGTCGCGCTAATCCGCCTGGAATACTGGATCGTCAATGCCAGAGACCTCGCTCGTCGAGTGGTGCGTTCCTGCATGGCGTGCGTTCGGTTCAAGCCTAAACTGGAGAACCAACTTATGGGATCGCTGCCGCTAGAACGAGTACGACCACAGCAACCGTTCCAGAAGTGTGGCGTCGACTTCTGCGGACCGTTCAACACGTATCTCCGCATCCGAGGAAAGGGTCCCACAAAGTCCTACCTAGCCGTCTTCATTTGTTTGGCTTCCAAGGCAGTTCACATAGAAGTCGTCTCTGATTTGTCAACCAAGGCATTTCTCGCAGCACTTAAACGGATGATCGCCAGGCGCTCAAGTCCATCGGATATCTACTGCGACAACGGAACGAACTTTGTGGGAGCTGCCAATCATCTTCGTGAACTACGAGACTTCCTCGAAGACAAAACTACGCAAGAAGTTATTTCATCATATTTGTCAACCGA
This sequence comes from Drosophila triauraria, assembly GCA_014170255.2. Taxonomy (NCBI): domain Eukaryota; kingdom Metazoa; phylum Arthropoda; class Insecta; order Diptera; family Drosophilidae; genus Drosophila; species Drosophila triauraria. Next base: position 34,099,506 of record CM024336.1, on the reverse strand, counting down.
TCTCATAACATTCCATTTCATCCCTCCCAGAGCTGCGCACTTTGGAGTAGTGTTGGGTTGCTCATGAGTGAGTGAACAAAAAAGAGTTGTTCACTAAACTGAGTGAGTGAACATGTTCCTTCCAATTTGTTCTTTTTTGTTCACTTGTTCATTTTTGCTCACTATTGTTCAGTTGTTCAATTTTGTTCTTTTTTGTTCACTTGTTCATTTTTGCTCACTATTGTTCAGTTGTTCAGTTTTGTTCTTTTTTGCTCACTTGTTCAGATTTGCTCTTTTGCTCATTATTGCTCAGTTGTTCAATTTTGTTCAGCTACTCTTTTTGGGTCATTTTTGTTCAGTTACTCTTTTTTATATGGTATTAGAGGTGGTAATGTCTTTGGCAGAAACAGCTTAAGTCTGAATCTGACCAATTACGCCTCTACTTTGCGCGTGCTTAACTCGGATATCCGCAAGTCCAAGGCGTACATAAGCGACAAGGAGACTAGCAATGAACTGGATATGGTGTTGACCATGACAAGCCTGTGTTTGTGACAAATCGCAACAGTCGCATGCGTTCTGAAGAGAACGAGTTTCTATTTGTATTATTATTTTATATTTTTCATTTTGTTATATTAGTTTTGTTTACATTTATTTATTTATTTTTATTTTCTTTATATAAATATTCAATACATGAAATATGAAAACATAAATATACTTACATATGTATATCAGACCTAAACTATGGATTTTTTTAGTCGTTAAAATGCAGTGCTCAGTAGTCTGTTTATGAACAGGTTATAAAAAGGCAATGAACAGTGAACAAGTGAGCAAGTGAGCAACTGAGCAATGAACAGTGAACAACTGAACAAGTAAGCAAGTGAGCAATGAACAAGTGAGTAAGTGAGCAATGAACAAGTGAGCAAAATGAGTGAGTTGACTCTTTTGAAAAAAAAGAACAAGTGAACATGTTCACCCAAATGAGCAGTTTTTACCCAACACTACTTTGGAGGCCTTTGGGAGGCCGCAGTAAAGAGCGCGAAGAGTCTGCTCTACAAAACGCTAATGAACTCCAGATTCACATTTAAGGAACTCTGTACCATCACAGCGGAAGTCGAAGCGATGCTGAACTCGCGCCCGCTGTCTCCGCTATCTCCGGATCCCAACGACCTTGGAGCACTTACTCCAGGTCACTTCCTGGTAAGGAAATCTCTTCGTGCCCTTCCAGAGAGAATCATCTCATCCACAAATGTTTCCAACCTGGAAAGATGTGATGCAGTCACCGCATCCAAATAGGAATTTTGGCGTCGGTGGTCATCCGACTACCTAAGTCTAAGACTAAGACTAAGAGCTGCGTTCCCGCACTAAATGGACAACGCCATCGCAAAACATTAAAACGGACACCATGGTAATCATACACGACGATAATCTACCTCCACAGCGATGGAAGATTGGGCGCGTCGAATCCGTTGTTCCCGGACAGGATGGGCTGATCAAAGTGGCCCACATTCGAACAAGCACAGGTGTATGCTGCCGACCAGTACATAAGCTGGCCGTACTTCCCACTGAATCACTTTCTTATTGAAAGAAGATCCTTTCAAGGCGGCCGGGATGTTCGGTCAAACTTGAGCTTTCCCTCAGCTGTTCACTCAATAATGTAAACGTACTCTCAATAATGTAAACATACTCTCTCTTCTGTTAAATAAACGTTCAGTTGTAGTTCTAGATCAAGCAGAACGGTTGTCTTTTCGCTTGCGGTTAATATTTGGGAATTAGTTTATACACCCCCAACCTGATAATCTTATGCAGCACAAAAAACGCTTTGTGCATCGAACAATTATTATTATTATTATTATTATTATTTTTTTTTTTTATAGTTCCTCATATTAACTATTATCTATATATATATATATATATATATATGTATTATTTTTGTTTACTTTGTAGTTTTTTTCTATTGTCTTTTCATTTTCTCACGGTTTGATGTTTCCGTGTCGTCGTTTACCCTCCTCTGTCCCGGCTGTTGATCCCTATCCATTGGATCCTCCACATTTGGTTGTTCTTTCGCGTCCCCTTCCGGCTTCAGGGTACTAATGTGGGCTCGCCGCTCCTGTCCAGTCTTAATGTCCTTTAATTTGACAATTACTGGCGATACGAAATCCATGATTCGGAATGGTCCTCCGAATCTTGGCGCTAGCTTCGCAGCAAATCCTTCCACTGCTTTTGACAAGTGGTGTTTCTTGGCCCACACCACTTGTCCAACTACTGGTGTCCAGTGTCTTCTACGCAAATTGTAGTATCTGGCTTGGTCCTGAGCCGCCATTTCCAGATTTCTTCTCACGATCTCGAAGACTTCTCTCAAGTCCTTCGCGAGCTCCGTTGGATCCTGCTGCGGCCTTCCAGTTCCCATTGTAGCCTCATCATACACGGCCTTCGGGAGTCTGGGTTCTCTTCCCTGGGTAAGGAATGCTGGGGAATATCCGGTGGATTCCTGCGTACTTGAATTTACTGCCAGTGTTATCTCTGGCAGCAAGTCATCCCATTTCCTCTGATTCCCTTCCGCATACTGGGCAATCATCGTCTTCACCGTTCTGTTGGCTCTCTCCGTTGGATTTTCCTAGGGCGTATACGGGGCCGTGAACTGGTGACATACTCGGAGGACATGCCTCCGGGAAATTTTTCAACGCTCTGCTTGTGAATTGTGCCCTATTGTCTGTAATGAGGACTTTAGGTACCCCGAACCGCGCTAGGATTCTCTCCCTGAACGCTTTCTTTAGGGTATCCGTCGTGGCCTTCCGCAATGGCACCATCTCAGTCCACTTTGAAAACCTATCAATGACCACAAGAAGCATCGTGTTTCCATGTATCAATCTGGGAAGTGGTCCCACAAAGTCCGCACAGACTGTGGACCATGGCTCCTCCGGGATTTGTGTTAGCATCTTTCTCGCTGCTTGTAGTTGGCTTTCCTTGAAACGCTGACACGTCTCGCACTTACGCACGTATAATCGTACGTCTCGCTGCATCCCTGGCCAGAAGTATCTTGACGCAATCTTCGCGATGGTTTTCCGGCTTCCTGTGTGTCCTGCTGTTGGTGCATCTTGATTCTCCTTCAAAATCCTTTCCTTGAGCCCGGACAGCACGCATAGTTTCCATGCGGCCACGTCTTCATGTCCAGCTCTGTGAGGAATGTTTCGGTACAGACCTCCCGCTTCCCATATATAATCCGGGAACTTTTGTGAATGAGCCTTCATTTCCTTCAGTTTTTCCTGGGTCCATGCACAGGTTTTATACTCGCCGCTGCCAATCATGAGGCAGGCTTCCGGTTCCAACGGTTGCCGTGAAAGGGCGTCCTCCACCGTATTTAGTTTCCCACGCCGATATATGATGTCGAACTCATATTGCTGCAACTCTAATGCCCATCTCGCAATCCGTCCAGTCAGGCTCTTGATAGAGTTGAGCCATTTCAACGCCATATGGTCCGTAACTACTTGGAAATGATATCCTTCCAAGTATGGTCTAAACTGGTGAATTGCCCACACAATGGCCAGGCACTCCTTTTCTGTCGCCGAATAATTTTGTTCTGCCCCGTTTAATGTTCGACTAGCGTATGATATAACCTTCTCCTGGTTATCCTGGTGTTGGGTTAGGACCGCTCCTATCCCCACATTACTGGCATCCGTTTGCAGCACAAATTTCTTGTCAAAATCCGGACAAGTCAATACCGGTGCTGCGATCAGGCTCTCCTTTATGTCCTCGAATGCCTTTTGCTGGTTTTCCTCCCAATGCCATTTGACGCCCTTCATTAGCAATCCTGTCAGCGGGTTGATTTTTGTTGCAAAGTCCGGAACGAAACGCCGGTACCACGATGCAACTCCTATAAACCTGCGCAAACCTTTGGCATCCGCTCGCGGTGCTAGTTCTCCGATGGCTGCCACCTTATCAGGATCCGTACGGATCCCTTGATCCGTCACGAGATGCCCGAGGTATTTCAGCTCCTTTTTGAAGAACTCGCACTTTTCGACGTTGATCTTTAAATTTGCTTTTCTCAGCCGTCGGAACACCTCTTGAAGGTTTCTCTTGTGTTCTTCTAGCGTACGTCCGATGATGATGATGTCGTCCAAATATGCAAAGGCATGTGGCTCTATATCCGGCCCGATAACGCTGTCCAGTGCTCGCTGAAACGTTGCCGGTGCTGAATGCAACCCGAAAGGCATAACTTTCCACTGATACAGACCCCGTCCCGGGACTGTAAACGCCGTTAATGGTTTGCTTGACTCCTCCATAGGTATCTGCCAGTATCCATTTTTTAAGTCCAAACTACTAATGTATTTGGCCTGTTTTAACTGATCCAGAATGTGGTGAATCCTCGGCAAGGGGTATGCGTCTGGGATAGATTTGGCATTCAACTGCCTGAAATCCACGCATAATCTCCATTTGCCCGTCTTCTTCTGCACCATGACGATTGGGGCGCTATGAGGGCTACTCGAAGGCTCTATACAGCCTTGTTTGAGTAGGTCATCAATCTCATTGTCAATGGTGGCTCTCATCGCTGGATTTCTAGGGAAATATCTTTGTTTCAGGGGTCGTGCATCCTTCATCACTATCTTGTGCTCAGCAATGTTGGATACCCTTTGATTTCCTCAAACATTTCTAATTCTCTTCTTAGAAATGTGTCCATGCACTGTTCAGTTATTGGCGTTTCCGCTGCCATCTTTAACCGTTCCTCTGGGGCCTTGTTAATGTCCTGTTTCTTGTTCCTGCTCTGCGATTCCTGATAACTTCTCTTGTTTTGCGTGGGCCTATTCGCCCTAAACTGAATCGTTTGTCCTGCGCAACTTAATTCTGCCTCAAGATCCTTCAATATGTTGTAACCCAGGACTAGGTCATCGATGATCCCTGGCATTACGAACAGTACTGTTGCGATCTGCCGACTCCCAAACTCGAGTGTCACCTTGAGCTGCTCGTTTATTTCGCCTGCTCGCCCATCCGCGAATCTCACGGGTCTCCATGTAGGTGTCAGTTTTCCCCCAGCACCCAAGCTCGCTGCTAACGTTTCACTGACAAAACTGCTGGTGGCTCCTGTGTCGATCACTGCCTTATAGGATTTACCTCCTATTATAACAGTGGCCGACAAATATGAGCCCTCATTCCGAAATCCCTTTTGATTTATTGGGGAGCCGAGTTTGACGACTCCTGCCTTGCTCCGGGTCGCGAGAGTCGGGGTCCGTTTCCCATAGCCCCGCAACAGTTCATTGTTTTGCGTTTGACCATCCCACACCTTCAGCAGAAAATAACGGTGCGCTGACGACACTCTCGTCTCCAGTGTCCCGCTTGTCCGCAATTTCCACATGCATTGGGGTCCGGTATCCTATGTGGGGGCCCATTGTTTGCCTGTCTCCACTGTTGTGTCTCCTGCGGCTGGGTTTTTTTTTTATATTCCTTTATTACCTAGCATATATATACAGACTTAACAAGTACAAATAGACAAGAAATAGGGGGCCATAAATGCGCGGTATCACCGCAAGGTATTGCTTCGCGCAAATGTAGCCACCTAGGCTGTCGTTTCTCTCTCTCCTTCTCGGTGGCGCGCAACTCTCGCAGTACACACGCTGCGTAGGCTGCCGTCGCTTTCCAGTTCTCCTCGTTTATCAGCATGAGGGGCACAAAGTTTCTGGCCGAACTCTTGCCTCTGTGGTTTCCTCAAGCGTTTGACGCTCGTGGCCGAATCGGCGACATTCAAATAGAACGTGTCGAGCGTTCTCCTCGATCCCGCTGCCGCACTCTGGGCATCCGTCCTCAGTGTCGTGACCGAAGCGCTTTAGGTAGCTTCGGAAGCAGCCGTGTCCACTCAGTGCCTGGGTAAGGTAGAAATCCACTTGGCCGTGCTTCCTGTTTATCCAGGGCTCTATGCTGGGGATGAGCTGGTGTGTCCAGCGTCCCTTGCTGGACATGTCCCAGGCAGCCTGCCAGTTAGCGATGCTCTGGCTCCTGGCAATCCTTTTCACCTCGGACTTGGTCCTTTGGTCCGCTTGGTTGCCTACTAGAGCCGCTCTAATCTCCTTGGCCTCCCGCACTAGTTCGCACAGGGGAACTTGGCCTGCAATGACGAGCGCTGCGTCGTCCGAGATCGTCCTGAAGGCACTCGCTATTCTGACGGCACACAGGCGATACGTCGCGTTGACCCCTCGCATGTAGCTACTGATAGCAGTGGCCTCGGCCCACACCGGAGCAGCGTACAACAACTGCGACTTGACAACTGTCGCGAGGAGCCTACGTCTGTCCTGTTTCGGACCCCTGGTGTTCAGCAGGATCCTGCAGAGCGATCCTGTAGTCCCGCTTACCTTCTTGTTCACGAACTCCAGGTGTTCGCGATAGGAGAGACGGGTGTCCAGCATGACTCCCAGGTACCTTATGGCACGCTGAGATGTTACTGTTGTCCCTCCGATCTGGATGTGCGCCGACTCCACTGCCTTCCTGCTTGAGATCAGCACCGCTTCAGTTTTGTGAGCGGCCAGCTCTAGGCCCGCAACTTGTAGCCACTCCTCCACTGCTCGGATTGCGCAGTTCGCAGCTGCTTCCGCGGCAGCAACTTCCTTAGCCACCACAACCAGCGCCACATCGTCTGCAAAGCCAACTATGTCGGCGCTGCTCGGCAGTGGAAGCTTTAGGACTCCGTCGTACATCGTGTTCCACAGCAGAGGGCCCAGTACCGATCCCTGAGGAACTCCGGCTGTCACCTCGTATGTCCTGGGGCCCACAGAGGTTTCGAGGACCAGCTCCCTCTTGCTTAGGTAGCTGTGTACCACATTCAGCAGGTACTCTGGAATGTTGAAGGACCATAGTGCCTCCAGTGTCCTCCCCCAATCAGCCGAGTTAAAGGCGTTCCGTATGTCCAGCGTGACCACTAGACAACACTTCTTCGTCCCGCCTTTCCATCTGGTGCCAGCGATGGCATCAGCAGCGATGTTGGTGACCCTCTCAATCGCGTCCAGTGTCGATTTCCCCTTCCGGAAGCCGTATTGGTTGGAAGAGAGTCCACCGGCATCCTCCATAGCTGCGTTCAGCCTGGTAGCTATGATCCTTTCGAAGACCTTGCCTATGGTGTCCAGCAGGCAGATCGGCCTATAGGACGATGCTTCTCCCGCTGGTTTCCCTGGCTTCGACAGGAGCAGGAGCTTCTGCCGTTTCCACCTGTCGGGGAAGGTCCCTTCCAGCAGGCACTTGTTGTACAGTGCTGCTGCCGCTTCCGGGTGTAGGGATAGCAGGCTCTTAACTGCGATATTCGGGACCAAATCAGGCCCGGGTGCCTTCCTGTTCTTTAAGTCCCTAGCCACTGATAGGACTTCCGTCTCCGTGACCGCGCATATCGGGCTCCCAACATGTCCCGTCCATCGGGGGATGGAATGGGGGCGACCTTCTGGGAACAGCACTTGGACAATGCTTTCCAGGGCAGCCGGGTCTGTGGGCGACCTACTGCCGGCATTCACGCGTTTGACCACCGTTTTATAGGCTCTTCCCCATGGATCATTTTCCAGGTCATCGCAGAGCTTGAGGTAGCATTCCCTCTTGCTATCCCGTATCGCCAGTTTGAGTGCCTTCTTTGCACTCCTGAAGCTCGTGTTGAGGGTAGAGGCTTGCGGTACCTCTCGCTCTTTGGACCAACCTCCTGGCTCGAAGACAGGTCCTGCGCAAGCTAGCGATTTCCTCACTCCACCAGTACACTGGTGCGTGGTGGTGCGATAGGCCTTTCGCTGCTGCAAACTTTGGTCACAGGCTTCCTCCAGTCTAGCTGCCAACTTGTTCGCGGCTTCATCAGCCGAGTCCAACTCGGAGACAGCCAAGCCTTCTAGGGCACTGGCAAAGGCCTGAGGCCTAAAGGAGTCCTGGCGGTAAGCTGTTCTTGGTCCGGTCGTCGGCTGACTTTGGCACAGTGGGCCGCCAACTGACAGCAGAATGGCCTCATGGTCGCTGGCCGTAAAAACCTCGCCTATCCTCCAGCGTGTGCTACGGGCTAGGGAACTGCTTGCGAACGATAGGTCGATTATCGAGCCGGCCCCAGCTCTGTTGAAGGTGTGCTGGGAGCCCTCGTTCAGCAGCACGATGTCCAGCGACGCAACTGATTCAAGGATGGTTCGACCCTGGCGTTGGTGTAGAGGAGCCCCATTCCTCGGCCCAGGCATTAAAGTCGCCTCCTATCACCACATTGCTCCGTCCTCTCAGGTCGCTGCTCAGCTCGTCCAAGATCCTGCTAAAGGTCGCCAGTGATAGACTTGGGGCCAGGTAGCAGCTGTAGAGCCATGTGCCGCCTACCTTCGCTCGGACGAACCCTTCTGCTGCCATCGTGTCCCGCATGAGTGGTGCGCCCACTCCGCAGAGCCACAGTGCCGCTTTGCCTGTGCGATCCGTGACCCAGTCGTTGCCGCTTTCTGTCCTGTAGGGCTCACTGAGTATCGCCACCTCAGCGCCCACTTCTCGCACCGTCTGCTTCAGGAGATCCTGCGCGGCCCTGCAGTGATTCAGATTCAACTGAATCAACTGCATGCTGGTCGAGGTTTCCCGGGCCCGCTTGTTGTGGCTGAGCAGAATCTGCTTCCTGCCTGGTGCCTGGTCTCCTTAATGCCTGCCGCAGAGCAGATGAAGCATGAAGGCTCCCTGCTGCATTTGGCTGCCTTGTGCCCCTGTCCACCACATCTTATGCAGCAGTCGCTCCTATCAACTGGGCTCTTACAATTCGCTGCAATATGCCCGGTCTCCAGGCATCTGAAGCACCTTGGGGGCCTGCTCTTTCCCGGATCCTACAGATAGTCCATCCGATCCGCACCTCGCCCCGATGGAGGACGGCTTTCCCCATGGAGAAGGGCAGACTGACCACTGCCGTCTGCGACTCCGCGTAGCCTCGACGCAGACTCCGAACTCTGATGCGCTCCGCATCGATGCCATATTGGCTCGCTATAGCAGCGCAGACTTCCTGCTCCGTTGCGATGGAGTCGATGTCTCGTATCTCCAATACAAGCAGCTTCGTCTCGTCCGACATGGCTCGCACTGACGCTGCGTCGCCAAGCACCCTCGCGATGCTCTCCTTCATGGCCTCAGCGCTTTCTGCGCTGCCTTTGGCCACTTCGAGCAGAAGGTTGCCGTTTATGGTGCGGCGTACCTTGGCAACACAGCTTCCCAGGTCCGACAACTGTTTGTCTTCCCTTCGGGTCACCATAGCTAGTACCTCGCTGTACGATTTCCCGCTCGCCTGTACAACGATCGCATCGGGTCTTGCGCGACGCGTAGCCCTTGGCTTTTTCTTAACCACCTCCCACCCGGCAACCGGAATTGCGGGGTTCGCGGTCTTCGCAGTTGTCCTGGCGTCAGCGTGCGTCGCCACGCCATCTTGAGGCCCTTTGGGGGTTTCTTCGGGTGCTATTGGGGCTTTGGCGCTTTTTGCTGCGTTGGGCGCGTGGATGGTGGGGCCAGTTGAGCTCCGGATCCTCCAGCTACCGTTGGCTGGCTTATCCTTCGCCATGGCTCCGTTTGCGCTGCAGCCGCTTTCCTCCAGACCGGCGTTGTCTGCTGCTCCTTGTCAGCGCTCTGCATGCTCCGAGAGCATTTCGCGCACACGATTGAAGCGTCCTGACCATCCTCCCTGATGCTGTCGTCCTTGCCGCCCTCTCTGTGCGCCTCAAGGATGCTCGTGTGAAGCGCCTTCATGCGCACGAACGTCTCCCTCGTGGCGACAGTTATGTGGCGCGCCGACTTGTCCATCATTTTGTGGACATCTCCTGCAAGAGCTTCCCCAGCTCCAAGAGATCCTCGAGGCAGTTTGCCTCATGGGAGGCCTTGCTCCTTTTGCCGGCGTTGTCCTCTGTGAGCCTGCTGGGCTCGCAGGATCTCGCGACCTCTTTGGGGTTTCCCTTACCTCCGGGTCTGCGTTCAGCCCTTCTTCTATGGTTGCAGGGGTGCTGGCGAGCGGGCGAGCTTGCTGCCCTCTTAAAAGCCGCTGCAGCACCATCAGATCCATCTTCCCTCGGTTGGCGGGGCGATCTAGCCACCGACGATCTGCCCACGAAGGGGTTTTCTACCTCCTCCATCAGGGCTTCCTGATTAGCTAGAGGGAGGCTCCCACGCTGGCCACAGATTTCCCCTTGGCTTACGATGGGGGATATACCGCCCCTTCTCGGTCCCCAGTGCCCCTTTCGATGGGCGCCGCCGTGGCGGAGGGGTTGGAAATTAGCCCGATCCTTGGCCTTCTACCCTTTGCCGTCCCTGTAACCAGGTGCCTGAGTTGGACTGAATTTCAAATTCAGACAGGGCCCGCGTGTTTTGCACTTCCCAACACTTTGTGCTGTTAAGCGCGGGGGACTGCGCTGTTAAGCACGCTGTTAAGCTTGGAGCCCGGCGTTGTCCAACACTGTAAACAGCAAGATCAGCTGTTAAGTGGAAAACGCGCGGGTGGCAGCTTGTGGATGCTGTGCGCGAGTGAGAGGCTTTCGTGGTGAAAGACCTTCACTCGGTGGGCGCGAGAGAGGATCCCCCCCCTGGTCCACGAACCGTCCAGCCGCCTCACCAGTCAGAGACTAGGGAATACGTCCGGAAACCCCGCCGGAACAGTGCCCTGGTACGTACCTCTGTCCCTGAGTGTCTCACGCTAATGCACAGTGCACTTTTAGGTCGCGACCGTAGCTACACTGACTTAAATCGGGTGAACTTTCGGAGCGCGGAGAAAACACAACCTGCTGCTAAGTATCACTTTCACTCCTGCCTCCAGGAGTGAATGGATTTGTGTGCCGGATTGGATTTGGGTGAATGGATTTGTGTGCCGAGGCTGTGGCCTTGTAGTCCTCGAAAGGTCATTGCGATGGGGGCTCACTGGGGACTGAAGTCGGGCGTGGACCGAACTGGCCCGTAATCGCTCCCTATCGCGGTCTAACTCCTCTAGCTCATCCGCTAGACCCATTAATCCCTGCAAAGTGGAGAATTGGGATGGCCTGGCGAACGCTCGGAGATCTGGAACGCTGTTATCGTATATCCTCTCCAGTTGCGCCTCTGTTGACATTTTCAACGGTCTCATCAGGCACTGCATCTCCACCATGAATTCCCTAAAGGGTTCTCCCAGTCGCTGCTTGCGCTGTATCACCTCCTCCCGAAGGTGATTGAAGTAGCCCCTTGGTAGAAAATAGGCCTGAAAACTGGTCGTGAACGCTGCCCATGTCGTCCAGTGTTGGTTGTTTGCCACGTACCATTTCAAGGCTATTCCCTGAAGCAGTTCGGGCATCGCCCTAGGAAGCAGGTCTACCTCGAGACCGTACGTCTCCGCTGACCACTCCACCTGCTCTAAAAACTCTAGTGGTTTCGCTGCCCCATCGAACCGAAAACTCCATGCCCACTGCTCGCCTTAACTGGTGACGCTCCAGCGTGACGCTCCGCTAATTCTGTAAATCTGATTATGTGCGCTGGGTCTACGCGCTGTTCTCGTGCCCACGAAACGAACCCTCTGCGTAACTCGTCTACGTTCCCTGCCAATTCAAGGCCGAACTCCTGGCTATACGCCAGTAATTCTTCCCTGTTTAATTTGTATATCCAGCTGGTACTCACCATCGTGGATAAAAAAAATTCCCTTATTCTTAAATTAATCTATAACTCAGGTAATTCTTATAGGCACAGCGACCCTAGTTCGGGCGCCAGTTGTAACGATCGGGGCGGGATAGCTCAGTCTCGTCCAGGATTCGCTGCAACAAATTTATATTTGTTGGGCGCGGTGCCAAAAATAAGAACTCCGGGGTTTAGATTTAAGTAATGTAATATATATTTTAACTGGGACTTTCACCTCTTTTCCACCACACCTGTCTTAAGCGGGGCACAAGACGCCCTATCTCTAACAATTAGTGCACGCCCGACTCGCCGGCCAACGCCGTCTGGGTGATCACGCCGCGCTTACGCTCCGCTTGATACTCCGGTGCTACCCGCACGCGGATACTCTCGTTAAGCTTCGCTCCGCTAGATACTCTGGTGCTGCACGCTCCAGATGCTCCCGCTAAGCTGACGCGCTGGCAAACTCACCGTCCGCCTGGGCACTTACAAAGTACGAGGTGGAAGGAAGTGGTAAAACTGGACTCGCTTGGTCAAAGGAGATCCCTCCCAAAGGCTTACTGCGTGATTACTGCTGATGACTGTCCTGTTCTGCGGTTCCCTGAACTGCTCCTTGGCTCGTTTCCCAAGAAGTCACTGTCACAAGCACTAGCACTGGTCACTGGTCACTCGCAAATCCACTGCGATATAAACTCCACAACTAACTGCCCCGCCTCAAGTCCTGCCTCGCGCTTTTATACCCCCCTGCAGCGCTGCTGCTGCCGTTTCAGCAGCCCGCTCTCCCGTCAGAACTCCTCGTTGCGCAGATCCTCGGCAGCGCTGCTGCCGACAATTCAGCGGCCCGCTCTCCCGCCAAAACTCCTTGCCCAGCGCATCCGGGTCCCGCTATGCGCTGACTACCCGCTCTGCCGCAAGCTTTCTCTCCCTTTCTACGCTCCCACTCAATCTCTTATACTACTTTCTCTTCTATCGATCCTGCGTTCTCTTGCGCTTTTTGTAAGGGATCGCAGATTCCTTACAAGGGAATTCGTGTTTCACGGACAACTTCGGAACAAGCTGATAGTACTGTGGCATTATTGTCACAAGTATGAAGTATATGTAATTTAATCGGATAATTTAAGTTGTTTGGGCGAAGAATTAGTGAGTCGCCCCTCTGAGTAAAATTGGCAATTATATTTTATTATATAGTTTTATGAAATCTATGCCTAGTATGCCATCACTAGGTATTGGGAAATTTTGATCGATTAAATGGAAGTCATGCGGAATTATGTATTTAGTGAGTTCTATAAAGGCCAAGTGCTTTAAAAAAATTGTACCTTCGCCGATTCCCGATATTTGGGTAGTAACGGCGTGCGTTCAGCGTTGTTCGACAGTGCAGACTAACTTCTTTTCCTTTCTCGTCCGTTCTCGAGCTCGCTCTCCGCCTCGTCTCGTTCTTGTGTTCTTGCTCTCCTAAGAGTCTAAATGAGCGAACGATCAGCTGATCGCGACGCTCCCAAAATAGTGGGACAAGCATCAAAACTGAACATGCCGCCCGCCAATACTAGACGTAGCATGAGATCCTCGCTTGTCCTGGTCCTCCTGGTTGAGGGGATGATAAGCTATCTCGGCTGTGAGTCCTCGGTACCTAGTATGAAGAAATGAGAGCAAGAAGTGTGCGCAAGCTACAATGTATAACTATTGGGGTGTATAAGTGAGTGCGCCTAAGCCCGAATGGGCAGAGGACAGAGGCTTGATACAGTTCGTTTTAGCTGTCCTTGCTTGGTTTTAAGGACCTGTGCGTCTATCCCTGGGTGTAACCCCACAACATCTGCGACGGTGGGAACCTATCGTCCTTGATTATGACGAGGTCGTTGAGCTTAAGGCTCTCAGTCTCCTGACACCACTTTGGCCTTTGCTGTAGATGAGCCAACCTCTCACGACTTCAAGCCTTCCAGAAGTGGCGTATCATCGTCGGCTGGACGAGGAACAGCTCTGCGAAGGATCTTGATTGAGTCTCAGAATTGAGTCTCCGATAAGGAAGTGCGCTGGGGTGTGCACTTCTAGATCATCCGCGTCAGCTGTGGGAGGGCAAAGAGGCCGTGAGTTGAGACACGCTTCTATGCTCACGATTACTGTGGACAACTCTTCGTTGGTAAGCCGTCGATATGCAATGACTCTCTTTAAGTGTTATTTAACCGACTTCACATTTGCTTGCTCCGTGGTAAGGCCTGACACCTCCTCCAAATGCACTTCCTTTGTTGCCAGACAAATAAAAACGGCGATGTATCCTTTGTAAAAGCTAGTGCCTCGTAAGCGCGCTGCTTTGATCTCTAACGCGCCTGTGTAGTTGACACCACTTGCGATGAATGGTCGACTCGGAGGGTTGTCTCGATGAATGGGCAAATCTCCCATAGGAAGAGTCGTAGTAGTTGGTCGCGCTCTGAAGCAGCGAACGCAGTTCCGTATAACTCTTCGAACTCCTTGTCTTCCTGTCAGGATCCAAAATCGTTGGCGCGTGTGTACCAACTGCGCACCTCCGTGTAGGGTTAGATAGTGCAAGTGCCGCATTACTAATTCTGTGAAATGATGGAAACTTGTCAAAATTATTGGATGACGACGTCCGTGTGACAAATTAGAATGGCGAAGTCGTCCCCTCTCGCAGGATGCTTTTTAATAAGACCGGAGACAAATTCAACAACCTGCTTCGGGAGGGCAACCGTCTGGAGTTCCTTACTGCAAACAAATCGGTTGCGAACGATTCGTGCTGTACGATTCGCACGACAGCTACCAAAGCGTAGTCGAGCTCCTCAATACTTAGGGGCCCGAGGCGTCTCTGCCCTTTACCGTCACTGTTGTTCTTAAAACGCATGATGTAACCTGTGACTCGTAAAGCCTGGTTGAATGGAAAAAATCTCTCAAGAAACGATGGTTGAGGGACTGCTTGGTCAACGTGCACTATGGCCACTTTTGCTTCTAGTGCCGCGTCGCTTATGCCAATTTGTCCGAAACTCGTCGATGGCCAGCAGCTTTGATTGCGTAAGAGCCACTCTGGGCCTCGCCACCACATGTCGAAGTCCTTTAGCTCGATGGGTGTGAGACCTCTTGTAACGCAGTCCGCTGGATTCTCGTTAGTGAATACGTGTCTCCATTGACCTTGCGCAGAATGATCCAAAACGAAAGCGACTATATTTGCGACAAAGGTTTTCCATCTGTTGACGTCTACATGCAGCCAGTGCAGCACAATCGCAGCATCCGTCTAATAGAAAGTCTGGATAGGAAGGGAAGTGTTTTGGAGGGGGCGGATTCTTAGCCAAGTAAGAATGGGTCGAGGATGAAATCCCAAAATCCCACGTAGAAATAACAAGATCGCTTGGGCTGGATTGATTGTTGGTTGAACTTTATTTGCCTTCATCGGCTGGTAGCAAATTAGAACTAATTACATGTCACAAAAATATATGTTGGGAGAGCGGCTTGGAAAGCTCTTGCGGACTGGAAGTCAGGAGGAAGAGAGAGGGAGAGAGAGTGTGCGAGAGCGCTAGGCTCCGTAAAGCGGGACATTTCGAAGCCGCTAGCGCTTCACACTGGCTCTTGAAAATAAGCGCCCTTTTGGCGCGAACAGGAAGTTAGACATTTAAACATAGTTAGCAACCTTACCAATTTGATGGCTAAAACCGCTCCACTTAGCTCTGTTCGAGGTATGGTTAAGGGTTTCGCGGGATTAACCTTTGATTTTGCAGCCATCAGGGATGTATAGCACATTCCGTCCTGATGCTCTACCCTTAAATTAACAGCAGCTGAATAAGATGTGGATGATCCGTCGCAGAACGCATGAATCTGGACTGAGGATATAGAGTTTTGAGTATAATGGTATGCTTATCTCGTCGATCCTCAGCAAACTGTCTCGAAATGTTCGCCATCACTCTGCAGTAATATCAGGAACCGCGTCGTCCCAACCAAGAGTCGTTTGGCCATGGTTACCTTCTTCAATATTAGCTTTCCCGAGATGATTACCGGCGCAATGAGACCCAGTGGGTCGAACAACCTTGCAATGCTGGACAAGATTATCCTCATGGTAGAACTGAATGGTATCTCAAAATTGATTTGGTATTTAAGGCAGTCCTTATTTAGGAGCCAATACATTCCTAAGGATCTGTAGTGAAGCAATGATATTCTGATGGGATCGAGAGAAAAAGTCTCGAATCGTTGCTGGCACACTTTCGCAACTTCATTCGCGCGATTCTTATAGCACACAATACCTGGGACCGCTTATCCCCTGCCTCTTCTATAGTATGTCCACCGGAAAGAATATCGTCTACATATATTTCGTTCATAAGCACCTCCAACGCCTTAGGAAATGAGAGCTGCTCGTCCTTCGCTAGCTGTTGAATAACTCTGATAGCCGTGAACGGCGCTGAAGCCGCCCCAAATGTTAGTGTCGATAATGTATAAACGTTTATGGCTCAATCCGCCGCCGCCATAAAATCCGCTGATATTAGGCGTCTTCAGGGTGAACATCTATACGGCGATACATCTTCTGTATATTTGCCGCAAAAACGAAACGATATTGAGTATAACCGAGTTCATGTCGTTCTGCAAAGTGGGTCCGGTACAAAGAATGTCGTTTAACGATCTTCCGTTACTAGTCCTTGAGGAGGCGTCGAAAACGATTCTCTGTTTGGGCGAATGGAGTTCCTCCTTGAAGACCGCATGGTGCGGGAGTACGCATGAAGCCAAATGCCTATTCGTAGATGTGCGCTTCACTAGACTGCTGTCACTGCCCACAGCAGGCGCAATTTGCTCAAGCGAAAAGTACTCCTCGATCTCCTCCACATATTTGTTCCACCGCTCCGGACTTTTCGACAGACGCCTTTTTAATTGCAGGAACCGATTCAGCGCCATTTGATGAGATTTCCCTAAAACAATTGCCGGATCCAGATATGTTTTAAAGGGCAATCGTACCACGTAGCGTCCATCCGATCGACGCACATAAGTTTTCTGGAAAAATGTTTCACACCAGAGATCCTCCTCCGTCGCTATAGAGCGATCGGGAACTGACTCGACTTCGCAGAATCGCTGGAGCAGTGATTCGGTGTCCAAAGTTACTCGATGACAACGTAATTCGGTAGTTTTTCTAACTCTTTCTGCTCTTACAGATAGTATCCATCCAAAACGGCTCATCGGGCAATCCAATCTTGGTATCTGGCAGCATGATTTGTTCCAACAGGTCCACTCCTAAGATGAGATCGACTGATCCTAAGAAGAAGGGACTGAACTACTTGTACATAGATACACAGGTACTATAGTTGCCTTGGATCCTTTATCGACGAGAGCGTTTATGACTGCTTACAGGCCGTTGATCGGGTTTCGTACCATAATACGAGCCACAGCGAGAAGTAAATTTTTCGTGGAAAGGTTGGATGAAGTTGCCAAATGACATCTGTAAAATGCATGTGGATTCTGCTCCGTCGTTGACTGCATGTTGTGTGTAGAAACTATTTCTATGGATGCGGGCGCGACAAACTGCGGTGTCGAAGGCTGGGCAGGACGCGCAGGATGTGATTGCGCGCGGGTCCGGTCCTGAGTCTGAACCGGGAAAACCAGCAGCGTATGATGACGATGACCACAAACTTGGCAGCTCTTGCTGCTGGTGCAGCGGGAAAGAGCATGTGACCTACTCAAGCAATTGATACACAATTTAGCCCTGCTGACTATGTCCTGGAGCTTGAAACAGTCTAATGCTAAAATAGGTGGACAACGACGCGAGATGTGGTCACTGCCACAGTGATAACAACCGGTATTCGAACGCCTTGTGTGCTCCTGTGCATTGTGCACTCGCACTCGTTTGGTCGGGTGTATTGACCCTTGGTCAGCTTTGGAGTCGTACGACGAGCTTCGGTTCCCAATCGCATTCATTATGACTAGCCGATTGTTCAGAAATGATTCCAAATCTTTATAAGATGGAACCGTCGAAGAGCTGCCTTGATGGTGCTCCCAAGCGTTGTGAGTCTCCTTGGGCAGCTTCGATGCTACGTAATGCGCCAACCAGTTCTGGGATTCCCCGTCCAAGGCTTGAACGCGGCGGAACGCAGCTGGGCAAACATTGATCGTGCTTAGCATGGACCGTATAGATTCGGTATTCTTTTGTAATCTGGGCATCGCATAGATTGCGTTCATGTGGTGGGAGACAACGAGGGGGAAGCGATCCTGCCGCTAAAAATTCTTTTTGTTGCACAAAGAAATCATACAGCGCAAAGCGAAGAAACAATTCGTAAACGTTTGAAAGAAAAGTTGGGGGCGTCGTGGTAGGAATTCAGAGCGTCAGTTTTATTATGCTGCATACATGGTACTTAACTACGCTTAAGCATAAGACCGCGCTCCCGCCCGCTTTACTCTGCTACAGCGAGAGCGGGAGATCGGCAGCGGCCGACCGTGAAGTTCGGATCTGAAACTGAGCAGAAAGCTCAGTGGGCAGCCGCGGTACAGTGGGCCACTGACCAAAATATTTCGCACCCCCTTGCAATCACTTGGGTTGCAACTTAGTCGTCCTTCTTACTGCTGGTGGCAGGCTCCGGACACGACCCATCCAATCACGTTGTTCTGGGCCACTGGTAGTCCATCCTGCATTTTGAGGAAGCCCGACAGCATAACGCTCGGATACATATCCGCGCCCAAGACTATGAAGATGGTCGCGGGGAGGTAGAAGCGCTCGTCAGCCAGCATTATATCCTGGAAGTGGGTCCGGGCCGCGTCGCTGAGCACCTGGATAGGCGTGCGGATGCGCACGTGAGGCTCTATCTTAAAAACGACATCAAGCCGTACAGCGCTGTCCCTCTTAGAGCCCACGGTGCCCGAACAAATCTGTTCGCCTCCAACGTTGGTCGTCGGCAAGCGGAAACTCGACGCTAGCGACGCATCGATGCAGCTCATACGCGTACAAGGATCGATGAGCGCTGCCGTGTCGGAGGTTCGAGTCACGGTATCTAACCGCACAGTCGGAAGGAGGTTGACACTGTGCCGCTGCAGGAGGGACGGTAGGGACGAAGCGGCGACCGCGGTCTGTGTGACACTCCGACGAGTGGCGGAAAATTGCTGAGTAGCTTCTGAACGTTGCCGCGGGGTGGCGGACGAAGGCAGAGGAGCTGCGGAAGAGTGCCGGGGAATGGCGGATAAGGACCGTGGAGCGGTTGATGAGTTGGGTACGGTGCTCCGCGACCGCCGTGCCGCCGGGGACATCTCCGGTTCGTAGAGGTGCAAACACGTGTGGTGATCCTGGCCGCACGTTTTGCAGTGATCACCTCACCGACACGCTCCGTCTGAGTGCTCGTGGGCCAAATATCTGGGGCAGTACCGGTTGGCAAGGACAGCCCGGAGCCTTTTCTCGGCACTTAGACGGAGGAACCGACGACATTTTCGAAGCGCGTGGATCCCGCTGAAGACTCGGCAACGGTAGGATTGCTTCCAAGGCGATGGCGCTGCTTGGACGTGGAGACATCGTGTGTGATCTGATTGGCGGAATAGGACAGATGAAAAACATTGTATCAGTACTGGTAAGAACTACGAATTGGAACTAAGGGTTAAAACTATGAATTGGAGCTACGAATCGGAACGATAAATACGATAAATACGACCTTCGCTATGGGACGCTTGATGAGTCCCCGCGCAGTGCGGATGTCGACCACACGGACATGGCCATCGGATACGGGAAACACCGCGTCAATCCTGCCTAGTCGCCACTCATTGGACGAAAGGTTGCCTTCCTTGGCCCCTTCCATGGCCCCGGCACGGAGATTTCTTCTAGGGGCTCGCCATTTATTCCGCTTATGGAGTTCTTTGAGGTACTCCTCCTTCCATCGCAGACAAAATTGTTGATGAAAAGCCTTCAGGTGTTGCCAGCCGTTAATAATAGATGTGGTGTCTCCCTTCATCTCGGGTTCAACCATGGCGAGAAGGGGCCCTCCAACAAGAAAGTGCCCAGGCGTAAGTGCCAACAGGTCAGCGGGGTCTTTGGACATTGGCTCGAGCGGACGCGAATTTAGGCACGCTTCGATCCTAGCCAGAAGCGATGACAGCTCTTCGAACGTATATTTTCGCGTGGCCGTAGACTTATGGCGGGTCTTGAAAATCTTAACACCTGCTTCCCACAAGCCTCCCACGTGGGGGGCTCCCGGAGGAATGAATTGCCAGAGCAGCTGCTGGTGACTATAGGCACCCGTCACAGCCTCTTTGACAGCTTGGAGAAAATCTCGGGAGAGTAGGGCAGCCGCACCCACAAAGGTCTTCTTGTTGTCCGACTGAACCTGACGGGGGCATCCTCTTCGGGACACGAATCGAGCAAAAGCGGCGAGAAACTTCTCAGTCGTAAGGTCAGACGTAGACTCTAGATGGATGGCCTTTAGAAGAGAATCACACTAACACCAACACATACCCCTTCGTAAAGAGACAGACTGGTACCGTTTAAGGAAGGACTTGAAGCGTTGAAAACCACTCGCACTTTAGTGGTTGTGCTTTCGGGCTTGAGAACGGCATGATGTGGAAGGTAGTACGTGGCGGAACTGCTCGTCGAAGAAACCTCGGCCATGTGACCTAAATCGAGATATTCTTGGATCACAGCGTCATACCGGGCCCTAATGGGAGGATCCCTTTTCAGCCGCTGCTCGTTACGCAGGAACTGAGCCAGAGCGAAGGATCGTGAAGATGCGAGGTCGGAACCACTCTGCTCGGGGTTGCGCAAGGGGAGCGTCACAATGTATTTTCCACAAGTGTCTCTTCTTGTAGTTTGGACAAAATTGTGTTCACAGACAAAATCAGCCTCGGCGACGATTTGGGTGGACACTTACTCCACCTCCCAGAATTTGGTAAGGAGCTGGTCCAACGAGTCGTCGAGGCCGCAGGTAACTCGCGTAGAGAAGACGGACACACTTCGAGAGGCCGCTGGAGATATGGCCTGTCAACACCCATCCAATAATGGTTTCCTGGCCGAGAAGCGAACCGCAAATGTTGGCCTTAGAGTTGCCGAGGAGAATGGACGGGAGAATGTCGGCTCCCATCAACACATCGATTTCGGAACTCTCAAAGGATCTGGGGTCCGCAAGGGGTATGTCAGGAAGTCCCTTAAGAAGATCTCGTGGGACTGGATACGATGGCAGATACCCGGCCATCTGCGGAAGAACGTAAGCTGCAGTTTCTAACTGCAGCCCGGGTCTGGAAGGCAATCGAATAGAAAAATGGCAAAGTTCCGTGGACTGAGCGGCAACGGTTTGATTAAGGTCAGAGACTTGGGCCTGGATTGTCTTGAATAGAAGTTTGACGATTGCAGTCTGCTTGCAGGATTCGTTTGCAGCTGCCCCTATATACCAAAACAAACACACATATATTACCCTAACACATAGGTGCCCTCTCCCACTCCATATCTAAATCACCTTCATATTATTTTTTTTTTAGAGTTTTAATCCATAACTATCACAATTATTAATTTCATATTAAAGTAGAGAAACACGATTTAAAATTCCTGGTGAATAATAAAAAAACTATAATCCGCTAGTTTAGGGCTTTTAGAATCTCCCATATTTAACCAACGATCTTTGGGTCCTACCCGTATGAGCGTTCAAAAAGGGGGGACCGAATTTTCGTATGGGATTCGTTTTCGCTAAACGAAACTTTAACAAGAAAGAAAACTTACTTCAGTAAACCGAAATTTGTATTCCCTTGCAGTCTGCAATTGGATTATTGAAAATCGATTCATTTTGGTTACAGTTGAAAAAATATCTTAGTTTGTAAGCACTTTACATCTTATATATAGAATTTTGCATTTTATATGTAGAATTTTACATTAATTTCGGCATCATTCCTATGGCAGCTTTAGGATATAGTAATCCGATTTCGGCCTTTCCGACATATATACTGCGTGCTAAAGAAATACGACTATGCTGAAAGTTTCAGCTCGATAGCTCAAAAACTAAGAGACAAGTTCGCGTATAAACCGACAGACGGACAGACAGACAGACAGACGGACAGACAGACGGACATGGCTAGATCGACTCGGCTGGTGATGCTGATCAAGAATATATATACTTTATGGGGTCGGAGACTGCAACTGCGTTACAAATATCATGGCAAAATTATAATATTCTCTGCAAGGGTATAAAAACAAGTTACAGACCCTGCAACCCCCCTTTTACTTCTCAGCCCGGGAAACGCAACCATCAATAACATTTTGGCCGTAGCCGATGGCTCTGACGATGAAGATGATATATATGGACCCGTACAAAACGCTGGCCCAATCTCGAAACTAACTGACTCCAGCATATTCCCTAGCATTTAAGACCCATTTGAGTAGCAAACTGAATTTTTCTGGCACCGAATTTTTTGTCAGCAAAGACGTGATATATCTTCGATTAAGATTGGACTTTCTGTTGTCCTTCTTGATAAGGTCCTTGATATTTCAGTATGGCCGGATCATGCTATTGTTCACAAGTAAGTAAACAAGAAAACTAAGCGACTACTTTCGCTACACTACCAGAATGTTTTTTAGTTTACTCGGCAAACTGAGTAAGCTGCATGTCGATAGTGTCGCCTTTGATGCCAATGTGACTGCCTTTACTGAAACGTGGCTCAATTCCTCTGGAGGAGCAAGCTCCGGTGTGCAAGCGGCAACGCGGGCCATGGAGGCGGGCCATCCACCAAAGTCAAAGAAGCCAACGAAAACGAAGGTCAGTGAGGTGACCAAACGACATTTGATCGTGGCACTCATTGACCGAAGTGACGAAAACGGCAAGATGACCGAGGCGCGGTGGAAGAAGGTGCACGCGCGGCTCGTGGAATCGCTGTTTACACGGATGGAGGAGGACCCCAAGGCTCCCATGCCTACATTTGATGGTGCCGGGTGGCTGAATGGGGAAGTGGCTGACGCAAATGGTTGGCAAGTTGGAAGCTTTGTGGGAAGGGGACAGGCTGGAGGTGGTGGACAGGGAGTTAATCCCATCCATTCCAAAGGCAAAGGTACTCTTCCCCATCGCATCCAGGGGGACCGTGCGCTGAAGCTGCTACAGCGACAAGATCCTCCACATTGGGAGCCCATTACCCAATGAGGGGGGCCAATGCGTGATCCTTCAGATCTGTAAGGAGGCCGAGGATGTGCTGTACCCACGATACAGGAAGATGGCGAGGGGCATGGGTAGTGTCTACCTGCGCCTCAAAAAGCGCCACCCCGCAGGTCCGGATACCATTGTAGACGCCGCCCAGAACCTATCGCTCTAAGCCTCGAACGAGGAGGAGGACGGTGACCTGACAATTATAGTCAACCGTCGGGAGGTGAGCTCAACCAACATAAGAGCAAAATCGCATCGACGGAACTCCTGATTGCCATGGAGCAAGGGTCCGTCGACACAGCCTTGGTCCAGGAGCCATGGATTGCCTCGGGCAATTCTGTGGCCGGAGGAACTTAGGAGTCTATTAAAATCCGGCCCGAAAGACCAGCAGCTGCTCGTGGCTGCAGACGCCAACGCACATCATAGCGTATGGTGGAGCCGCGACATCAACAACAGAGGTGAGTCACAAAGTGACAAAGTACTATGCTATCGGGATGGAGAGTCTTCGAAAGACCATCCCTCTAAGACCAATTCGAATACGAATTCGGACATTCGCCAAAGCTGACAGTCTATAAAAACCTCCGTAATACGAACTGGGAAAAGTTTAAAAAGACAATCAAGACGAGGCTCTCCACACGCCGCGGGCGTATTAAAATCCGCGGAAGACATAGAAACATAGAAACATGCATACCATGCATCATGCCTAGTATCGAGAACTAAAAGAGGACCAAGCCACTCTGGTGGAACAAGGACCTATCGAAACAAAGAAATAACCTCAGGGGATTCTTCAGAATCGCCAAGCAGTCGAAAGATGATGTCATCGACGAAGAATACAAAGGAATATCGAGACGGTCGCGGAAGCGGCTAGACTCCAGAAGTTGTAAGCAGAGAAACACCGTACAGAGTCAGCTTAAACAACGGACCGTGGACTGAGGGCAGCGAAGAGGCCCTAACAGCACTAATGCAAGCACACTTCCCAGGATGCAAGGAGGTCTCGGATGTTAATGAGCACCAGGTCCTAGCAACTGGGACTGAAAACCCCCCAACTGATCTAAAATCCTCTTAAAGAATCCTCTAGGCTATAGACTCCTTTGCGGGTATAAAAGCACCAGGACTAGACGGAAATTTCCAGCCATGCTACAGGTGACCAAAGATGAGATCACTCCATGGCTCTCCGCAATATACACAGCTTGTCTAAGCGAGGTCTATATCCGTATCCAATGGAGGACAATCCGAGAGTTGTCTTCCTGCCAAAAGTGGCAGGAAGTGCAGGAAATTACAGTCACATCAGCCCCAAGAACTACCGACAGATAAGCCAAACCTCATTTTTACTAAAAACACTCAAAAAGCTGCTGGACCTACACATCAGATATGATGTAGGGAGACTAATGTCGACCAACCAGCATGCCTACACTAAAGGGAAATAAGTAGAAACGGCACTGCATTCGTTAGTAGCCACTATAGAGAGAGCCCTACATAACAAGGAATATGCTCTCGGAGTGTTTGTTGACATATCCAGAGCATTTAACAACGTCAAGACAGAAGCAATAATGGAACGCCTAGAAGCGACCCCCTCCTATGGAATATGGTGGTGGACGAACTAATCAAGAGATTTGAAGAGAAAGACCCAAAAATAAAAGCTCATGCTGATAACATAAGCATAATTATTACGGGAGTCTTGCCATCGAGTCTCAGCTCTATCATTGAATTAACACTCAGGGAGATATGTGAGTGGGCGGAGAAGGTAGGACTCAGTATCAACGCGGACCGACGGACATCATTCTCTTTACCAAGAGATTCAAAGTACTGCTATGGATACCCCCGAAAGTCAACTCAACCAGGTTGACCCCGAAAACACAAGTCAAATACCTTCTCATTTTACTAGACAGAAAGCTAGCAATGGAAACACAATGTATTGGAGAGGGTAAAAAAGACCACCATAGAGCTATACGCATCCAAAAAGATGAGTAGCTGTCTATCGCCTGCTCGAATGCATTGGATTTACATATCGGTGGTGCGTCCTACTCTGCTGTATGGAGTCTAAGTGTGATGGCAAGCCACGGAAAAGACGACATACAACAGCCTTATGCAGAAAACTCAGCGGCAGGCACTGAAAAAGCTCTCGAAACCATAGTAGGAATCGACCCCATAGATATATACGAGAAACTTACTGCAGGAAAGGCAGCATAACGCCTAGTTAGTTATTTCCTAGTATCAGGAAATATGTCGCTACAAGGATTCGGGCATAGTTCAATTGGTCGTTACATGATAAGTATATCTGACTACATGATACCCAGAACTTACCTGGATGTCAAAACATCAACAGTCATGGGACCGGATGACTGGAAAAACGGTCAGGACCATAATCAACACCTTAACGTTCAACAAGGAGGAGTAGCAGCGGGCTTATATTATACAGACCCTGAGATAAGGCTATCATATAAGCTACGGAGCCAATGCAGCATATATGTATATATATGTAAAAAAAAAACAAAAACAAGATAAAAGAGCTAACTTTGGTATACCAAAGTTTATATACCCTTGCAGTCTGCAATTGGATCATTGAAAATCGATCCATTTAGGTAATGTTAAAAAAAAATCAAATTATGTAAATTTTGTACATTTTATTTACATGTAGAATTTCACATTTTCAAATAAATCGACCGATCCCTTCTATGGCAGCTATATTTTTTTTTTTTTTTTTCATTGACTTTGTTGCACTAACGGTCAGTACACTCAAGTGGCCATTTGAAACCAAGTCCGGGCTTGTTAGGGTTAGGTGTTAATTGGCGCGAAAGAAAAGTATAGAAAAAAGAATGCGAGGAAATATAAACTACTATCAGGCAGCTCGATTGCTATCTTGCATGTGTACTAGGTGGGTTAAGATTAATGTTTTTAGTTTAGGAAGGCTATCTACAGATGAGGTAATTTTATACAAATCATTATAATTTGCACATAATACTCTAAAGGGTTCATGCATTTCATACGATGTTCTGCAGTGGTGCAAAACCAAAGGCAGGTAGGATCTTGTCGTTCTACATGGTACGTGGAAATTCAACTGACCCAATAGATCGCTGCTTTCCACGTCACCACGGATCAGATTGTACATAAAGACAATGCACAACATCGTTCTACGGTTTGCTAAGGAAGGTAGGTTAATCAGGAGAAGTCAACTAGAATAAGAGGGCAACCTAAGGTTTGCATCCCAGTTTAAGCCACGAAGAGCAAAAAGTAAAAAGTTATTTTGAACAGACTCAATGCGTTTGCTGTGAACGTCCCACTGGGGACTCCAAACGCAAGATCCATATTCTAAAATAGGACGAACTAACGAAGTGTATAAATTCTTCGTGACGTAGGGGTCATCGAATTCCTTCGACCACCGTTTAATAAATCCAAGCACACCCCTGGCTTTATTCACAATGCACGAAATATGATCAATAAACTCCAGTTTAGGATCTAGGCGGATACCCAAATCGTCAACTAGCGTGATCCTTTCCAAAGAGCAGCAGTTCAGCGTATAAGTCGCTAGCATGGGAGAGACACGTGAGAATGTCATCAGCTTGCATTTTGAGCCATTCAGGTTTAATAAGTTTACATTGCACCATGTTTGAAAGTTGTTAAGATCTGTTTGTAAATCCGACTGGCAAGCGCGGTCCTTGTATTGCACACAAAGCTTAACGTCGTCAGCGTACATGAGTACTCTGGAGTTAGTCAAGACTTTGGGCAGGTCGTTAATAAATAAAGTAAAAGTAATGGACCCAAGTGGCTCCCTTGCGGGACACCAGAGGTCACCCGGAGAACATTCGACAAGTTGTTTTAAATAGAACCTTTTGCGTCCTACCATTCAGATAACTTGAGATCCACCTAAGAAGATCGACAGGAAAGCCCATTAAGTCGAGTTTCCTAACAAGAAGGGAGTGATTAACGGAGTCAAATGCTTTACTGAAATCAGTATAGATCACATCTGTATGCAAATTTTGTGGAAAGCCCCTTATAATGAAAGAAGTGAGCTCCAGAAGGTTAGTAGTCGTTGATCTTCGTTTAATAAATCCATGTTGGCATGGAGAAATTACTGATCTACACAGGTGCTGCAAATGGGGAGTAATTACGTTTTCGAAAAGTTTTGGGATGGCTGACAACTTAGAGATTCCTCTATAGTTGTTAGCATCCACTTTGCTACCTTTTTGTGGAGAGGAATCACGAATGATTCCTTCCAAATAAGGGAAATTGGGAAGTTTCTAAGGATAAGGTAAACAATTTTAGAAGGGGACTGCACAGGGACTCGGCACAATACCTAAGCACACAGCCTGGTATTCCGTCGGGACCTGGCGAATAAATCGGCTTGACACGTTGAAGATCCAAAGAAGGGAGCTTTCGTTTAAGCTAGGACTAAAGATTAGATTTGATTTGGGCATGCTATAAGAATAGGTTTGGTTTGAATCGGATGACGGAGAATAAGTAGTTTGAAAAACTGAGCAAAAAGATCGGCGATTGCCTGATCATTGTTTGCTGTCGTATTTTCAAATGAAAGCGAGGAAGGATGTGTAATAGGCTTACGTTTAGTGTTGACAAAATTATAAAACTGTTTTGGGTCCTGCGCAAACTGAACCCTACAACGAGTCAAATAGTTTTGTAACACTGCGCGTTAAGCACGGTAAACTTTGACCGAGCCGCTAAATAGCGAGAATGAACAGCTTGAGAACCGTTGCGTTTAAATTTAGAATAGAGATTGGACTTGACATTTTTGAGGCGAGTCAACTCTTTACTAAACCAGGGAGGCTTATTGGAGATTGACGGATAGTATAACGGAACACATTCTGTAAAAAAGGAGTTCATGGCATTGTAAAAAATATCCATGGCACCCACCATGTCAGTGCACATGTAGAGATCGGACCAATCAAATTCAGATATAAAATTATTCAGCCGTCGAAAATCCGCCTTGCGAAAGCAGTGAATTTTCTTTTCTGGCCGATTAGACTTATTCTCCATAGCAGTCCCAATATCGATAGTCACATCGAAAGTAGGATGGTATGGATCTTCGGGTAGCGTCAAGGGCGGGACCCTAGCCAAACTGACTCTTGCAGAGTCAAAGCCAAAGAGTCAGAGACAAAGCAGAGGTCTAGCAAGCGATCTAAGGAATTTCGTACATAATTGACTTGGGACAACGAAATGTCAAACAAGCCATCAATAAAATCGTGACGTGCAGTAGTTAAAAGTGTGTTACAGGATTCAGTTGTGGACCAAATAGCTCCAGGAATGTTAAAATCACTTAGAACAATTAAATGGTCCCTATCCGAAAGTCTATTGGAGACCGCCTGAATAGCGGAAAGGTGGTTCCAATAAGTAGGAAGTTCCGACAAGGGAGGAATGTAGGAACATGTAATAAAAATAAAACTACCATTAAATGATAGCTTCACACAAAGGAATTCAACATCGTTGCATTCCTCGAAAGCTAATACTTCAGACGTGAGGTTTGAGTCAACCGCAATGAGGACCCCACCCCCTCGCCTGGAAGGCCGATCAAGCCTGTGTGTTGTGTACACAGCTGGAAAAACTTCGGAGCTTAGGATCTCCGGCTTTAACCAGGTTTCTGTGAACACTATCACCTGGGATGCAAAAGAAACACTATCAGAATACAATTTAGGAAGCTTACTACGTAAACCCCTTGCATTCTGATAGGTAAGAAGGAGGGAATTGGTTAGTTTTTTGGAGCTGGTACAGTGGTTTTGTCCGGCCTGGGTAGACTAATTCCTACCGGCCTTCTTTTCTTTTTCTTGGCTTCGTACTCCTTAACAACAACATACTGCGGCCAGAAATTGGCAGAGCATATTGTGTTAAAGAGTTCGTCAGGGACATTTATTTTGAAAGATGAAATATCCCTAGCGTAAGAAAATTTCAAATTTTCCACCTTAATTTTATCGGACTTCGTTCTGTCTCGAATAAAGACAGTAACATCTTCAAATGTTTGAGATGGGTGAAGCCGAGAGACAAATATCTGCCCCGTTGGTGGTACTGCAATAAGGGCTTTTGGCAACACAGACTGGTTGGCTGTAATACCAATTTCGGCCGGTAATCCAGGCCTGTCACCCTGGGGAGCATTCGGGACAAGGATCTGAGGGGTCGGTAATTTTGATTTTGACCCGCCAGCGGACTCAACGGACAACACTGGAGCTACGGTCCCTGTAACGGCACATTCGGAGACCGAATCTTTTCTTGCACCCGACCTCAATATCATAGGAGTTTGATATATTGGGGTCGGGGGCTGTGCCGAAGGAGTGAGCTGTTGAAAACCTGCGTCGAGTTGCAGGGCAGCGGCCAAATGCGGTGTGGAAACCGTGGTTTTCTTGCGCTTTGGGGACTCGTTTAACAGCTTTAGGCCATTAAACATGGAGTCCAGCGCCATGAGCACCTCATTAGTTTTGCGAAAATTAACAAGTAGCTCTTTGAAACCATTTTTGGTTTGCCGCATTATAGCCATCATTTCCCTTTCAACATCGCGACAAGCCTCACAGCAGTAGCGCAATCCAATGTTTTTGTTAAAATTATCAGCCAGCCGGCCTATGCGTTCAATGCACTTGGCGTGCACGACATTGTCACACAGCCAGCAGCCAATAGTAGGGTCCTCATCAGAAATTACTTTCTTGCAGGTTTTTATTACACAGACAACATTAGAAGACATTATAGCGACTTACCACTGTACCAGTCAGAAGTTAAGAGAAAATAAGAGTAGTTACGTGCACTAAGAGAGCAAGAGAGCGAGAGTTAGGGAGCTTAAGCCGTCGACCTGTAATTTCGGCGTAACGGATAAAGCACAAAGAGGAATGCAAAAATGCAGATAAGCAACTCGCTGCACAAAACTAAAATTGCAATTAATATAGTTATTAATACACAAAAACAGCTGCATGCACACGCGAAGTGAAACGGTGAATTATTATTGACACAGGATAGAAGTTTTAAATAAACCCCTGTGGTTTATAGCAAAGATTTTACACAAATACGAGGCGCAAAACAAAAACACGACCGTTCACTTTGAAAGAGAAAACGACAATGATATAGTTGCCCGATCTTAATAAAATTAAAACCGTAATTTTAGAACTAAAAAAAAAGACTATATCTTGAAATTTATAGAAATTCGTTGAAAAACAGAGAAGTTAAAATTTTTTTCATTATTCCTATGGCAGCTATAGGATATAGCTGTCCGATTTTTGTCGTTCCGACATATATACTGCGTGCTAAAGAAATAAGACTATGCTGAAAATTTCAGCCCGATAGCTCAAAAACTGACAGACTAGTTCGCGTAGAAACCGACAGACGGACAGACAGACATACAGACGGACATGGCTAGATCGACTCGGCTGGTGATGCTGATCAAGAATATATATACTTTATGGGGTCGGAGATGCCTCCTTCACTGCGTTGCAAATATCATGGCAAAATTATAATACCGTCTGCAAGGGTATAAATATACATATACATTAATAAATATATATATATATATACTAGCGGACCCGGCGAACTTTGCCCCGCCCAAATTCAACACCTTTATAAACGCATATTTTTTCTAGAAAAATTTTTTTTTCGTTCAATAAAAATAACTATTCACTATATATTAGAACCTCCAAATAAGAAGTCTACATTTGTTGAGTTCATATTTCAAACTGATTTTATTTTGAACGATCTTTGCCTTATATAGAACATTTGAACTCTTATCTATGGTCTACGCAGAGACCGCACATTTGCTTGTCTGGGCGGGGATCTTATCCATTGCTCCCCCGTGGAGCGACCTTTTGTACAGCATGGAAAATTCCTAAGTGATATTTTTGGATTCCTCAAGATTACAATTGGTATTTCTAAATTTATCATGTGAGGCAAACAATATGATCTTAAATACAATCTCATGTTCATGTATGAACATTCTGCAAAGGGCCAGGAAGAATTATGGCTTGCATGCGTCTTGATACTTTAATTCGTCTTATTAAATATAAAATTAAAATTAACATGATTATTAACCCTAAGATTAATGCAGCGTGGCCTGAGATATGGTGAAAATTCAGTCCTTTTAATTCATAATTATTTTCTTTTATTTCTTTTATTTCCTTTCTTAATTTTCTAATTTCTTTATCATGTTTAATTACCGGTAATGTTAATGGATTCCAAACAATACTTGGAACCTGACTTATATTACTTACATAAGAGACTGCTATAGGCTCATAACTTTCTGATTTAATGCTATGATGAGCTATTAATATTTTATCATCTGTTCTTATAGTACAACCAGATATTATAGTGAGAATTCCTTGCTCAGGAAGATCAATTACACCAGTTTACAAAATAAAAAAAAATAAATGCTCCAAGCCTGTTGATGCGAAATTCTGGTAGAGTTGAGTCCCCAGATCACGAAAATGGCTTTAATTTTTTTTCTATGGATACGTTTTTTTTTTTTAAGATTTTTTAAAGTTTTACACAAAAAAATTCTGCTCATTTCACGTTTCTCATTTTATAGCTCGAGTTGTAGCCAACCAATTTAGCCATCGAATATTTTATTTTACAGGTAATGAACTAACCTTTCGATTTTTTTTACACTTTATTTATATTGGATAAGTACTTTGTGTGCTGGAGGTCGATAAACTTGAAAAATGTGGAAATGTTAATCTGTTAACTCAAATGTTAACATGCTGCTAGCATCCTAAAAACTCGAAAAAAATCCGTTGAAAAATCAAAACGTGTTTTTTTCTAAAGGTGATCGCCCAAAGTATCAAACAGGCCTACAACTCCAGAAATCCGTTGAAAAATGGATTTATCGTGGATTTTCAAAGTTAAGTAAAATGAGAAATTTTTTTTAAATTTTTTGGCCAGATGTCTACTAGATTAAAGGTACAGTTTTGGACACCGCCTTAAGATGGTCTGTTAACTTTGCTAGATGTGATGAACAGTCGGATTTAGCTATGAAAAAAAGCTAAGTTTTGTTAAATAAATAAACATTTACAAAATTTTGTTGAGATGTGGTCAAGATCTTACCCTATTCGTTAAATTGGGAAATCGTTTTTTTTTTCATTTCAAGGGCGCCGGGATTCCTTAAGTCTTAGCTATTTATTTTGCGAAATTGTAATATTTATAATAATATAAAGTAACACAGAAATATTTGTTTGTTTTAATTTTATTTGCAATAAGTAATATCGATTTGAAGGGGCGCTCTTGTACAGAATACTGCTGCTATATTTTTCTGCAGAAAGAATGGTTTCTTTTATGCCACGTTTGAGGCCGCGAGGACGATTAACCCCTTAATGGTATCAATCAAATTAATACATTGTCTATGTATGTATATAAAGGCGATTATTTAATTTTTATCTTACTTCAACTTAATTTTGTAAATTTTTGTTTATTTAACAAAACTTAGCCTTTTTCATAGCTAAATCCGACTGTTCATCACATCTAGCAAAGTTAACAGACCATCTAAAGGCGGTGTCCAAAACTGTACCTTTAATCTAGTAGACATCTGGCCAAAAATTTAAAAAAATTTCTCATTTTACTTAACTTTGAAAATCCACGATAAATCCATTTTTTAACGGACTCTGGAGGTGTAGGCCTGTTTGATACTTTGGGCGATCAGCTTTAGAAAAAAACACGTTTTGATTTTTCAACGGATTTTTTTCGAGTTTTTAGGATGCTAGCAGCATGTTAACATTTGAGTTAACAGATTAACATTTCCACTTTTTTCAAGTTTATCGACCTCCAGCACACAAAGTACTTATCCAATATAAATAAAGTGTAAAAAAATCGAAAGGTTAGTTAATTACCTGTAAAATAAAACATTCGACGGCTAAATTGGTTGGCTACAACTCGAGCTATAAAATGAGAAACGTGAAATGAGCAGAATTTTTTTGTGTAAAACTTTAAAAAATCTTAAAAAAGAAACGTATCCATAGAAAAAAAAATTAAAGCCATTTTCGTGATCTGGGGACTCAACTCTACCAGAATTTCGCATCAACAGGCTTAGAGCATTTTGAGTGTAAACTAGTGTTATTTCTTGTGGAAGATTATTACATTGTATCCTAGCCTTTGTTGTTTCTGGAACCTTAAATAGCCAACTACCTTTCTTTTGCAACTCAACCCAGTAAGTATTTTTCTGGGTCGCCTTTTTATAAACACAATTGGATTGACTATTTGGTTTAAAGGGAGTAATCTCGCATGTATTATCATTCACGTTGCTCCAAGGCCAGTTTCCTTCACATATTACGTTATTAGCTTTCCATTTTTGACACTTATTTAAAGTAGCTTCCGTCATCAGATGATAGGAATCAATTTCAAAATTGTAAACTAAATACTTAGAATTCAACTCTGCAATAATTACATCATTCTTATTTTTCACTGGTATTGGAATTACTCTAAACAGATGGGAGGGTGTCTTCCAAATAAGGGGATTTTTACATTCAAAATTAGCTTATTATCCACAAAAATTCCCTTAGCTGTTAATAACGTATAAATGTCCTTTAATTCTGTTCCTGCTCTTTTACCTGGTAGTACTAAAGTTTCTAGTAATGCATCTTTAATTCGAGATATCTCGGTTTTCAGTTGCATAGGTTTCAATATATTTGGATTTAATCTACCATGGTTTATATCTATAAGTAGGCTAATTACTCCTGCTTGAACCTTTTCGCACTCCTCAATTAAAGAACTTAGCTGCTTAGTTACCATAAAAAATTA
This sequence comes from Drosophila triauraria, assembly GCA_014170255.2. Taxonomy (NCBI): domain Eukaryota; kingdom Metazoa; phylum Arthropoda; class Insecta; order Diptera; family Drosophilidae; genus Drosophila; species Drosophila triauraria. The sequence continues at coordinate 34,066,180 of CM024336.1, read as the reverse complement.
ATTGACTCTTTATAAACATAGTAACTTTCTTTCAAAACATGAGTTATATTTTCTACTCTAGCATTCATGCTTCTAAAATTTGCGTTAACATCATCTGTTGTTCTTTTAAGGATATTTAATGTGGACTCTACAACAGATGTTTGCTTTTTACTAATTCTGCAGTATTGTGCTGATTCTCTAGCAGGTTTTTCATGTTACCCTCTAAATTTTTCCTGTCAGCGTCCATTATACCAAACAGTATGTGATAGAGAGAACCCATAAACTCAAATGGAGCTCGCTTAAATCTCCTTCTATCTTGGGTCATGAAAAGTTTATTATTTTCTTGTAAATCTGTAATCTGTCGTTGATTGTTATCAAGAACTGTCGTACATTGATCTTCAAAACCATGAAGTCTTTCACATACCACTCTCATTTTATCATTTAAAAGACTTCCCTTTTATCATTTCGAAGTAGGGATCCATGTCGTAATACACAATTAGATCCCAAGATGATGCAATGACCTCCACGTTTCCCATCGGATCTAAATAAATTGACGTTGTCTTGTCCAGTTTTCGATCAACCACTTTTGTTGCCCTTGTGCAGGTAAACTTGCATTAGACACTTGGCAGAATAAAGATAGGATTAACATTATTGCCATTAATCCAAGCTTATGAATTCCAGGGCTATTTCGAGTCACCCTTGTCGGTCTCAGGGAACCAGGTGATTCGCTTTCTTCGGCCTCAATTCCAGTTAAAGGGCAAACTTTCGTAATAGGTTTTAAGACCGAACCAACCTGAAGTTTTACTTTTACTACTCTGACTCGGTCGTCTTTTCCTTTATGTACCTCTTCTACCTTTCCCAAGGGCCATCTAGCGGGGTGACAATTTTCATCTTTTAGTAACACGATTTGACCTTTATTAATATTTTGCACCCCTATTTTCCATTTATTTCTTTGTTGAAGAGTGTTTAAATAGTCATTCTTCCATTTATTCCAAAATTCCCGTTTCATTTTCTGAATAAGCTTCCATCTATCTAAATTTCCAAGTTTATCCTCTGTAATTGTTTCAATAGGTCCTAAAGTGGGCCTTCCTATCAGAAAATGACCTGGTGTTAAAACTTCCAAATCGTCAATGTCAGTACTGGCTGTATACAAAGGTCTAGAGTTTAATACCGCTTCAATTTGGCATAATAGAGTTGCCATCTCTTCATAAGTTAAACTATTATCACCAATTATTCTTTTAAGGTGATATTTTACCGATTTACCCCCACCTCCCAAATACCTCCAAAATGAGGTCCTGCCGGGGGGATAAAATGCCATTCAATTTGTTCGTTTTCTAATATGGGAATTAGTTTCGTATTTTTGTTTAGTACTTTCTGTAAATCTTCATCCAATTTTCTGGCGGCCCCTACAAAATTTGTCCCATTATCAGAAAATATTTTCGCACACTTTCCTCTTCTGGAAAAGAATCTTCTTAGCGCAGCCAAAAGGCATCTGAAGTCAAATCACTAACAACTTCTAAATGGATAGCCTTTGTTGCCATGCAAACAAATACCGCAATGTAACCCTTATAAGATTTTTGGCCTCTATTTTTGAGCATCTTATCTGATATGGGCCGGCATAGTCCACCCCAGTATTTAAAACGGGTGGGCCATCGTAATTCGATGCCTTGGTAAATTTCCCATAATTTGTTCTGCCGTAATTTGCCTGTATCTTGCACATTTGACACACTGTCCAAGATATTGCTTCAAACTGTTCCTTAACCCAAATACCCAAAATTTTCTTTGGATATAGTTTCGCATCAGATTAGTTCCGCCGTGCAAGGTTTCTCTATGTGCCTTTTTAATTATAAGTGAAGTTAAATAGCACTTATCTAAAATTAACGGATGTTTAATATGAAATTCAGCGGTAGAGTTCTGTAATCTACCTCCCACCCTTAATAGTCCGTCTTTATCTAAAAATGGATTTAGTCCTAATATTTTGCTCTTCATTCCGATATCTTTTTGGCGCTTTAGGCAACTTATCTCTGAACTAAACTGAATTTCTTGTTGTTCTTTAATTATTAATATACTTGCTCTCCTTAGTTCCTTCACTGTTAGATAAGCGGGAAACGACTTCTTTTTTAATTTTATTTCAATAAATCTTAAGGTATATGCAACAACTCTTTCTAATTTTCGCATACAGGAGTACCTTTCTATTAGTGATTGCATTAAGTTACCCGTTTTCTTTGTTAAGGTAGTACTGACAATAATATTATCCGCTGGATCTTCTATTGGCCAGTCTTTCTCCGACTTGGCCAACCATTGAGGTCCGTTCCACCAAATTTCACAGTCTTTTAATTTTTCTGGTGTCACTCCCTTGATGCTACGTCTGCTGGGTTGTCTTCTGATTTAACATGTCTCCATTCGATCTCGATAAACTTTCTTATTTCGTCGGTTCGCCGTCGAACAAATTTGTCTTTATTATTCCCATTTTTAATCCAAGCAAGTGTGATCGTTGAATCACTCCAGCCATATGCCTTCGCTTGACTTCCAATTGCTGTCCTAACTCTATCTATTAACTTTGAGAGAAGATGTGCAGCACAAAGTTCTAATTTGGGGATGGTTTTGCGATTTTTCTTTGGATTAACCTTGCTTTTGCTAGCTATGATCATTGAAGAGGATACTACCTTAGCATATACAACGGCTGCGAATGCTTTTTGGACTGGTATTTTGTCTTGGGACTTAACCCACCGTGGGATTCTTATACTATCAAGAGAAGTTAAATTTTCTTTAAAGGAATTCCATTCATTGGCATCTGGATTCGATAAGTTCTGATCCCATTTTTGCTCTGACAACCAAAGCTTTTGCATAAATAATTTTCCTACTATTGTTACTGGAGACAACCAGCCTAAGGGGTCATAAATTTTTGCTAGTGTAGATAATACTATTCGCTTATTAATTTTAGTACATGGTTCATTTTTAAAATTGAATTTAAACTCATCTTTAATTGGTTCCCATTGAAGCCCCAAGGTTTTAATTGATTCATTTTCTTGAATCTCTAATATCTTATTTTCTTCTTTGCTTTCCAGTGCTTCGATTATTTCGGAGACATTGGAAATCCATTTTCTAAGGTTAAAGCCTACCTTTCCTAATTCAAAGGTTATATCTTCAACGTGTTTTTTGGCTTCTTGTACGGAATAAGCACCTGTCATCAGGTCATCCATGTAAAAATCATTTTTAATTATGTCTTTTATTGACAAATTTTTGCATTGATTTGAAATTTCAGCAAGCACTCTTGTGGCTAAATAGGGTGCTGACGCTGTACCATAAGTCACAGTTGTTAACTTATAATCCTTTAATTTCTTACTTGGAGAGTCTCTCCAAATAATGTGCAAATAATGTTGATCTTCTTCATCAATTTTTATTGCCTGTACATTTTTTCAATGTCCGCCGATACTACAAATGGCCATTTACGCCATTTGACGATGATATCAAAGATATCTTTTTGGACTCTTGGTCCAACCCACATTATGTCATTTAGACTTTTGTTATTTGTAGTTTTCGCTGAGGCATCGAAAACTACCCTTAATTTAGTTGTAAGGCTGGATTCTCTTACAACACCTTGATGGGGTAAATAATATTTTCCTTCTTTCTTGGTCTCTATCATATGTCCCAAGTTAATATATTCATGCATGAATTTTATATAATTTTGTTTAAGTTTTTCATTTTTATTTAATTTTCTTTCTAAGTTATAAAATCGCGCTATTGCTTGCGCTTTGGAGTCTCCTAATTCTTTATCATTTTTAAATGGAATTTTGACCACATATCTCCCATTTTTATCTTTTTTAGTGGTCTCTAAGAAATGTTTCTCACAAATTTCTTCCTCAATGTCATTGTTTTCATTTTCCATTTCCCAAAACCTCTCTAAATCTTCTACTTCCAAAGTAGTAGCCACAATTAATTCTGTACCTTTTGATTTTGTACAACCAGATACAATCCATCCGAATTCAGTGTTCTGTCCTAGCAGTCCGTCTATTTTGACTACTCCATTTTTTACTATAAGTGGATATAAATCTACACCTATAATAATATCTACCCTACTTGATTTATTAAAGTTAGGGTCCGCTAGCGTATAATCCATCCACTTTGACTTGTCCACGTCTAATGTATTGATTGGTAAAGCTTTCATTAGTTTTGGCAAAATGATCGCTTCAATGTTCAGAGGATTTTTTGTATTATCGCGCAGTTTTATTCTTAAATTAACTTTATGTTTTGAAGTACAAGTGTCGGAACATGACACTCCACTTACTTCAGTGATAATTTTTCTACGTGATAAATTTAAGAATTGTGCAGCTTCTTCTGATATAATAGTGCATTGTGATCCACTGTCAATTAATGCTCTTAGGTTTTCATAACCACCCTTACTTGATTTTACCTTAACTAATGCTGTAGCTAGAAACGCTTGCTTTTTTGTAACGCAAGTATTTACTCTTTCCCTTTTTTCAGTTGGGACATGGAGCATAGTATTATGTGGTTTTTTGCAAATTGAACATAAATGTTCAGAATTACATCTACTAAAAGAACAATGCTTAAAACATCTATTGCACAAACGCTGTTTTCGGATAAATTCCCCACGTTCTGTCGGACTCATTCCTCTAAACTTATAACAATTGGTTACAAAGTGCCCAACCATCTTACAGAGCAGACAGCCTTCTTTAACAGTGGTATTCACCACTTTTTTATAAGGTTTCTTTTCATCATTTTGTGATGAGCTAAGAGAACTGAAACGTTGTTCTAAAAAGTCCATTACATCGTTTAGTAATTGGATTTCTTTCGTTCTCTTTATATGCGTTTCATATAATTGAAGCGCATCCCTATTGAATTTTCGGATTATGATGTGTGCGAAAATCACATCAACATCCTCATTTAAATTGGCTTTTGACTTAATCAAATGAATTGATTCATTTATCGAGTCAATAACCATTTAATTTGCTTTGCTGAATCGTTGTCGAGAATGGGCAAATCGATCAAACGATTCAGCTGATCAGAGAATATTTTTCTTTTATTTTCATACCGCTTGGTTAATAGATCCCAAGCGGCATTATAATTCTCTGCCGAACCTGTTAGCAAGTGAGCCACCATACTCCTTGCTTCGCCTTTGAGAGCGGTATTCAAATAATTAAATTTTAGAGATGTGCTCAGATCATCCCTCACATGAATTATTTCTTTGAATAATTCAGAAAATAAGTCCCACTCTTTTCCTTCTCCAGAAAAGGTGGGAACTTGTATTTTTGGTAATACAGGAAGATCATCTAATCTATCCTTTACCAAGGCCCCATAATTACTTCCTGTTTTATTTTCGAAAGATTTCACCCTTTCATCTAGGATGGTTAAAATATTTTTAACGTCAAATTCTAATTCTTCGACAGTTTTGTCAAAGGATATGTTTTTTCATATTTTTTATAGAACTCCTTAATTTTGTTGTTAGTTCTATTCCATAAAAATTTTTTTTTATTAGCCCTAACTAGACATCCCTCCCGGCTAGTGTCTTTGAGCTCCTGTAATGTTTCATCTAAATATTCCTTTAATTGATCGACATTTTTGTCGAACACCTCTGCCAATTTTTTCGGGTCATTTTCAATAATCTTTTTAACCTGGGTTCCAGAAACAACCTTTGGACTTTCAACTTTACTTTTTAGGGTTTCAATAACCCTACAAATTTCCTCAAACATTTTATTGTTGAAGTAGTCATGATCGACTACACATTTTAACAATGACGCATGGTTTAGCGACAATTTATTCTTAAGGCTATCTAACCTGACGATCGCTTCACTGGTTATTTTACTAGCTTCAATTATTCTAACTTCTTTCGTTAAGCTTGCTTGTGCTTCAAGCAGCTTAATTATCGTTTCGGACAACATTTTTTTTTTTTTATATTATTCGCAAAAAAAATCAAAATTATTAAAGCTAACTTATCTGCTGCTTCCTTCGTGGGGATCGCTCCGATTTCTTGATGTTTCGATGTCGTGGCTTGATGGCTCGATGTCGCCACTTGATGTCTCCATGTCGTCACTTGATGTCTCGATGTCGTCAATGGATGTCTCGATGTCGTCAATGGATGTCTCGATGTCGTCAATGTTGTTCCAAGTTTATTTGTAGTTTATACAAATAATGTTGTTTATTTGTAGTTTATTTATAGTTGCCGCTTCGATGGTGTTTAATTTTTAGTTGTACGTTTTTTTTTGAGTTTTTATCACTTTAAGTTCGGTTTTTGTGTATTGTGTTTTACTTTTCGTTTAACTTTTGTTGATTTCACACTTTATCGCTGCACCGAACCCGAGGATTTTACATGTATTTATATATATACATATATATTTAAAAAACGATTTACCAATGTTTTTCTGGCCTTGGTAACGCCAACGTCGCGCAACAAACCCGGTTATTTTTTTTTTTAAATTCTATGCCCGTTTGGCATATATATATATTTAACAAGCTGTTTACTTGTGTTTTATTATATACTCGGTCTCTTACCACTGGTGGGGGAAAACACGAGCTTTATTTATTATTTTTGCAGCCTGTAGCTGATCGTGCGCTCGCAACAAATCAGACTCTAAGGTGCTGGTTTATAACTCTGAGCTTCTTACCACTGGTGGGGGAAAACTGCAGAGTGCCTCGAAGGACCATAAATGTTAGAACCTCCAAATAAGAAGTCTACATTCGTTGAGTTGATATTTCAAACTGATTTTATTTTGAACGATCTTTGCCTTATATAGAACATTTGAACTCTTATCTATGGTCTACGCAGAGACCGCACATTTGCTTGTCTGAGCGGGGAAGTCTTATCCATTGCTCCCCCGTGGAGCGACCTTTTGTACAGCATGGAAAATTCCTAAGTGATATTTTTGGATTCCTCAAGATTACAATTGGTATTTCTAAATCTATCATGTAAGGCAAACAATATGATCTTAAATACAATCTCATGTTCATGTATGAACACTATAAGTGTACGGCGATGTACTTATTATCGAAGGCATTCCAAATAATTAAAGTACACTTAATTTAGGTTAATAAAGTAATCTTTATTAACTTAAAATATATCTTTTAAATTTTAACAATTCTTTATTAATTATGACAATTGGAAAAATATTAAAGATTAATCTCTCAGCGCAATGGAGTGTACAATATTTTTGGTTAATCCGTCTTTAGCCAGCACAAATAAACTGGATGGTTTTCCACGCGAGAACATGCCACATTGTGAGGAGTTGTGATTGAAACTCCCCACAAGGCAGTGTGCAGGAGATGCGCACTGCTAAGGGCAGCAGCAGCACTGTTAATTACAGCGGCAGCAGCAGCAGAAGAGAGGGGCAGGGAGTTGCGAGGCCGTCAAAAGGAGACGCTGACAGGAGACAGGTGATGTTCCACTGCATTCCCGCTGCCACCGCAGGCGCAGCGCTGTCCAGCCGCTGCCCGGCCGCTGTCCAGCCGCTGCCGGGCAGGTGATCGTCCAGCATTCCAGTGCCTAGGAGGCCAAGCGGAGGGTAAAACAACTCCAACTCTCACCGAAAATGCTAATTCCCTGGCCGGCAGTGTTGGATAAATGCGCAAATCGGTAGGAAGATATCGATAGCGACCTATCGATAGCGATCGTCCGCGATAGGGGCACACTCAAATCTGGTATTTTTCAGTGTTGGACAACTTCGTGCACTGGAAAATACCAGAAATGATCGATAGCAGTGTGACCAGGAGAGAAATGGTATTTAAATACCAGCACATGGAGGAAATACCGCGGAGGAAGGCGGAAGGTTTAAATTTTGAGAAGGCGAGTAGAAAAGTCGATCCCCGAAAGAAGCAGCAGTCTTTTGTGTTTCCGAAGGAAGGGGAAAGTGTGAGGAGTTGTAGTTTAAACTCCTTACAAAGCAATGTGCAGGAGAATCGCACTGCTAAGGGCAGCAGCAGCACTGTTAATAACAGCGGCAGCAGCAGCAGAAGAGAGGGGCAGGGAGTTGCGAGGCCGCCAAAAGGAGACGCTGCTAATATAGCGGGACTCTGGCGGACCTTGGACTCAGTGGCGTGATCGGCGGCCGTGGACTTTGGCCGGCAAGGAGGAGACGCCGCTAATATAGCGGGACTCGGGCGAGCTTTGGACCCGGTCACGCGATATGCGCCGGACTTTGGACCGGGTGGCGTGACCGACGCCGGCAAGGATAACGGTACTGGCGGAGCCTATAAAAGGCAGAGGACGCCTGCGCACAGGGACCAGTACGTGTGCGAGAATTAGAGCGAGTGCGTCAACGGAGAAAAGTTAAACCAAGTCCGCGAAGAAGATCGAGATTGCAAGTGGCAAGTTCTCCAGACTGAGGCTTTAAAGCTGAGATCAGTCGCGTGCAGAGATTGCGAAGACAAGGCGTCAACAGCTGAAGGAACAGCGAGGTCCTGCAGCGAGGACCAACGGGAGAGATCAACGGTCGAGTGGAGGCAAGTTGTGGGAGTTGCGCGCGTGGCTAGGCTTTGCCGGGCGATACACCGTGTCGACGATATCCCAGACCAAGGCGCCGAGCGGGCGATAAGGGTGGCTAGGCTTTGCCGGGCGATACATCCTGCTAGCTCGGTACTTGAAGCTGCAAAGTGGGCGTTCGGAGTGGCTAGGCTTCGGCTGGGCGATACACTCTGCTAGCTTTGCAGTGAGGTCGCGAAATGGGCGTTCGGGGTGGCTAGGCTTCGGCTGGGCGATACACCCTGCTAGCTTCTGCAGCAAGGCAACCAAACGATCGGCGAGGAAGGCGTGCAGCCGCACCCGGCAGGAGCAGGACGCAGCAGAATTTGTATTAACAGCATCCAATTGAAGTGCAATAAAGGCCGTTATATTAAATTAACCCGAAAGCGTTCTCTCTGGGCGGGCAATCACGTATAATATAAAACGAGCACACGATCTCGACTGAGCTAGCCGCACACAATCGTTGCGAGCTAACCCAAAGAATCAGCTCGTTACAACATATAGTTGTCCGTGTGAAAAGCATGGTGTTTCCAAATCTAAGCCACATACTGATAATGTTTGGCCTTGTGACTTATTGATCGTCATAGCGAATGCCAATCTAATTGGAAATTGAGTGCGTTTGAAATTCAAAATTGACACAGTCGGATGAATATAAAACAAATATACCCCTTTCCAAAAGCAATTAATGGATAAACAATGAAAATAAATTAATTTTTCCTAGCAAACACATTTTTACCATTCTAAGATTTTTTGTTTCTTATGTATCTGAACCTCCTCTACCTGGCAAAAACAAATTTGAGCGAATATTGACTGGCCTTAAGACAAAAAAAATGAAAAACCGTTTTTTTTTTAATTAAAAACCCGCTTAATATTAAACCTAGATTAGTCTAGTATTTTTTTATGAAAAATATGTTTGAAAAAAAGATTACCGTATTTTTTGTCTTTCAAATTGCATGCACCATTTCAATGCTATAATTTTTTAAAGTTTTTTGCCCAACAGCGATTATTTCGAAAAGTATTGATGGTAACGAAAAAATATTTAAGGGTCACTATATGGACATGGAGCACTTTAAAATGTGGGTATGCATTTTTTTTTTCAGAGCGAAAAAAAACAGGGGTGGCCGAGTTGTTTTGGAATGTCCCATCTGGATTATTTTGAATGTTCAATGGCAGCTCAAGTTCTGAATCAGCTGTTCTGCCTCCATCTAATAAAGTTACTGCAATGCCAGAAGATGCAACAGCCAATGCGATGCCATTTTTTGATCGTATCTCGGCAAGAAGTAGCGAAATAAGGAATGTTTTGCCAGTTCCACCTGGTGCATCCAAGAAAAAGAACCCTCCTTGTCCTGCCGAAACTGCGAGCATATTGCGGTCGTAAATAATTTCTTGTTGTCATTTAATAGTGGAACATTGCGACTAACAATGCCTGCCATTTCTATATTTACGCAATATCCGTCTTGTCCCTTCCAAAAAATTAGTGGATATTGGAGAGCGTCATATGAACGGTGGGTGTCACTGATGAACAGATCATTATTTCTTCTTCATCTCGTGCCTGTTGCGATTGTGATTGATGTAACTGCGCCATGCTCACATTCATTATCTTCTTCGATTTGTTGGCCTGATCTTCGTGCTTTTCTATCTCGCGCGGCTGTAGAATTGACCGTTCGACGACTCAAATTAGCCCCTTTTCGTTTTTGTGGCATTGCAATAAAGTTAAAATATTGAAAGTAATAAAGGAACATTGTAGATAAACATATAAATGAATGAATTTGAAGTATTGAAAGTGATGATTCAAATTTTAAAGATAAATAAATGAGTGACAACTATAAACACCTGGCGGGGATAGCTGCTCGATTGATAACACTAGTTTACACTCAAAATGCTCCAAGCCTGTTGATGCGAAATTCTGGTAGAGTTGAGTCCCCAGATCACGAAAATGGCTTAAATTTTTTTTTCTATGGATACGTTTTTTTTTTAAAGATTTCTTAAAGTTTTACACAAAAAAATTCTGCTCATTTCACGTTTCTCATTTTATAGCTCGTGTTGTAGCCAACCAATTTAGCCGTCGAATGTTTTCTTTTACAGGTAATGAACTAACCTTTCGATTTTTTTACACTTTATTTATATTGGATAAGTACTTTGTGTGCTGGAGGTCGATAAACTTGAAAAAAGTGGAAATGTTAATCTGTTAACTCAAATGTTAACATGCTGCTAGCATCCTAAAAACTCGAAAAAAATCCGTTGAAAAATCAAAACGTGTTTTTTTCTAAAGGTGATCGCCCAAAGTATCAAACAGGCCTTCAACTCCAGAAATCCGTTAAAAAATGGATTTATCGTGGATTTTCAAAGTTAAGTAAAATGAGAAATTTTTTTAAATTTTTGGCCAGATGTCTACTAGATTAAAGGTACAGTTTTGGACACCGCCTTAAGATGGTCTGTTAACTTTGCTAGATGTGATGAACAGTCGGATTTAGCTATGAAAAAAAGCTAAGTTTTGTTAAATAAATAAACATTTACAGATGAGCAGAATTTTTGTCCCGTCCTCCTTTCCCCACCCTCCCCAACACCCGGAGACACCTCAGATGTCTCCAAGCGAACCTCCACCTCCTTTGCGAGAAGTTTGCTACGATGGACATAGCATTTATCCAGGAGCCATGGACGTGTCCTGGGGCCGGACGTGTCCTGGGGCTTAGCACCCCATCTGGTAAGCTGCTATATGCAAACGGCCAACCTCGCCCTAGAGCGGCTTTGTTAATAAACAAAAATCTAACATCGGTTCCCCTTTCACAGTTCATAACTGAGGACCTGGTGGCGGTCTGGGTTAAAATACCCACAGCCCATGGCGAGCAGGAGGCAGTGCTGGCCTCTGCTTATCTACCCGGCGACACTGACGATGTGCCTCCGGCGGCTACCTGTGCCCTGGTAGAGCACTGCCAGAGAAACCGACTCCGGTGGGTAATTGCTTGCGATGCCAATGCGCATCACACGGTCTGGGGGAGCAGAAACATCAACAAAAGAGGGGAGTACCTTCTTAACTACATAATTAGTAATAACATAGGCTTACTAAATCAGGGCAGCGAGCCCACATTTATCAATGCAATTAGAGAGAAAGTCCTCGACCTAACTCTCTGTAGTCTGAATATGTTGTCTGCTGTCTCAAACTGGCACGTTGCGAATGAGATCACTATGTCAGATCACCAGCACATCAGATTTGATATAGGAGGTGCCTTGCAATGTAGCCTAGTTACTAGAAATCCCAAAAACACAAACTGGGACCTTTTCTGTTTTGAACTGGAGCAATCCAGAGACTGCTCCACCCGTCCGATACTAACAATAGACGAGTTAGAGCGTGAGGCTGCTGTGTTTCATACAAACATTGAATCGACATATCACGTCAGCTGCGAACAAAAAGTTCGTAAGATCAGTCGGGCTGTTCCCTGGTGGAACAAGAGCCTTGACGATCTTAAACAAGCTGCGCAAAGGCTCTTCAATAGGGCGAGAAGGTCACTTGGGATTCCTACAAATCCGCCTTAACGCTATACAACAAAGAGCTGAGAAGGTCAAAACGGGCTACGTGGCGCCAACACTGCGGGCAGATTTCAACTCTCCCGGAAGCTGACAGGCTACAAAAAGCCCTCTCCAAGGACCACTCAAACGGCATCTGTACGTTGAAAAAGCCAGATGGAACCCACACAAACAACCCAAAGGAAACGAGTAGTCTACTCCTAGCTACACATTTTCCTGGGTGCGTGGCCATGGAGCAACCCATCTCAGAAAGTGAGGCACCAACCTACCTCTCTGAGATTCGAGAGTGCCCACACCTGCGCGTGGCTATTGTGGCAGACTCCAATGGGGCTGAAGGAAGGGACTTCGCTATCAATCAGAACGTATTGGAAACATGCCCTTTAGACTGTTTCATCAAAATAGCGTACAATGGGCCATAAAAGTCTTAGTCCATACAAATCCCTGGACCATTTGGAATTTATCCATGCCTATTGCAGCGGGGACTGCACCAATTGCACTCCCCTGGTCCGTCTATTCCGAGCTAGTCTCGTGCTTGGACCATACCATAGCAAATGGGCTAAAGTAAAAGTTGTGTTTATTCCAAAGGTAGGGAAGAAAGATTCCCAACTGCCTAAATCCTATAGACCAATTAGTCTTAGCTCCTTCCTTCTTAAAACTATGGGAAAGGAAATTGACCAGCATATCAGGGAAGTGAACCTTAAGCATCTTCCCGTACATAAGTACCAATATGCGTACCAAACTGGTAAATCAACTGAGACTGCCATCCATTGCCTTACAACAGTCATTGAAAAGGCCATTGGCTCTCAACAAATAACACTAGGTGCCTTTCTAGACATCTCAGGAGCTTTTGACAACACGTCATACGAGGCAATCCGTGCCTCTCTTGTACGTAAAAATGTTGCCACACCCATTATTAGGTGGATTCTGGAAATGCTCAAATCCAGAATCATAACTGTAGACCCACAAGGGGTTGCCCTCAAGGGGGAGTACTCTCTCCTCTCCTGTGGACTCTGGTCATAGACGAGCTACTGTTTGAGCTCAACAACCTAGGGTTCCCCACTCAGGGCTACGCTGACGATCTAGTCATCTATATAGTGGGCTGGCATGAGCAAACCATCTCGGACCGCATGCAGCAAGCCCTCAATATAGCCAATAGATGGGGTCAGGATAAAGGACTATCCATAAACCCGTCTAAAACTGTTCTAGTTCCATTTACCAGGAAAAGGTCTCTCTCTGACAAGACCATCCCTAAATGGATCAACCATTGACTTTTCGGTTGAAGCTAACTACCTGGGAGTTATACTTGACTCCAAGCTCAACTGGAACTCACACCTTGAAAAGACCTTAACAAAGCCACTCGAGCATACTTTGCGTGCAATAGGCTTTTCGGTAGAACATGGGGCCTAAGTCCCAAAATGATCTACTGGTCTTATAACACTGTGGTAAAACCGATCATAGCCTATGCATCTCTTGCTTGGTGGACGAAATCTACCCAGAAGAAAGCTGCGGCTGCACTTACCAAAATACAACGACTGGTCTGCATAGGCATCACTGGAGCCATCCGGACATGCCCCACTGCAGCACTTGGAGTTATAACTGGTATTCCCCTCTACCCATCGCCCTGAAAAAGGAGGCCTGTCTGGGGCACTTCGCCTCCAAAACATCACCGATATAAAAGTGGTGGTCTAACTGGGCATCTACGGGTACTCGAACCCCTAATAAACGAACCCATTCTGCGTATAACTGACGAGCAGAAACCAAAACTTGTTTTCCACAGAAACTTCTCTGTAGTCCTGTACACCAGACACGACTGGACAACAAAATCAATATCTCTGCCCAGTGGATCACAAACGTGGTACACTGACGTTTCGAAATTGGAAAACGGCGACACCGGGGCTGGTATTTTCGGACCAAGGTTCAACAAATCCATAGCCATGGGAAAGTCCCCAACCATCTTTCAAGCAGAGATACACGCCATAGAAATCTGTGCTTGTGAATGCCTTCGCAGGAATATGCAAGGCGCACGGATTTACATCTTCTCTGGCAGTCAGGCGGTGCTCATAGCGCTGAGATCTTTTACGATCACCTCCAGACTTGTAGAAAACTGTTTCCAGCAGCTGAACGCCCTTGCCTCCAAAAACACCTTAACGGTGGGCTGGGTGCCAGGGCACGAAGGGCATATAGGAAACGAGGTGGCAGACTCCCTAGCAAAACGCGGGGCGATGACACCACTAATCGGCCCTGAAACATTCTGTGGACTTTCGAAAGGACACAAAAGAAAACTGGTCAGGAAATGGGAGGAAAAGGAGATAAGTCGTCACTGGACTGACAGTGCAGGGCTGAGACAAGCCAAACAATTCCTCGTCCCCCAGATATCGAGATCCAAACGCATCATCAATCTAAAAAAGAGTGAGATTCGCACTCTAACAGGCTACCTAACAGGTCACTGCAACCTAAGGTATCACCTTAAGAAATTAAAACTTTCAGAAATCGACACATGTAGATTCTGTGAGCTGGAGCCAGAAACATCAGAACATGTTCTATGTGAATGCCCCTCACTAATCAGACGTCGACTTCAACAACTAGGAGGTGAACTTATCCCCCCCTACAGAATTTGGGAAGAGATAGACCTCGCCAAGTGCTCTCCTTTATCAGAAGCCTAGGAATAGAGGCTCTACCTTAATCCTACAGGCCGGCACAAAAGACCTAACCTCTGGTCGCGGTGCAATAAGGCCCTAGTAATAATAATAATAATAATTATATTCGATTGCCACCTAGAAACGTTATTGCGGATTTGTTGATAAAATAAAAAATGTGTATGCATTTCTATATGCTGTACCATAAAAAAAATAAAAACAAAAAATTTTGTCGAAAAAATAATATAACAGCTACAGTCGATTGTGACCGACTGTGAGATACCCGGTACCAAAAGCATTATTGGTAAAATTGAATAGCACATGAACATGAAAAAAGAAAAATGTTGACAAATGAAGACGAATGTTGCTGAAACATGTTCAGCAACAGTCAAAAGAAACAAATGTTGCTAGGAACATGTTGAGCAACACGCACGTGCGCTCTCTCTCTCTCTCTCTCTCTAATAATAAAAATAATAACTTCTATGTTTATTATCCGATTTTACTCAAATTTTCAGAACGCGTCCACTATTGCCTACTTATTAAGCCTATCTATTTACTTTACGCCGAAAATCACGCATATGGTTATATACCGTTTTTTATCATTTTCGGGGGCGGAAGTGGTCATGGCCAAATTTTAAAACAAACTTGATTTGCGTGCAACAGATTCCAATGTTGTTACCAAAGTTGGTAACTCTAGCTCTTATAGTCTCTGGGATCTGTTGTTTCACACGGATGGACAGACGGACAGACGGACAGACGGACATGGCTAGATCGACACGGCTAGTGACGCTGATCCAGAATATATATACTTTATAGGCTTGGAGATTTATCCTTCTGCCTGTTACATACATTCTCGGTTGACACTAACTTATAATACCCTTATACCTTATGGGTACCGGGTATAAAAATATTATTGGTGAACCACCCTTAAGATTTAGGGGGATGCAAAATATATGTTGTCCGATTATCAGGCCTAACGGATAAGTACACAAAATGTCACTAAAATCGGTCGACCCATTTCGGAGGACTATAATGACTAACAGCGTGACATGAGAATTTCATATATATAGGTATAGTTTTCGTCCTTTTCTCGGTGATCGGATCCTCGTTTGACCCCGTGGAGATGTTATTTTCCGGTCAGTGGGGCTTTATGTCACCTTTTTCGGAAAGGTACTTTAGTGTCCTGTCAAGGTCTCTGCTTGGGCGCCATGTAAGGAAGCGTCTAAGGCTGCAGAGGCTTAGAGTTCCGTACAGAATTTACCCAGTGGTGACTCTGGTGGGACCCTGGTGTACGCAAAGGTAACCGCTGCTGCCCCTACGGTTAGTCCGCAGACGCCCATAAAAAAAAGGAAGCTAGGGGGCGGGAAATCCACAGAAATAAATAAATGCCGGCTGTGAGAGTATATATTTTGTTTTGTCATTGTTTTCTGTGCCCAGCATGCGGCCACGCGAATACCCGCGCCGTATAGACTCCAGCCCTGAGCCCGCTCACCTGCAGAGAGTTGCGCACGTCGGTTTTATCCGTGCCTTACGCTATGCTCGACCATCACGTGCTGTTGTTGTTGCTGCTGCTGCTGCCGCTGTGGTGGCGACTGCGGGTTTTTGTTGTGGCTGTGGTTGTTGTTGTTGTTGCTGCTGATGTTCGGGCCTGAACACGCTGTCCGGTGACCCAAAGCACTTTCCCGGCGGGCGCGGCATCCGCGAAGGCACATATCTTCTTGGCGACAATGTCGATGTAAACGCACACAAAAAAAAAAAAAATGGGAAAGCTACAGTCGAGTGTGACCGACTGTAAGATACCCGGTACCCAAAACATTGTGGGTGAAATTAAACAGCACATGAACATGGAAAAAAAGAAAATTTTCTGACAAATAAGGACAAATATTGATAGAAACATGTTGAGCAACACTCTCTCTCTCTCTCAGAAACTTTATTGTTTAATAACTTCTATGTTTATCATCCGATTTTACTCAAATTTTCAGAACACGTCCACGATTCCTACTTATTAAGTCTGTCTATTTACTTTACGCCGAAAATCACGCATATGGCTATATACCTTTTTTATGATTTTCGGGGGCGGAAGTGGACGTGGCCAAATTTTAAAACAAACTTGATCTGCGTGCAACAGATTCCAATGTTGTTAACAAATTTGGTAACTCTAGCTCTTATAGTCTCTGAGATCTGTTGTCTCACACGGACAGACAGACGGACAGACGGACAGACGGACATGGCTAGATCGACACGGCTAGTGACGCTGATCCAGAATATATATACTTTATAGGCTTGGAGATTTATCCTTCTGCCTGTTACATACATTCTCGGTTGGCACTAACTTATAATACTCTTTTACCCTATGGGTACCGGGTATAAACAGTCAAAACGACGGCAGCGCGACGCGTCCGTGCGTTTCTAAGTCTAGGTTTTCACTTCTACTTTTCCACATCTTTGCTAGCAAAAATCCCGGCAGCGCTGCCGTTCCTCTGCCTGCGCTCGCCGACTCTCGATGAAATTCGGAGCCGCCGGGCCCTCGCTCTCGCCGTCTGGCCCTCGGCTTGCATGCTGTCGCTGCTTGCCTAGCCGCCGCTCGCCCTCTGCTGCCGTCTGTTCGTGCTCCGCTCTGCTGCTCTTGGCTCGCATAGCTGTCGCTCGCGTTTTGCTGCAGTTGGTTCGTGCTGCTGCACTCTCCCTGCTCCGGCGACCGTTCCCTCTGACGGCACTGGCAGCGCTCGGCTCTCGCTCTCCGCCTGTGTTTGTCCCGGCTGTCGGTTTGCATTGCCGCCAGCTTCTCTCAGCTGCGGCGATCCGTCGCTGGTATCCCTCGAAGCGACAGGTCCCAAACTATTTGATCCAGCGGGCTAACTCGCCCCTTTCATTGTCCGGGCAAAGATGTTAATGCAGGACATTTGGCCAAAAATTTGTTCACTTCCTGGAAAATTACTTCGCTCTTGATCAGATCCGCATTCCCCGATGGGTCGCTTTCCGACCACATTTGAAAATCAAGCATCATGGAAATTTTTTTTACATATTTTTCTTCAATATTTTTACCCTTGCAGAGGGTATTATAATTTTAACATGATATTTGCAACGCAGTGAAGAAGGCATCTCCGACCCCATAAAGTATATATATTATTTATCAGCATCACCAGCCGAGTTGATCTAGCCGTGTCCGTCTGTCTGTCTGTCTGTCCGTCTGTCTGTCTGTCGTTTTCTACGTGAACTAGTCTCTCAGTTTTTGAGCTATCGGGCTGAAACTTTCAGCATAGTCTTATTTTTTTAGCACGCAGTATATATGTCGGAACGGCCGAAATCGGACCACTATATCCTTTAGCTGCCATAGGAATGATGGCGAAATTTTAACTTCTCTGTTTTCAACGAATTTCTATTAATTTCGAGATATAGTCGTTTTTTATAGTTCTAGAACTACGGTTTTAATTTCATTAAGATCGGACAACTATATCATAGAAGGGATCGGTCAATTTATATGAAAATGTAAAATTCTACATGTAAAATGTAAAATTTACAAAATTTGCATAATTTAAAATTTTTTTTTACATTACCAAAATGGATCGATTTTCTATGATCAAATTTCCGACTGCAAGGGTATACAAACTTCGGTTTACCGAAGTTAGCTTTCTTTCCGTTAGGAATATTATCAGCCATCCGGGCTGTGCAATCAACGCACTTGGCGTGCACAATATTGTCACACAGCCAGCAGCCAATAATAGGGTCCGCTGCAGAAATTACTTTCTTGCAGGTTTTAATTACACCGACAACATTAGAAGACATTATAGCGACTTACCACTGAACCAGTCAGAAGTTAAGAGAAAATTAGAGTAGTTGCGTGCACTAAGAGAGAGCAAGAGAGCGAGAGTTAGGCAGCTTAAGCCGTCAGGCTGTAATATCGGCGTAACGGATAAAGCCCAAAGAGGAAGGCAAAAATGCAGATAAGCGAATCGCTGCACAAAACTAATTTGCAATTAATATTGTTATTAATACACAGAAACAGCTGCATGCACAGGCGAAGTGAAACAGTGAATTATTATTTACACAAGATAGAAGTTGTAAATAAGCCCCGGTGGTTTATAGCAAAGATTATACACAAATACGAGGCGCAAAACAAAAACACGACCGTTCACTTTGAAAGTGCAAACAATTTAGTATATATATATATAGATATACAAATCAATGCAGATGCGCTCTGCAGGCGCAGGCGCGCCTATCTCTAAATATAGCGGCCACTTGGCCACTTGACAAATATTGTAAATGTAATCTGAAACCCCTGCGAGGGACCTCAGAAGATAAGAGGAGCAGATGTGCGGTCGTAGGTCATAGAGTAAAATTAGAATCCAATCTCCTATATAAAGGGGATATCGTTTTAAATAAAATCAGTTTCTTACAAAAACTCACATGTAAACGTCTTATATTTTGGGACCGCTTTACAAGCCATGTAAAATGTTAAATTCTATATGTGTTCGGTCAAACTTGAGCTTTCCCTAAGGTGGTCGCTCGTTGCCCCAATAATGTAACCAATACTCTGTTAGCAGCTCTATGTAATCTCTCTCTATGTTAATAAACAGTCAGTTGCAGTTCTAGATCAAGCAGAACGGTTGTCTTTTTGCTTGCGGTTAATGTTTGGGAATTAGTTTATACACCCCCAACCTGATAATCTTATGCAGCACAAAAAACGCTTTGTGCATCGAACATTTTGGCGCCCAACGTGGGGCAGTGTATAAACAATTAATGAACAAATTATTAATCCATAAACAATTACAACTTGTCATCATCGATAAATCATTCGCTCGATCCGCTCACCTCAACTCAACTTCGTCATAACCGCCATCGAACTTTGACTTCATCGTCGCCCACATCGCAAGTTAAATACGTTAACATAAAAGTTATTAACTATTCGCAAACCTAAGAAACGATTCGCAAATTCCTAACGACACAGTCGCATAACTATAACGGACCTATTCGCCACTCTCCTTCTCACATCTCGTCGCTTGTGTGTGTGCATGGATCGCGTGTTCTCTACACCGACTTCGATCGCTTAGTTCTCTTCGCTCCGTTATTTCGTGAACAACCTGTTGTTCTCGCTTGCCTACATATCCCCAAGTGCCGCTACTGGTACAGTCTCGAGTTATCGTCGCCTTCGCTTTGGACTCACCGCACAGCATATTGCCACGTCGCCACATTCACCGCTTCGTTTTCGTTTTCGTTTCGTTCATTACTTGCTCTCGTTTTCGCGTTCGCAAACCTTCGTCGCTCTTATCGCAACAATGTCAACGGCTATATTGGATACTCTTAAACGCCAGCGCGCAAATATTAAACGAAATATTACTCGCATGAAGAAGAAGAGAAAAAATCGCCAGCTGAACTTCAGTGCCGTTTGGGCATATTAGAGTCATACTTTAAACAAGCCCTTTCAGTGCAGTCGGATATTGAAGCACTGGAATCCGCAGATAGTGGACGTGCGGACTTGGAGGACAGTTACGTAACCACAAAGCTGGCCATCCAACACCTTCTCGGCGAAGAATTGCACAGCACAGTCTTCGATCACACCCCAGCACCAAGTTTCAGCACGCCGTCTCGACTGCCAAGATTGGCATTACCTTGCTTCGACGGAAATCATACGGAGTACAAAAACTTCATCGCATCTTTTCTTCAACTTGTGAACCGTGAGCAAATCTCTAACACAGACAAATTTAACCATCTCCGTAATTGTCTGAAGGGACCCGCACTAGAAGCCATTGGAGCCTTCCCGGTCACTGGGGAGAACTACGCAAAGGCTTTGGAAAAGCTGAAGGCCCGTTATGATAAACCTGCACTAATATTCGTCGAAACGATCGCGGCGATATTTAAGCTGCAGCCTGCTGGCGCGTCAAACGCACAACAGCTCCGTAGTTTAATTGATAATGCATCTGCCTTATATAGTTCCCTTTCATTATTAGGATCGCATGCTCAAATATCACAGGCAATGCTCATCTACGTTATCATGGAAAAGTGCGACCAGCAGACCAAAACAAAATGGAACGAATCATTGGACTACATCACTCTACCATCCTGGGACCAGTGTACGCATCTGCTTGAATTACATTGCCAGTTTCTTTTGTCGGCTGGCCCTGCTCAACTCCAAGGATCGGAACGGTCAAGACAAAATCGTCCCCCAGCTCGACCTCAGAGCTCGTCATTCTCACTAACCAACGCATCATGTGCATATTGCTTAACACCCTCACACAGGTTGCTTTGTTGTGAAAAATTTAAGGGTTTAAACCCCATTGAGCGTTTTTATTTCGTGAAAGTACACCGCCTCTGCCTTAACTGCCTATGCAGTGGTCACCAACTGTCGAGCTGTCCATCAAAAAATCGCTGCCGCACCTGTAACAGAGCACATCATACTCTATTGCACAACAACCATTCGCTGGATTTGTCTCGCCCGCAACAACCGGCTCCAACAGCACCACCGCTAGAGGCAGCGACACACTCCCATTCGCATCTTGGCCAGAAATCGCAAATTTTACTCGCAACTGCAATGGTCCTCGTGAAGGATGCATTTGGAACCTACAGACTTGGGAGAGCACTTCTCGATTCCTGCTCCCAAGTAAACTTCATCACTGAGGACTTCGTACACCGACTTCGTTTACGGCGGGACAGACATTCAGTAAAAATTCGTAGCATCGGTCATTCACAAACTGACATCAAATATCGCACCACCGCATCTATCAAATCTCGAATTTCATCTTTCGCTCTCTCCGCAGATCTCTGTATCACTCCGCAAATCGCATATCAGCCTGATGTCGTAATTGATGTCTCTACTTGGAAGTTACCAGAAAACACGCCGCTCGCCGATGAAAAATTCTACCAATCACGCCACGTCGACATGTTGCTGGGAACCGAAGCCTTTTTTGACGCCTTGACAGTCGGACAAATAAGGCTGGGTCCTCAAGGTCCGCTGTTGCAGAAAACCTCATTCGGTTGGGTTGTAACTGGCCGACTTCAGCAAACCGCTACAACAGAAGCCTCCACTTGCTTGGCTCTCAACGCAAGCTCAATTGATCGCAATCTCAAACGTCTTTGGGAACTGGAAGCTGTCGATTCGCCACCTCCTCAGAAGCCGGAGCATTCCATTTGTGAGCAGCAGTACATGGCGAGCACGTGCCTCGACAGCACCGGGAGGATTGTTGTCAAACTCCCCTTTAAGGATGACCCAAGCCGTCTGGGAAATTCGTTTAATACCGCTCGCCGCCGGTTTCTGAGCATTGAACGTCGTCTATCGAAATCACCAGAACTTCGTCAACAGTATTGCAACTTCATGGAGGAGTATGAGAACTAAGGACACATGTCCCCGGTTACTCATCCTAAGCTGCACTACCCTCATTATACCATCCCGCATCACTGCGTTTTCAAACCCACTAGTGAGCCTACCAAGCTCAGGGTGGTTTTTGACGCCTCCTGTCGGGCTTCGAATCAAACATCACTGAATGACTTGCTATGCGTTGGCCCAACACTCCAGAAGGACCTGTACATGCAGCTCCTCAAGTTTAGACTTTATCGCTACGCCATCACTGCAGACGTGACTAAAATGTACAGGCAAGTAAGCCTTGACATTATTGATCGCAAATACCAGTACATTCTTTGGAGAGCATTTCCAGAAGATACTCTGCGCACATACCAACTGAACACTGTGACCTACGGCACTGCAGCGGCCCCATTCTTAGCAACACGTAGCCTGAATCATCTTGCCGATATCCATCGGGCTGACTGTCCAGTGGGCGCAGACATCATAAAATCATCATTTTATGTTGATGACTTACTTACGGGCGCAGACGACCTGAAGACGCTTCGCATAATCAAGGACCAAGTCACGGAAATCCTTCGTCGGGGCACTTCCCACTTACAAAATGGCACTCAAATAACGTTGCATTCATGGAAATACACACTATTAAGGAGCTCAGTTCGTGCGGGAGGGAATCGCTAGCGCTCTTGGCGTCAACTGGAACCAACATGAAGATACGCTATTCTTCAAGTTCACCCCAAGGGACCATTCAACGATCATTACGAAAAGAACAATTCTATCCATCGCATCTGCCTTGTTCGACCCTCTTGGACTACTCTCGCCGCTTGTTGTCGTCGCAAAATACTTCTTCAAGAACTTTGGCTCGCTGGCCTGTGCTGGGATGAGAGTGTACCGCAGAATATACACACAGCTTGGAGCAAGTGTCTCGAGTCTTTTCAAACTGTCTCACAATTGTCAATTCCTCGCTATTGTCTCCAACACAAGCCTCGATCACTTCAACTTCATGGCTTCTGCGATTCATCAATCCGAGCCTACGGTTGCTGCCTGTATCTACGCTCGGAAACATCGACTGGAAATATCGCAGTTCACTTGCTGACTGGCAAATCCAGAGTGGCTCCTACTAAAAAGAAGTCTCTCCCGAAATTGGAGTTGTGCGGAGCTCACTTGCTTGGCCAACTGTACGCAAAACTAAAGCCCTTATTAGCGGACAGGAAATACACCGCATATTTTTGGACGGACTCACAAATTGTGCTCCATTGGCTAAAACAAAACTCAATAACACTGTCAGCATTCGTCGGTAACCGCATATCAGAAATTCAAGACTGGACCGCAGATGGCCAGTGGAAATTTGTTCCCGGTGGAAGCAACCCGGCGGACATTGTCTCACGTGGGACTACTACAACTGAACTCGCAACATCAATGTGGTTCACAGGCCCACCGTTCTTGACCCAACCGTCATCCCAGTGGCCAACGTCTCCACAAACTATCGATATCGATCCAGAAGTTGTCAAGGCAGAACAAAGAAGAAGCAGCATTTGACCCGCATTAGCTCCTATATTCGTTGCCTCCGCACCATCGCCTATGTCTTTCGCTTTGCAGCACTATCAAGAGAAGGTAAAATTGTCGAAGCATCGCTTACACCGGACGAACTCCGCCGCGCATCGAATAGCATCGTCTACAATATTCAGCAACAGTCGTTTCTCGAAGATTTTCGCTCGCTACAAAAAGCTAAACCGCTTACAAGTCATCAAAAATATTTAACTCCATTTCTCGACAGCTCCTCAGGATATGCCCTCATCAGGGTTGGAGGACGACTCCAGAACGCTGACATCCCTGACTCTGAACGGCACCCGTTGTTGCTTCCCAGCAAGGCGCACTTCACGTGTTCGGCACTTGCATCTACGAAATTGTCACGCAGGTCCGAAAGCTTTAGTCGCGCTAATCCGTCTGGAATACTGGATCGTCAATGCCAGAGACCTCGCTCGTCGAGTGGTGCGTTCCTGCATGGCGTGCGTTCGGTTCAAGCCTAAACTGGAGAACCAACTTATGGGATCGCTGCCGCTAGAACGAGTACTACCACAGCAACCGTTCCAGAAGTGTGACGTCGACTTCTGCGGACCGTTCAAAACGTATCTCCGCATCCGAGGAAAGGGTCCCACAAAGTCCTACCTGGCCGTACTTCCCACTGAATCACATTCTTATTGAAAGAAGATCCTTTCAAGGCGGCCGGGATGTTCGGTCAAACTTGAGCTTTCCCTCAGCTGGTCGCTCGTTGCCCCAATAATGTAAACAATACTCTGTTAGCAGCTCTATGTAATCTCTCTCTATGTTAATAAACAGTCAGTTGCAGTTCTAGATCAAGCAGAACAGTTGTCTTTTCGCTTGCGGTTAATGTTTGGGAATTATTTTATACACCCCCAACCTGATAATCTTATGCAGCACAAAAAACGATTTGTGCATCGAACAATATGTAAGATGTAAAATGTTTACAAACTGAGATATTTTTTCAACTGGGACCAAAATGAATCGATTTTCATATATCAAATTGCAGACTGCAAGGGTATACAAATTTCGGTTTACCGAAGTAATTGTGCTCAAATTAAATATATGTTCCTCTTAATTATATTATAGCTATACATTTTAAATTTAATCCAAAACGGACCACTATATCTGATAGCTGCCATAGGAACGAACGGTCAAAATTAGCCGATTTTCGCTGTTTTTAAGGATTTCGGATTAAATATATAAGATTCCTTATTATTATTTTAATTATTATCTCCAAGGGTTTATAAACTTCGGTTTGCCGAAGTAAGCTTCCTTTCTTGTTGGAAACGGCTTAACACTTATTTTGCATTTTGCGCAGGTCTCCCAGACCTTTTTTTAATGTTTTTTAATTCAGATGTTTTTATACCGTGCACCATTTTTTTCTCATATCATCTTTTTTAGGCTTCTATAATTAAAGTGTTCGAAACGAAACACGTTTACCAAATTTGTTTGTACACTTAAACATTTGTTTTCTTGATCTGGAAACAAAAACAAATCGTGTTGCTTTTGTGCAATCATTACGACTATGCCCGTATTGTTTTTCATACGCGGTTCAGTCTTTGTAAATTCCACAGAGAAACCATTTTAGATTACCTTCGGCACTGATATAAAATAGCATTGCAGTTCCTCTACATACAAAACGTTGACAAGTCTTATGTGGCAATTTTGCCAAATTAAATCTATTGTGCCGCGTCCTAAAGCTTCTATGTAGCAGTTTCCCGCCAAACCAGTTCGCTCTTTGTGCTCTCTTAGCCCCGAAAATCAAGATCGATCAAGACAACACAAGTAAGCGATGGCACCACTGCCAACACACCTCATATTTTTTGGAAAGAGAGTCTTGGCACCGCAAGCAGAAACGGAATACGATTTCTCTCTCACGATTTCGTTGTTTCCCTTCGGTTTTTTTGTTCATTATTATTTGCTTTACATTTTGACGCCTTGTGCCCACGATGACCAGCAAGTTATGCCATTCCACCCGTTCGATTTTTTATGTTTTCCGTTTTCGTTATATGTCTTTTGCTTCGCCGACGACCAAATTTCAGCACCCTAACCGATCGCGAACGCACGTTGTTCACTTTTCTCTGTGCACTTTTTATTTGCCTTGCAGCCTCCATTGCTACCACAAAAGTTTTGTAGGCCTCGGGCAAGCTTGATAGGAACAGATTAATTTCTTTTAATTTTTCCACGATCGCGCGAAAATGATTTACGTGATATGTAACCAATTTCTTTTTCACTCTTTTTCATGAACTACAACTGCTTTAATAGGCTTTTGTGACGCTCGGGGTATGAAGGCATAGTTTATCTGCGATGGCTTGATACATAGCATAATGCTCGCAAGAGCCTTCTCGTCTTTCAAATCAAACTGTTCCTTTTGCGCTTCATTATCGTTTTCATTTTTCACTTCTCGACCGCACACCACCGACTACAACTCGGAGTGTATTACCACGCTTTTCATTTGGATCACCCACGCACTAAAGTTCTCGTTGTCGAGGTTATCGATTGGATGGAACGAAAATGGGTTCACAATCGATCGAGTCACAAGTTTAGAAAGTAAGAAAAATCACTTTCAACCTCCGCAGACAGACTTTCTGTGACCATAACCTATTCGTTGTGGTATTTATTTGTGACTGAATATACAGAGCAAAAACGGTCTCCATCAAAGGCAGATGAGAGCGCCGCTTCGCTGCGACCAACACATACGTATATACTTATTCGGGATAATGACAGAATTCAGAAAGAAAGACGAGAGAACACCGCTTCATTGCGGGACAATGAAGAACAAAAAAAAAAAGAGAATACACAGTTTTGTTAAAGTTTATATATTCAACATAATTTTTAGTCAAAAACTCCACAAATCCTTAGTAATATAACTATTTTTTCAAAGCTCTAGCTCTATTTTTACCTAAAAGATTAACAAAGATAACATAAGGTCAAGTTCCAATGCGCTTTCATTTTGTTTATTCTTTGGTTAATTTTAATGTGGCTCTCCGTTTTTCTTTTTCTCTCCCTTCGGCCTCTCCGCCGCTATTGCTTTTACGAAATTAAGAATAATTTTGGCAGACGAGCTCATAGCCAAAATGAATTTCGAAGCGGCAACAACGAGCGGAGTTGAGAGCCAAATTGCTCAGCTCAAAATTATATCCAAGTTCTGCAGCAGCAGGTTTTTTTTTTAACAATTCAAGAATACAATCTAATACAACAACTACAACAACTGCAACAACTATAACCACTACAACACTCACAACAACAACAAATGTTTCTGCCGCAACAACAGCAAAAAGAGCAGCAATAACAACAACTGCAACAACTTCAACCATTACAATACCTACAACCATAACAAATGCCACAACAGTTCCTGTCGCCGCAGCCGCACTATTTTCTTATCCACAACTTACCGCAACAGCTTCAACCGCAGCCGCAACCACCAAGCCGCCTACCAGAGTGGCAGGACCAGAAGCCGAAGCCACCAAACATTAAATTTAAGAACAAGAATATTATTTTAAAACTAATCAACGATATTATACATTTAAATAAACATTTTATTTAAGACAAAACAGGATCTAAAATATGCCTTGAAAATATTGATCAAATAATAAGCCTTTGAACCACAGCTTTATAATATAAGCAATAAATAAAAACATTAAATAATTATTTATGTTTTTTTATTTTAACGGTGGGAATTGGAAACTTTGGAAATGGTTATTTAGATTTCTTGGAATGGGTGTTACAGTTATTTTTCGCAGAGCGTGGAACAAGTATTAAACAAACTAGCCGTAAAGAGAGTGAGAGACCGAGAGAATCTACAAGAATAAAAGCAAAGAGCGGTAAACATGGTTTTTTCCAATTTAAATTTTTTATTTTTTTTTTGCTTTAATTCAAAAGAGTTTAAGTGGGTATTTTTTTTTCAGTGTGACATACAAAATATGAACTATATATTATCTTTGACGAAAATTATTATAATTCAAAAGATATTGGGTGGGTTTTTTTCACACAAAATTTTTATTAAGGAATGTGCCGAAAAGAAACTGCACACTTTCTTTCTACTATAACTTTCATATTTTTTATTCGATTTCAATTTTTCTTTTTGTTTTTTTTAAAGCAAATTTTTAACGTTCAATTTTTATAAACAGAATTAAAAAAAAAAATAACATCTTATTTTTGATTGAATTTTTTCTTTAACTCCTCTCATCAGGTTTTGCACACCCTCCTTGGTGACCTTGCCGGCTGCACGCATCAAATTTTTTTTTCATGTCTATATTGTTTTGGGAGAGACTACCATTTTTTATTAAATTTCGCTTTACGATGGCCCAATATCTCTCAATGGGACGCAGCTCTGCGCAATTTGGTGTGTTCTCCTCTTTTGAAACAAACTTGATGTTTTCCGCCTCAAGGAGCGCCAATGTTGACCGGGCATAGTGCGCTGACGCTAAGTCTGGCCAAAATATTGTCGACACGTTGTGCTTTCGATAGAATGGTACTAAACGTTTATTAGTGCACTTTGATAAACGTCAGCGTTAATTGTGCCTTTTGTAAAAAATGGGCTGGTTTTTAAGCCACAGGTGCAAATTGCCTGCCATATCGGGACTTTCTCCCCAAATTTGTCCACTTCTATTTTGGTGACTGAGTCGTCAACTGTTTCACCTTTGGCTTTTGTGTAAAATTGGAGGTCTGGTAAAGTTTTGGAGTCCAAGTTTACATATGTTTCATCATCCATGACAATGCATTCCACTGCATCAGCGAGCAAGCGATCTGCGCACTCTCGTTTTGCCGACTTCTTGTTGACGCAGACTTTTTTTTGTAACTTTTTGTTTTTGACGTG
This sequence comes from Drosophila triauraria, assembly GCA_014170255.2. Lineage (NCBI taxonomy): Eukaryota > Metazoa > Arthropoda > Insecta > Diptera > Drosophilidae > Drosophila > Drosophila triauraria. The sequence continues at coordinate 34,037,909 of CM024336.1, read as the reverse complement.
ATAACGTCTTATAAATCGATAGAGCAGGCTGCATGCACGCTCGAAAAAGCATGACTCATGTAGCGTTACCTCTGCCGCGACACAGGCAGAGCAAACGTGACGTGAGCAGCAGCAGCAGAGAAGAGAGAGAATGAGAGAGAGTGGTTAAAATTTAATGCTTTGCACTCTTCTGGCAACCGCAAGGGCAAAGCGGTGTATCTCCGTCTCGCTCTCACCGCCCGTTTGGCGACGGTGTTTCTCCGTCTCGCTCTGCTCTCCCGCTTTGTCTATTTATAGCTCGAGCACTTGTAACGAGCTGATTTCCTGGGTGTAGCTCGCAACGATTATGTGCGGCTAGCTCAGTCGAGATCGTGTGCTCGTCCCACCAAATTTATATAAACGTGAAGGCCCGCCCAGAGAGAACGCTTCGGGTTAAGTTCGTATTCAGATGTTTATTGTACTTCAATCGGATGCCTAGGATATAATTCTCGCTGGGTCTGCTCCTTCCGGATGCGGCTGCACTCCTCTCGCCGATCGCTTGGTTATCTCGCTGCCGAAGCTAGCAGGGTGTATCGCCCAGCCGAAGCCTAGCCACCCCGAACGCCCACTTCGCGACCTCACTGCAAAGCTAGCAGAGTGTTTCGCCCAGCCGAAGCCTAGCCACTCCGAACGCCCGCCTTGCAGCTTCCAGCACAGAGCTAGCAGGATGTATCGCCCGGCAAAGCCTAGCCACCCTTATCGCCCACTCTGCGCCTCAGGCACCGAGCTAGCAGGATGTATCGCCCGGCAAAGCCTAGCCACCCTTATCGCCCGCTCTGCGCCCTGGTCCGGGATCTCGTCGACACGGTGTATCGCCCGGCAAAGCCTAGCCACGCGCGCAACTCCCACAACTTGATTTTGCTCGACCGTTGATTCCTCCGATTGGTCCTTGCCACTGGACCTCGCTGCTCCTTGATTGTTGTCGTCCTTCCACGCGTTGGATCTCAGCGTTGAAGTCTCTGTTCGGAAGACTTGCCACTCCCAGCTCCGAACTTCTCGACTTTGCTTCTTGATCTCTCGCGGCCTCTGGTTTAACTTTGACTGGCTCCGTTGACGCACTCGCTCGGATTCTCGCACACGCACTAGTTGCCGTGCGCCTGCGTCCTCGGCCTTTTATAGGCTCCGCCAGTCCCGTTACTCCTGCACGCATCGGTCACGCGACCCGGTCCAAAGTCCGGCGCAAATCGCGTGACCGGGTCCAAAGTCCGGCCCATGTCCCGTTAGTTATCGGCGTCTCCTCCTTGGCGGCCAAAGTCCACGGCCGCCGATCACGCCACCGGGTACAACGTCCACCAGAGTCCCGCTATATTAGCGGCGTCTCCTTTGTGGTGGACACCTGCATCGGCACTGCCTGTTGCTAGGCAGTCCTCATCCTCCCCCACCGTACCCTTGCCCCGCTTGGTTGCCAAGCGGCTGCTGCCCTCGGCAGTGTGCATCCACTGCACCCTGCGTTGTGGGGAGTTTGCATACAACTCCTCACACACTGACGCAGGCGAATGTGTGTATTTCAGTCTTTGACGTCGCCCTCTTGTTTGCATGCGTGGTGCAGAGCTTAGAGCGTTCGAGTCTTAATCTCACGATCGCGGGTTCGAGTACCAGCCGCAGCAATTGTGTTTTCCAAAAAATATAAGTTGGCTTTTATAGACTTTCTATAATATTTACATCCATTTAACTTAACATATCAACAAACAGCCGGCACTTCCTAATCCTCTCCAGAAACTGGCCATTTGCAGCCGGCACTGCCTGATCCTCTCCAGAAACTGGCCATTTACAGCCGGCACTGCCGGATCTCCTCTCCAGAAACTGGCCATTTGCAGTTGGCACTGCCTGATCCTCTCCTGAAACTGGCCATTTGCACCCGGCACTGCCTGATCCTCTCCAGAAACTGGCCATTTACAGCCGGCACTGCCTGATCCTCTCCAGAAACTGGCCATTTGCAGCCGGCACTGCCTGATCCTCTCCAGAAACTGGCCATTTGCAGCCGGCACTGCCTGATCCTCTCCTGAAACTGGCCATTTACAGCCGGCACTGCCTGATCTTCTCCAGATACTGGCCATTTGCAGCCGGCACTGCCTGATCCTCTCCTGAAACTGGCCATTTGCAGCCGGCACTGCCTGATCCTCTCCTGAAACTGGCCATTTGCAGCCGGCACTGCCTGATCGTCTCCAGAAACTGGCCATTTACAGCCTCCCTCTCTCAATTTTACATAATTTTTTTACCGTGAACGTGTCAACGTCTGCTACCATTCCATCAGTATTTTCTTAAGACGTTGTCACGTTCAACGTCAGTAAACCGACTTTACAGACAACCAGTTTTTTTTTATACGTCTTTAGTCCATGCCGTTGTTTTATGCGTTGAACCATACTTGTACTCGTGCGCGTTTTTTTGGCCAAATCTCGAAATGACATCGTGGGATTTTTGTGAATTAAGGCAAGCACCTTCTTATCGACGCTGGCATCCCTTGGATCTTTTTTTCTACCAGTCTTTGGCAAATTTTTTAGAGAGCATATCTCCCCAAACTTGTTTATAATTTTTTTAACACTATTAACACTAACTTTGTTGCATTTTTGAAATTTTGGTACGAAACACCGTTTTCTGTACAGAAATTGTGCACAATTTTTTGGCGAACATGCCAAATGACATTTATTCTGAGTATAATTAAACATTAACTTTGTCTCTTGGATAATATATTTCTCTTGGACTACTTGGATTACAACTTCTCTTTAGCAGCGAGCAAAAACGAGAACCGGAACTTAAAGTGAGCTCTAGCGATGGTTCTGCCATCGATAGCTATTCGCAGGGTTACAAATGGTAAAGTTCAAAATACTTAACGATAAACTTAATTTGAATGCTAACGTACGAAAAAATAATAAAAGATACTAGGCAGAGTTATTATAAATGTGGCCACTTCTTGTCTTCCTTTCATTTCCCACATATATTCTTGGTCGATCTAGCCATGTCCGTCTGTTAGTCTGTCCGTGTGTCTGTTGCTACACAAACCAGTCTCTCAGTTTTTGAGCTATCCGAATAAAGCTTTGAAGATAGTCTTCTTTTTATTGCAGCTAGTATATATGTCGGAATCGGACCACTTATAGCTGCCATATTTTTGCTGAAGCTGAACTCGGGCCGATCCTGTAAAACTGAAATGCATCGGCCGCTTAGACAACTGCTCCACTACCGATATTACACATGAAGCGGCCGTTTCCATAGTAACTATGCTTTCACAACTGTTGACCAAAAAATGGCAGAAAAAACGTGAGCAAAAAATTACAAAAAATAACCAAATACACTGTGTTCAATTTCGTTGCAATACCCTACTTCGGTAGAACTGAAATGAAATGCATTAATTGAATAAAAAGAAGAATAAACTAAATAAAAACGAGAAAGAAAGCTAACTTCGGTAAACCGAAGTTTGTATACCCTTGCAGTCTGCAATTAGATCATTGAAAATCAATCCATTTTGGTAATGTTGAAAAAAAAATGTCAAATTACGTAAATTTTGTAAATTTTACATTTTACATGTTGAATTTTACATTTTCATATAAATCGACCGATCCCTTCTATGGCAGCTATATGATATAGTTGTCCGATCTTAATGAAATTAAAACCGTAATTCTAGAACTATAAAAAACGACTATATCTCGAAATTTATAGAAATTCGTTGAAAAACAGAGAAGTTAAAATTTTTTTTACATTAATTTCGCCATCATTTCTATGGCAGCTATAAGATATAGTGTTCCGACATATATACTGCGTGCTAAAGAAATAAGACTATGCTGAAAATTTCAGCCCGTTAGCTCAAAAACTGAGAGACTAGTTCGCGTAGAAACCGACAAACGGACAGACGGACAGACGGACAGACGGACAGACGGACAGACAGACGGACATGGCTAGATCGACTCAGCTGGTGATGCTGATCAAGAATATATATACTTTATGGGGTCGGAGATGCCTCCTTCACTGCGTTGCAAACATCATGACAAAATTATTATACCCTCTGCAAGGGTATAAAAACAACAAAAAAATTGCAATGAGCGGGAACTTTTGCTGTTTTTGTCAAAAACAACACAAACCTGGCAATTAGACCCCTAGGCTAAACCTTATGTTATATAATTTGCGGTAAATCTGTGAAGCTTTTAATAGTGTAATAAGCGTAATTTTCATTGCGATTAGTTTTAATTAACGATTATTCTAATTCTACAACGTATTTGTTCTGGAAGTGAAAATGAAAGGGTACCGGGTATTTCACAGTCAAGCGCGCTCGACTGTAGCTTTCATATATTTGTTCTACACTCAACAAGGCCTCGCTTACGCTCATCGCTTCATCCAGCGCTCGCGAAAGCGAGCTCCGTTTGAGGATCACTTGACAGCTTCTGAAATTGCGTCAGCCGAGCGTTCGAAGTTCTGGTGAGGAATTTGGTCAAGTCCGTCATATATTCGTGCAAGGTATGCGGTATCCACAAAAAGAAGTTGCAAACGCATATCATGGGAGACTTACCTAAAAAACAAACGTTCTTCTCGCGTCCTTTCACATATACCTGTGTGGACTATGCCGGACCCTTCGTCATCAAAAACTACACGGGACGAAGATGTATGTGTTGGTATTCGTAAGAAGGTAGAATGATGCTAGGCATTGTCTTTATGTATTGTAACGAGCTGATTTCTTTGGATTAGCTCGCAACGATTGTGTGCGGCTAGCTCAGTCGAGATCGTGTGCTCGTGAAACCAAATTTATATTATGCGTGATTGCCCGCCCAGAGAGAACGCTTCGGGTCAATTTAATATTCAGGCCCTTATTGCACTTCAATTGGATGCTGTTAATACAATCCTCCCGGGTGCGGCTGCACTCCTTTCTCGCCGATCGCTTGGTTGCCGAAGCTAGCAGGGTGTATCGCCCAGCCGAAGCCTAGCCACCCCGAACGCCCACTTCGCGACCTCACTACAAAGCTAGCAGAGTGTATCGCCCAGTCGAAGCCTAGCCACTCCGAACGCCCGCTTTGCAGCTTTAAGCACCGAGCTAGCAGGATGTATCGACCGGCATAGCCTAGCCACCCTTATCACCCGCTCTGCGCCTTGGTCTGGGATATCGTCGACACGGTGTATCGCCCGGCAAAGCCTTGCCACGCGCGCAACTCTCACAACTTGCCTCCACTCGACCGTTGATCTCTCCCGTTGGTCCTCGCTGCAAAACCTCGCTGTTCCTTGAGCTGTTAACTCCTTGACTCCTTGTCTTCGCAACCTCTGCACGCGACAGATCTCAGCTTTGAAGCCTCAGTCTGGAAAGCTTGCCACTTCAAGCTCCAAACGTCTCGACTTTGCGATCTCGATCTTCTTCGCGGACTTGGTTTCACTTTACTCCGTCGACGCACTCGCTTTAATTCTCGCACACGTACTGGTTCCTGTGCGCATGCGTCCTCTGCCTTTTATAGGCTCCGCCAGTACCGTTATCCTTGCCGGCGTCGGTTACGCCACCCGGTCCAAAGTCCGGTGCATATCGCGTGACCGGGTCCAAAGTTCGCCCGAGTCCCGCTATATTAGCGGCGTCTCCTCCTTGCCGGCCAAAGTCCACGGCCGCCGATCACGCCACTGAGTCCAAGGTCCGCCAGAGTCCCGCTATATTAGCAGCGTCTCCTTTTGGCGGCCTCGCAACTCCCTGCCCCGCTTGTCTGCTGCTGCTGCCGCAGTTATTTACAGCGCTGCTGCTGCCCTTAGCAGTGCGCATCTCCTGCACACTGCTTTGTGGGGAGTTTAAACTACAACTCCTCACACTTTCCCCTTCCTTCGAAAACGCAAAAGACTGCTGCTTTCTTCGGGGATCGACTTTTCTAATCGCCTTCTCAAATTTAAAACTCCCGCCTTCCTCCGCGTTATTTCTTCCATGTGCTGGTATCTTTATACCATTTCTCTCCTGGTCACACTGCTATCGATCATTTCTGGTATTTTCCAGTGCACGAAGTTGTCCAACACTGAAACATACCAGATTTTTTGCCCCTATCGCGGACGATCGCTATCGATGGTGCTGACGACGGAGTCCTTCGTCCTGGCGGTACTATCCTGGCCTTCTTCGTCGCTTCTGTCGTTGGAGTCCTCCGCCTCTGCGGTAACATCCTCATCGTTGTCCTCGCGCGCCCTGCTGATACCTCGCTGTGGCGCGTTGTTGACTCGACTGTCGGAGTCTTTTGCCCTGGCCGTAACATCCTCGACTCCTTCTACACTCTGTGGCTTTGTGATTTCGTGCTGTACGACGCAGATGACCGGCGACTGGAAATTCGTCACCTTGAATGGTCCGTCGTATTTGGGTGCCAATTTCGCCGCGCATCCTTCCACGGCCTTCGATAAATGGTGCTCTTTTACCCACACCGTGTCTCCAACTCTTGGATTCCAAGGCCTCCTTCTCAGGTTGTAGTACCTTGCCTGGTCCTGCGCAGCCTTTTCCAAGTTCCTTCGGACAATCTCGAAGATTTCCTTCAACTTTCGAGCATTTTCATCGGGCGTCTCTGTTTGTCGTCCCGTGCCCAGTGTCTCCTTGTCGTACAAGGCGCTTGGCAGTCTGGGTTCGCGTTCTTGCGTTAGGAACGCCGGTGAGTACCCGGTGGAGTCCGATATGCTCGTATTAACGGCTAGCATAATCTCTGGCCACTTTTCGTCCCAGCACCTCTGGTCATCTCCGGCGAATTGGGCAATCATTGTTTTGACCGTTCGGTTCGCTCTCTTAGTTGGATTTTCTTGTGGAGTGTATGGGGCCGTATACTGATGGCGGATTTCCATTTCCTTCAGAAATCTATTATCTCGCAAATTGTACCCCGTTGTCCGTTATCACTACTTTTGGTGCTCGAATCTCGACATAATTCGTTCTCGGAATGCCTTTCGCAGCGATTCTGCCTTTGCTGTCCTCATGGGGACCAGCTCTGTCCATTTGGAGAACCTGTCGATCAGCACAAGCAGCATCTGGATCCCGGGCTTTGATCTTGGTAGCGGTCCTACAAAATCCCGCACACTGTAGCCCTAGGTTCTTCTGGTGCTTGCGTGATCATTTGACCTGCTGCCTTTAGCTGGTTCGGCTTGTACTTCAGGCATATTTCGCATTTCCTGACAGACGATCCCGTGTCCCGCTGCATTCCTGGCCAGTAATATCTTGCTGCTATTCTGGCTATCGTTTTCCTCATTCCCACATGTCCAGCCGCTGGCGAGTCGTGGTTTTCTCGTAGCACGCTCTCCCTTAGTCCTTGGGGCACGCATAATTACCACGCGACGACGTCTTCACTGCCAGCTCGATGTGGTGTAAGGAATCGTTAGGATCCCTTACAACAAGCCAAAGGGAACGCAGGATAGACAGAAGAGAGAACAGTATAAGAGAAAGCAGTAGAAGAGATGGAGTGAGAGCGGAGAAAGGGAGAGAAAGCTTTCAGCAGAGCGGATAGTCAGCGCATAGCGGGACACGGATGCGGCTGAGCAAGGAGTTTTGGCGGGAGAGCGGGCTGCTGAGTTGGCCGCAGCAGCGCTGCAGAGGATCGGCTGAGCAAGGAGTTTTGGCGGGAGAGCGGGCTGCTGAATAGCAGCGCTGCAGGGGGGTATAAAAGAGCGAGGCAGGAGTCAGTTGGGGAATCAGTTGGAGAGTCAAGCGGACAGTTAAGTGTGGAGTTAAGTCGTCGGTGAACAGTGACCAGTGCTAGTGCTAGTGAAAGTGACTCCTTGGGAAACGAGCCAAGGATCAGTTCAGGGGACAGCAGAGCAAAGCAGTTTTACCAGCAGCAGTAACGCAGTAAGTCTTGGGGAGGATTCCCTTTGACCAAGCGAGTCCAGTTCACTACTTTCTTCCATCTCGTATTTTGTAGGTGCCCAGGCGGACGGTGAGTTTGCCAGCGCGTCAGCTTAGCGGGAGCATCTGGAGCGTGCGGCACCAGAGTATCTAGCGGAGCGAAGCTTAGCGAAAGTATCCGAGTACGGGTAGCACCGGAGTATCAAGCGGAGCGTAAGCGCGGCGTGATCACCCAGACGGCGTTGGCCGGCGAGTCGGGCGTGAACTAATTGTTAGAGATAGGGCGTCGTGTGCCCCGCTTAAGACAGGTGTGGTAGAAAAGAGGTGCAACTCCCAGTTCAAATATATATTATACTAGATGTACCCGCCCGCTTTGCTGGGCTGTCCGATATTTGAAAAAATAATAATCCTGTATTAGCGCAACCAAGCAATTGACTATTGGTGAACCTATCACGCACAAAAATAAACATTCTCGTACAACTTAGAATTATCGAAAAACAGTAGTATATTTATGCTTATTTATAAGGTTTTAATTTAAAGCTTTTTGATAAACTATGTTTTTTGTTTGATTTTGTGGTGCATATATAAACAAAGACGACGGCTTTCCGACGCGCGAACACGCGACGTATAATTGTCCATGCGCGAAACAGAGAAACTCCAAGTTGATTCCACAAACTTCCAACGACTGGCCTTGCGATTTATTTATGGTCATAAGGCCAGACGTATTGGAAATTGCAAACGCTTGAAATTAAATGGTAGATCCGTTGGAATCATTGGTATACGCGGAATCAAGACATCCTCTCCTTTGTATATTCCCTTTATGATTGTTGCCTCAATGACGTTATTCATTAACTTCTTCACAGCCAATCTTGTTCCATTGCACAGTCTAGGTTGGTTAATGTTACGCATCATGATGACAACTGAGCCTACTTTTAACTGCAAATTGTGAGGTGGTAATCCAGGCAATTCCAGTGAATTTAAAAACTCCGTGGGATAGTTGACTACGTCATCCTGGTTCATGACTGTGTCGACTGATTTGAAGGAAACCAACTGTCCCGGAAGAAAATTCTGAATTGTCGCATTAAGATTCTCGACAACTTTATTTTTCGCCGCTAATATTGCTCGTTCACCCAGCCAATTATGATTGTTGAATTGATGCGCTATATCTGGGAAAACACGCTGAATGAGCTCTTCTTTGAGTCTGTGACGTGACAGAAATCTGTGGGTATTTTGATGAGTCCGGTTGAGGGGTCCGCTGCGACTTCATTGTTTCCAATATCTAACAACTGCTTCGCAAACACATTTGTAGTTTCATCTTGTTGCAAAACACTCGCATGTTAGTTGTTAATTGGAGTGTTTTACGTACCGCCACAAATTTGATGATTTTAGGCAGGCGTTCAGTTCATCGACAACAGTTGATCGGGGAATAACTGGAAGAGTCTGACGAAAATCACCTGACAACAGAATCATGGCCCCACCAAAAATATTTTGGTTGTCCCGAAGATCTTTCAACGTTCTGTCCAGTGCCTCCAGTGACCTCTTATGGGCCATTGTACATTCATCCCAAACAATCAATTTGCATACCTGTAGGACTTTGGCCATGGCGCTATTTTTGGCGATGTTGCAAATTGGTGTTTCGTTGATTTGCATGTTTAATGGTAACTTTAAGGCAGAATGTGCAGTTCGACCGCCTTCTAGCAGAGTCGCAGCTATTCCAGATGAAGCCAACGCTAGAGCTACATCACTTCGCGATCTGATTTTCGTCAAAAGCAATGAAATTAAGAACGTTTTTCCGGTTCCTCCGGGAGCATCAAGGAAATAAATTCCACCAGATCCACTGTTCACAGCTTCTATCAAAGTGTCGTACGCAATTCTTTGTTGTGGATTTAATTGTGAAATATTTGTACGAACTGTTCCGGCCAATGCTTCAATGTCGTACTGTTGTTCTCTTTGCATTTCGTGGTTTAATGCATCGTGCATGTGACGATTGGGTGCTGTCAATCCCAAACACGACAATACTTTATTTGCCATCAACAAACACATATCTTCTATCATGATCAATACCTCATTGTAAATTTCTGCAGTCATTTGTAGTGTTGAATTCAAAGTTTGACGGCGCACACGATGCAAAACATCCTCAGACATGTCATCTCTATACTTAACCCACAAATCTTTTTGGATTCGAGGGGAAACATGTCGATATGATAATCGCAAACAATGTACGAATTTGATGCGGCGATGAAGATATTACGGAATCCTTGAGCGTAACATCCCAGTGCGAATCGTTCTCGAGTAAAAGTAATAGTTGACATGCCTCACGGTAAGTTGCACGCAGCTGTCCATTAACTGTTCTCAGTTGTTGAAACGATGTCGGACAGCGAACATTCACCAACAACAACCGCAAATAATAGCATTCATCGTTATTTGGATGTACTGTGTAGATGCGACCCAGAGCGTCTGAAGCAAATACGTTTGGATGTCCTTCAACGGGTGTTCCTTGTTTTCGACGCTGAAACGATTTAGATGATGCATTCCATGTGTAGTAGCGTGGCATCTCTGCATACAGCAAAGTGCGAGCAAAATCATCTGTTTGACAGACTGTGAAGAAACTTGTTAGTGTTGTCGACGGTGGACGTGCTGCTCTGTCTGCCGCGTTCGACTCATTAAAATAAACTCGTTGACCATTTTCAAAATGGACTGCCAAATGCACTACTGTAGGGTGTCTTTCATGGATCGCAAATGAAAAGATACGCCAAATTGCTTCGTTGCTACTTACATAGCGACCCATCTGGTACTGTGAAACTTCGTCATTTGCATTGGTTACAGCAAAGACGGCCATATCACTACCTTTGTTAACATATTTACATATGTACTTTATCGACTTCACAGAGTTACAATATTCCACATTAATGTGAGTCTCAAAAGCTTTGGACAATATTGGCGAGTATGGCACAATCCAACGGTTGTCTACATCAACATTTTGTTCTCTTACCTTCACAACTACCGATCGCCCATTGTCTGCAACTGATCGCCGACGATACAATGGGTATCCATCATTTCCCGTTACGGTTTCAGCAAGCAGGTCTCTTGGGTATCGCTTGGAACACTTGCCGTCGACCATACAGGGTGAATTGTAGTTAAAAAACTCCGCAAGGTCCGTGTATCATGTGTTTGGTAACTACTGCATGCAATTTTGGGTCAACTGTTTCATCAGGAATTTCAGCTGAAATTATGGAATCAATCTCATCTGGCCTTATTTTGTCCACTAACCAGATTAAAATGTGCGCATGTGGCAGACCTCGCTTTTGCCATTCTACAGAGTACATCCAACAACGGACTTGGCCATACACGTGATGCTTTATAAAGAAATTCATGAGAGATTTTAATTTTTGTTTAAAAACTCGGGCAGTGATATCATGTCTATCAATTGGAGTTTGGCTATGTAACAATTTCCTCTTGATTTCGTACCATTGTGGGTTACAGGTGAACGTAACAAATAAGTCTGGGCGGCCATAATGCCTAACATATGACATAGCATCCTGAGCATATTCGTGCATGTGGCGCGGGCTTCCTATGTAAGTAGCTGGCAAAATTGTCATTCTTCCCACATTATTCACATTGCCATCTGCATTTATAGCATCGCGGAGATGAATGTATTCCTCTGATCGAAGCTGTCGTTGGTTCAAACGGATGAATGTCAATCGTTCAGTTTCAATTTTGACGTACATGTCAACTGCAAACTGATGAAAACGTCGTCGACACATCAAAATATGATTTACTTCACCTTCACGGATCATGAGTCTGTATGAATAAAAATTCATAGCACTAACTTTTTGTTGGTTTCAGCACCTGCAACCAAAAATGATAAATTTTAATTTGTTACTTAGTTGAATTGAATTAAAATATATTAACCAATCTTGTTCAATCTAGTTACCGGTTATTTGATCTACCATTTTGACATTAAAATGGTATCCATCTTCCCCCCGCCAGAAGATCAAAGGATATTGTAACGCATCATAAGACCTGTGTGTTTCAGATACACGTTTTAAATCATTATTCCGACGATGAAGCACAATATCTCTAGATTGTAAATTTTCTCCCACAATGACAACAGCCACCTCGTCAATAGTGGGTGAATTAAATCTCCTTGTGTGTTCACCGGCAGGTGTTTTGTCAGCTCGAATGACAATATTATGACTGTCAGATGGCATCCGATCCAATGCTATTCTGAAAATGTTTACTAAATTATTGTTCTGATGAAGAAACATTTGTAATTCTTGGACAATGGTTCTCTTCACTGTTGGATTGTGAGCACAACGCTTATCAATTTCCGCATCTAAATTGCCCATAAAATAAATTTGTAAAAATTGATGATCTGCATCTGGTAGTGGTAACAGCGCCCCAAGTAAGTGATAAATTTGTCCTTGTATCTGTTTTTAAAGATTCGTCGAATAGTTATTTCCTAATTAGATGAGCGGCAGTGTATAATTTAATACCTTGAAAGTGGGCATGAAATTGTCTTGTATAATATGTGTAGCGCCAAACGATGTCATCTGAAACAGCTGTTATATTTCTGAATATTGGCCAAGAAGTGCTTAGAATCATTTCCAATTCCAGAAACTAAAGAGCATAAAGGATCTGGTGGTGGGACCAATTGTGGCAATTTTACTTTGCCTCCAGCACAACATAATCCAGTAGATTCGCCACTGTATTTTAACGCCTTACAATACTTACAAATTATTGTCATTTCCCAATTGTTACCGATTTGTGGGCACAATAATCTATTGCCGGATCATAGTGGAATGCAGCTCGTTCCAGAATCACAGGAGCATTACGTCGACGGAATCGGTCAATTTCATTATGTCGTGCTCGCTGTTGTTGGGTTTGATGTGCACGAACTCGTTGCATTCTAAGCCTATCTACTCCATTGTCACCCATTGAAGAACGGAATTCTGACATAGCAATACGACTATTTTCTATCTGTCACTCTCTGGTCATCAGTGCGGTTAGCACGTGTGGTAGCTCTTCGCACATTTATTTGACTGCGGCGACCTAAGTCAGGTCGTCTTCTCCTCGGCATCGTAAATTGTAATTCTAGACTCACTATTTATACAAACGACAGGAAATGTTTGACGAAAATTACCTGACAATAATATCAAAGCAGCCGTTTTAGTTATGTATGTGAAAAGAAAATGGCTGTTGAAAATGGCTATTGGCTGCATACTCATATTTTTTTTTTACTTTTAAACCTTCCCTGGACTTCCACGAATAATTCAAGACCAAAATTAGCCAAATCGGTCCAGCCGTTCTCGAGCTTTAGCGGGCCTAACGAACAGCAATCCATTTTTATATATATAGAAGATTTAAGTAATCTAATCTAAATCTAATCTAAATCTAATTCTAAACCCCGGAGTTCTTATTTTGGCACAGTGCCCAACAAATATAAATTTGTTGCAGCGAATCCTGGACGAGACTGAGCTACCCCGCCCCGATCGTTACAACTGGCGCCCGAACTAGGGTCGCTCTGCCTATAAGAATTACCTGAGTTATAGATATATTTAAGAATAAGGGAATTTTTTTTATCCACGATGGTGAGTACCAGCTGGGTATACAAATTAAACAGGGAAGAATTACTGGCGTATAGCCAGGAGTTCGGCCTTGAATTGGCAGGGAACGTAGACGAGTTACGCAGAGGGTTCGTTACGTGGGCACGAGAACACCTCGTGGACCCAGCGCACATACTCAGATTTACAGAATTAGCGGAGCGTCACGCTGGAGCGTCACCAGTTAAGGCGTCTACGAGCAGTGGAAACAGGAAAGACCCGCTACTTCTAAGCCTCAGGTGATGATTTCACAGGGAGATTTTCTAAATGCCAGTTTCAAGGAACAGGTACAGATAGATATCCCAGCGTACAGCCAAAAACAATTCCGCGAATCCACCCCAATTCCAACCGAGACCAGAATACAGCAGGATATGATAGCCAGGCCACAAGCACCTGACTATTGTAGAATAGCGGCTAGGGTAAGGGAATGGAGTTTTCGGTTCGATGGGGCAGCGAAACCACTAGAGTTTCTAGAGCAGGTGGAGTGGTCAGCGGAGACGTACGGTCTCGAGCTAGACCTGCTTCCTAGGGCGATGCCCGAACTGCTTCAGGGAATAGCCTTGAAATGGAACGTGGCAAACAACCAACATTGGACGACATGGGCAGCGTTCACGACCAGTTTTCAGGCCTATTTTCTACCAAGGGCTACTTCAATCACCTTCGGGAGGAGGTGATACAGCGCAAGCAGCGACTGGGAGAACCCTTTAGGGAATTCATGGTGGAGATGCAGTGCCTGATGAGACCGTTGAAAATGTCAACAGAGGCGCAACTGGAGAGGATATACGATAACAGCGTTCCAGATCTCCGAGCGTTCGCCAGGCCATCCCAATTCTCCACTTTGCAGGGATTAATGGGTCTAGCGGATGAGCTAGAGGAGTTAGACCGCGATAGGGAGCGATTACGGGCCAGTTCGGTCCACGCCCGACTTCAGTCCTCAGTGAACCCCCATCGCAATGACCCTCCGAGGACTACAAGGCCACAGCCTCGGCACACAAATCCATTCACCCGGCCGCAGGAGACACAACAGTGGAGACAGGCAAACAATAGGCCCCACAAAGAATACCGGACCCCTCCAATGCATGTGGAAATTGCGGACAAGCGGGACACTGGAGACGAGAGTGTCGTCAGCGCACCGTTATTTTCTGCTGGAGGTGTGGGATGGTCGGACGCAAAACAATGAACTGTTGCGGGCTATGGGAAACGGACCCCGACTCTCGCCACCCGGAGCACGGCAGGAGTCGTCAAACTCGGCTCCCCAATAAATCAAAAGGGATTTCGGGATGAGGGCTCATACTTGTCGGCCACTGTTATAATAGGAGGTAAATCCTATAAGGCAGTGATCGACACAGGAGCCACCAGCAGTTTTGTCAGTGAAACGTTAGCAGCGAGCTTGGGTGCTGTGGGAAAACTGACACCTACATGGAGACCCGTGAGATTCGCGGATGGGCGAGCGGGCGAAATAAACCACCAGCTCAAGGTGACACTCGAGTTTGGGAGCCGGCAGATCACAACAGTACTGTTCGTAATGCCAGGGATCATCGATGATCTAGTCCTGGGCTACAACATATTGAAGGATCTGGAGGCAGAATTAAGTTGCGCAGGACAAAGAATTCAGTTTAGGGCGAATAGGCCCACGAAAAGCAAGAGAAGTAGTCAGGAATCGCAGAGCGAAGAACCAAGCAGGAACAAGGAACAGGACAGTAACAAAGCCCCAGAGGAACGGTTAAAATGGCAGCGGAAACGCCATTAACTGACCAGTGCATGGACACGTTTCTAAGAAGAGAATTAGAAATGTTCGAGGAAATCAAAGGGTATCGAACATTGCTGAGCACAAGATAGTGATGAAGGATGCACGACCCTTAAAACAAAGATATTTCCCAAGAAATCCAGCGATGAGAGCCACCATTGACAATGAGATTGATGAGCTACTAAAACAAGGCTGTATAGAGCCTTCGAGTAGCCCTCATAGTGCCCCAATCGTCATGGTGCAGAAGAAGACAGGCAAATGGAGGTTATGCGTGGATTTCAGGCAGTTGAATGCCAAATCTATCCCAGACGCGTACCCCTTGCCGAGGATTCACCACATCCTGGATCAGTTAAAACAGGCCAAATACATCAGTAGTTTGGACTTAAAAATGGATACTGGCAGATACCCATGGAGGAGTCAAGTAAACCATTAACGGCGTTTACAATCCCGGGACGGGGTCTGTATCAGTGGAAAGTCATGCCTTTCGGGTTGCATTCAGCACCGGCAACGTTTCAGCGAGCACTGGACAGCGGTATCGGGCCAGATATGGAACCACATGCCTTCGCATATTTGGATGACATCATCGTCATCGGCCGCACGCTGGAAGAGCACAAGAGAAACCTCCAAGAGGTGTTCCGACGGCTAAGAAAAGCAAATTTGAAAATCAACGTAGATAAGTGCGAGTTCTTCAAAAGGAGCTGAAATACCTCGGGCATCTCGTGACGGATCAAGGGATCCGTACGGATCCTGATAAGGTGGCAGCCATCGGAGAACTAGCACCGCCAGCGGATGCCAAAGGTTTGCGCAGGTTTATAGGAGTTGCATCGTGGTACCGGCGTTTCGTTCCGGACTTTGCAACTAAAATCAACCCGCTGACAGGATTGTTAAAGAAGGGCGTTAAATGGCATTGGGAGAAAGAACAGCAACAGGCATTTGAGGTCATAAAGGAGAGCCTGATCGCAGCACCGGTATTGACTTGTCCGGATTTTGACAAGAAATTTGTGCTTCAAACGGATGCCAGTAATGTGGGATAGGAGCGGTCCTAACCCAACACCAGGATAACCAGGAGAAGGTTATATCGTACTCTAGTCGGACATTAAACGGGGCAGAACAGAACTATTCGGCGACAGAAAAGGAGTGCCTGGCCATTGTGTGGGCAATTCAACAATTTAGACCATACTTGGAGGGATATCATTTCCAAGTAGTTACAGACCATATGGCGTTGAAATGGCTCAACTCCATCAAGAGCCCGACTGGACGGATTGCGAGATGGGCATTGGAGTTGCAACAATATGAGTTTGACATTATATATCGGCGTGGAAAGCTAAATACGGTGGCGGACGCCCTTTCACGGCAACCGTTGGAACCGGAAGCCTGCCTCATGATTGGCAGCGGAGAGCACTTCAGCTTGGAGGAGTATAAAACCTGTGCATGGACCCAGGAAAAGCTGAAGGAAATGAAGGCTCATCCACAAAAGTTCCCGGATTATATATGGGAAGCGGGAGGTCTGTACCGAAACATCCCGCACAGAGCTGGACATGAAGACGTGGCCGCATGGAAATTATGCGTGCCGTCCGGGCTCAAGGAAAGGATCTTGAGGGAGAATCATGATGCACCGACAGCAGGACACACAGGAAGCCAGAAAACCATCGCCAAGATTGCGTCAAGATATTTCTGGCCAGGGATGCAGCGAGACGTATCATACGTGCGTAAGTGTGAGACGTGTCAACGTTTCAAGGCCAGCCAGCTACAGGCAGCGGGAAAGATGCTAACACAAATCCCGGAGGAGCCATGGTCCACAGTTTGTGCGGATTTTGTGGGACCACTTCCAAGATCCATACACGGAAACACGATGCTGCTTGTGTTCATTGATAGGTTTTCAAAGTGGACTGAGATGGTGCCATTGCGGAAGGCCACGACGGATACCCTAAAGAAAGCGTTCAGGAGAGAATCCTAGCGCGGTTCGGGGTACCTAAAGTCCTCATTACAGACAATGGGGCACAATTCACAAGCAGAGCGTTTAAAAATTTCCTGGAGGACATGGGAGTACGTCACCAGTTCACGGCCCCGTATACGCCCCAGGAAAATCCAACGGAGAGAGCCAACAGAACGGTGAAGACGATGATTGCCCAGTATGCGGAAGGGAATCAGAGGAAATGGGATGACTTGCTGCCAGAGATAACACTGGCAGTAAGTTCAAGTACGCAGGAATCCACCGGATATTCCCCAGCATTCCTTACCCAGGGAAGAGAACCCAGACTCCCGAAGGCCGTGTATGATGAGGCTACAATGGGAACTGGAAGGCCGCAGCAGGATCCAACGGAGCTCGCGAAGGACTTGAGAGAAGTCTTCGAGATCGTGAGAAGAAATCTGGAAATGGCGGCTCAGGACCAAGCCAGATACTACAATTTGCGTAGAAGACACTGGACACCAGTAGTTGGACAAGTGGTGTGGGCCAAGAAACACCACTTGTCAAACGCAGTGGAAGGATTTGCTGCGAAGCTAGCGCCAAGATTCGGAGGACCATTCCGAATCATGGATTTCGTATCGCCAGTTATTGTCAAATTAAAGGACATTAAGACTGGACAGGAGCGGCGAGCCCACATCAGTACCCTGAAGCCGGAAGGGGACGCGAAAGAACAACCAAATGTGGAGGATCCAATGGATAGGGATCAACAGCCGGGACAGAGGAGGGTAAACAACGACACGGGAACATCAAACCGTGAGAAAATGAAAAGACAAGAGAAAAAAACTACAAAGTAAACAAAAATAATACATATATATATATATATATATATATAGATAATAGTTAATATGAGGAACTATAAAAAAAAATAAATAAATAAATAAATAAATAAATAAATAATTTAAAGGAAATTAAAATAAAAAGGACTACAATTAAAACTTAGAATTTAAATAGGTAGCTGAAAGCGCATATCCGGCAATAGCGGATACAAGAGAAATGCGCAACACTGAGGCAGGAGAGAATGAGAAAACGGATAAATTTGAAAAGCTTCGGCGAGGATCCGTTAGTTTGAGGCACGGCAAAACAGCGGCTCAGGGCCGCCGAGTGTGCGCAGTCAAGATCAGAAACAAATTAGCAGTGCAGACCGCAGTAAGTAGGGATTGGGGCATAAGGAGATTTTATGGTTAGGTTAGTTTATTTATTGTATTTTCGGTTTTTTTTTGTTTTTCTTTTCTCCCCTTTCAAGGAAACACCTAAAAAAAAAATGAGCAGCAGCCATAAAACCATGAACGGCGAGGAGCCGGTAAGGGGCGAGGAGCCCAAGGTGACAGGCGGGAAGCCTGCCAGGGCCGGAGAGCCCGGCAGGAAAAGGGCGAGAAGCCCAGAAGGAGGGGCGAGGCCCAGCAGGGGGCGAGAAGCCCAATAGGTCGCGGCGAGGCGGAAAGCCCACGCGAGGGCGAGAAGCCCAGTGAGTGTGAGGGCGAGAAGCCCAGGGGCACGCGGGCGAGGAGCCCATGGAGGCGACAGGCGACACGCCGGAGGTGCCGGCGGCAGGCCAGGCCGCCGACGCCACGGCCTTCGGCTACGCAGAAGCCGAGGGAGGAAGTGGTGGTGATAAGCGATGACGAGGACCAGGCCGAAGAGGAGAAGGAGGACGAGGGATACACGGTGGAGGACCGGAAGTACAAGAATGGAGGAAGGACAAGGAAGGGATGGAGAGGATGAGACCCTCGAGGAAGCAGAGGAAGCCGAGAGCTGCAGAGGCAGCGGTGGCCGCTGCGAGGGCGGCGGCAGAGGCAGCAGCCGCAGAGGCGGCAGCAGCAGAGGCGGCAGCAGAGGCGGCAGCAGCAGAGGCGGCAGCAGCAGAGGCGGCAGCAGCAGAGGCGGCAGCAGCAGAGGCGGCAGCAGAGGCGGCAGCAGCAGAGGCGGCAGCAGCAGAGGCGGCAGCGAAGGCTCCGTGGCGAGCGGCAGGACCAGGTCGAGGAGGAGCTGCGGATGCTGGTGGAGGAGGAGCTGGAGGCGTGGGTGTCGCAGCTAGAGCTGGACTGGGATGTGGGGCAGCCGCAGCAACAGCAGCCGCAGCTAGGTCAGCAACGGCTACCGAGACAGCAGCCTCCACCTCACCAGCAGCAGCAACAGCAACAGCAACCGCAGTATCTGCAGCATCCGCAGCAACGTCCTCAATGGCCGATGGACCAGCAGTGCGCGCCTCGCTGGGGGCCGGAACAACATCCTCGGGACCCTAGGGGGTATCGGCAGCAGGCGGAGCCGCAACCCCCGAACGAGCAGCGGTGCCCGGGTGACGGCCATAGGTCGATGGCTCACCCGGTCAGGGGGTCGTGGGCCCAGCAGGTCGAGGAGGCGGAGAGAGAAGAGCGGCCAGGCGGGACGCAGCGAGCGGGCTGGCAGCTGGAGTGGCGGCGGGTCGAGCAGCGAAATTGGCCGCCCGAGGTGCTGCGATCGGTGAGGAGGCGGCAGGAGACGTACGGAGTCGGAAGACGGGCAGCTATCGTGCTGAACCTGCCCGAGGGGAGGTTCCGCATCCGGCTGGGCAGAGGAGGCGACGTGCGGGTATTCCAGCAGGTGGAGCCGTGAGGAGAATGAAGTAGAAATAAGTTGATGTAATTTAGGTTAAGTAGCATAATAAGTAACATAATGAAGGGAAATAAATGAAGAAAAAGGACTGGATGGGCGTTTGGTCAGGGAAGGGCGTTGAAGGGGGGTTAAGGAGAGTGGAGAGAGAGGTGAAGGGAAAACTTACCGGGTTTTACATTTTTTTTGCATTTTTTTCCAAAACAAATAGGTTTGGGAAAATGTAAACAAAGTTGGTTAGACTAGAACAGCTGGTGGTGAACCGAGCGTTCAACTGGTTCCGAAGGGAACAGCTTAAGATCGCCCGGTTCACGAACGAACCGGCTCACTTGACCAGTTCACTTCAGGGCGGGAACGGACGGAAATTTGAATGAGGGACAGCAGAAGAAGTCTTCTTGGGAATTTTGTTTTGTTTTTTGCCGAAGAAGGGGGGGAGTGTAAGGAATCGTTAGGATCCCTTACAACAAGCCAAAGGGAACGCAGGATAGACAGAAGAGAGAACAGTATAAGAGAAAGCAGTAGAAGAGATGGAGTGAGAGCGGAGAAAGGGAGAGAAAGCTTTCAGCAGAGCGGATAGTCAGCGCATAGCGGGACACGGATGCGGCTGAGCAAGGAGTTTTGGCGGGAGAGCGGGCTGCTGAATTGGCAGCAGCAGCGCTGCAGAGGATCGGCTGAGCAAGGAGTTTTGGCGGGAGAGCGGGCTGCTGAATAGCAGCGCTGCAGGGGGTATAAAAGAGCGAGGCAGGAGTCAGTTGGGGAATCAGTTGGAGAGTCAAGCGGACAGTTAAGTGTGGAGCTAAGTCGTCGGTGAACAGTGACCAGTGCTAGTGCTAGTGAAAGTGACTCCTTGGGAAACGAGCCAAGGATCAGTTCAGGGACAGCAGAGCAAAGCAGTTTTACCAGCAGCAGTAACGCAGTAAGTCTTGGGAGGATTCCCTTGACCAAGCGAGTCCAGTTCACTACTTTCTTCCATCTCGTATTTTGTAAGTGCCCAGGCGGACGGTGAGTTTGCCAGCGCGTCAGCTTAGCGGGAGCATCTGGAGCGTGCAGCACCAGAGTATCTAGCGGAGCGAAGCTTAGCGAGAGTATCCGAGTACGGGTAGCACCGGAGTATCAAGCGGAGCGTAAGCGCGGCGTGATCACCCAGACGGCGTTGGCCGGCGAGTCGGGCGTGAACTAATTGTTAGAGATAGGGCGTCTTGTGCCCCGCTTAAGACAGGTGTGGTAGAAAAGAGGTGCAACTCCCAGTTCAAATATATATTATATTACTTAATTCTAAACCCCGGAGTTCTTATTTTGGCACAGTGCCCAACAAATATAAATTTGTTGCAGCGAATCCTGGACGAGACTGAGCTATCCCACCCCGATCGTTACAGTGGAATGTGCCTGTACACGGTTGATCCCTCCAGCATATAGTCGGGAAACTTCTGTGGGTTCCTCTTGATTTTCTCTACCACTTACTTGATCCATGGGCACGGCTCATTCGACGATATGGTCGTATCCTGCACTTGGCGAATAGTCTCAGGTAGTGGTTGCCTGGATAGAGCGTCTGCCATCACGTTCAGCTGGCCTTTTCTGTATGCTATCTCAAAATCATACTGCTGTAGTTCTAAGGCCCATCTCGCTATTCGGCCTGAAGGGCTTTCTATGCTGTTTAACCATTTTAAAGCCATGTGGTCTGTGATAACGTTAAAATGGTACCCCTCAAGCTTGCGTACGGCCCACACTATCGCCAAACACTCCTTTTCCGTGGTCGAGTAGTTCTTCTCGGCCCCGTTTAGTGTTCTACTGGAGTAAGATATAACCTTTTCTCGTTCCTTTGTTTTCTGCGTGAGGATTGCTCCTATCCCGTAGTTGCTAGCATCCGTCTGCAGCACGAACATTTCTTCAAAATCTGGACATGCCAGGATTGGGTCTACTACCAGCTTCGCTTTCACCTGTTCGAACGCGTCTTGGTGTTTTTGGGACCATTCCCATTTCGTGCCCTTGCGTAGGAATTCGTTCAAGGGCATTACTATTTTAGCGATGTCTGGGACGAATCTCCTGTACCACGACGCCACCCCCAGGTATTGCCTGAGTTCTCTCACAGTTGATGGCGGTTTTAGCTCTGCGATTGCTGCTACCTTGTCCTGGTCCGTGCCGATTCCTTGTTTCGTTATTCGGTGTCCCAGATAGAGCAGTTCCTTTTGGAAAAAACTGGCACTTTTCCGCGTTAATCCACAGGTTTGCTTCCTTCAGTCGCCGAAAGACTTCCTTCAGGTTCCTTATGTGTTCCTCCTTTGTCCTTCCGATCACTACGATATCATCTTGATAAGCAAATGCATGTGGCGACATTTCGGGCCCCATTACTTTGTCCAGTGTTCGTTGGAATGTGGCTGACGCCGAGTGCAGTCCAAACGGCATCACTTTCCATTATTATTATTATTATTATTATTATTATTATTATTACTATGGCCTTATTGCACCGCGACCAGATGTTAGGTCTTTTGTGCCGGCCTGTAGGATTAAGGTAGAGCCTCTATTCCTAGGCTTCTGATAAAGGAGAGCACTTTGGCGAGGTCTATCTCTTCCCAAATCCTGTAGGGGGGGATAAGTTCACCTCCTAGTTGTTGAAGTCGACGTCTGATTAGTGAGGGGCATTCACATAGAACATGTTCTGATGTTATCACTTTCCATTGGAACAGTCCTTTGCCCGGCACTGTGAACGCTGTAAATTGCCTGCTCCGTTCCTCTAGAGGAATTTGCCAGTATCCATCCTTGAGATCAAGACTGCTGATGTATCGTGCTTCCCTTAGTTGGTCCAAGATGAAGTTTATCCTGGGCATGGGGTATGCGTCCTTTATTGATTTTGCATTGATCTGCCTAAAATCGACGCATAATCTCCACTTGCCGGTCTTCTTTCTCACCATAACTATGGGGGAGCTATACGGACTCTTGGAATGCTCGATGCATCCCATTTGCAGCAACCCATCCACCTTGGCATTGATTTCTCCTTGTACTTTCGGATTCTTCTTCTTCATCGTGATGCTGAAGAAGTTTGTAATTCGACCATGTAGTCCTTAAACCTTTCACCGTATCGCTGCTTCCTTTGCCTGACCTGGTCTGCCAGCTTCTCCAGGTACCCTCTGGCCAGGAAGAAATTTTGGAAGTCGTAGGCAAAATCTCCCCAGCTTTTCCACATCCTGTTGTTCGCGATGAACCATTTCAACGCCTTGCCTTGCAGAAGTTCTGGCATCGCTCTGGGGATCAGGTTCAGGTCGAAGCCGTATGTTTCGACATACCATTCCACTTGCTCTAAGAACTCCAAAGGCTTGTCGTTTCCGTCGAATTTGAAGTTCCACTCTCGGACTTGTTTTGCTACCTTCGCCTTGTCTGGCTTGCATAATTTCCGGACGTCTCTCCCTGCTCGATTCCCTGCTTCGGCCTGTGTCCTGCATGCTTGCGACATCTAGGCTTGCTATTAAGGCTTTTGGGTCTGCGAGCTGTACCTTTATGCTTGGGATTTTGCTGAATTTTTCCTCCAGCTTAGCCAATGTTTCCGCCACCTCTGGGTCTGTTCCGTGTTCATCTACGAATTCCGCCAAGGTTTTCCTCATGGCGTCGACAGCGCCGATGAGCTGGATGCCCAGCGTCTTTGCCACGCCATCGTACTCTTCCTTTTTTATATTGTTTATCCAACATTTCCCCATCTTGCGTTCTTGTTGTTTTCTCTTTGTTTAGACAATCACGTTTTTGGGCGCCAGATGTAACGAGCTGATTTCTTTGGATTAGCTCGTGTGCTCGTCCCACCAAATTTATATTATGCGTGATTGCCCGCCCAGAGAGAACGCTTCGGGTCAATTTAATATTCAGGCCTTTATTGCACTTCAATTGGATGCTGTTAATACAATTTCCGCAGCGTCCTGCTCCTCCAGGGTGCGGCTGCACTCCTTCCTCGCCGATCGCTTGGTTGCCGAAGCTAGCAGGGTGTATCGCCCAGCCGAAGCCTAGCCACCCCGAACGCCCGCTTTGCAGCTTCAAGCACCGAGCTTATCGCCCGCTCTGCGCCTTGGTCTGGAATATCGTCGACACGGTGTATCGCCCGGCAAAGCCTTGCCACGCGCGCAACTCCCACAACTTGCTTCCACTCGACCGTTGATCTCTCCCGTTGGTCCTCGCAGCAAAACCTCGCTGTTCCTTGAGCTGTTAACTCCTTGACTCCTTGTCTTCGCAACCTCTGCACGCGACAGATCTCAGCTTTGAAGCCTCAGTCTGGAAAGCTTGCCACTTCAAGCTCCAAACGTCTCGACTTTGCGATCTCGATCTTCTTCGCGGACTAGGTTTCACTTTACTCCGTTGACGCACTCGCTTTAATTCTCGCACACGTACTGGTTCCTGTGCGCATGCGTCCTCTGCCTTTATAGGCTCCGCCAGTACGTTATCCTTGCCGGCGTCGGTTACGCCACCCGGTCCAAAGTCCGGTGCATATCGCGTGACCGGGTCCAAAGTTCGCCCGAGTCCCGCTATATTAGCGGCGTCTCCTCCTTGCCGGCCAAAGTCCACGGCCGCCGATCACGCCACTGAGTCCAAGGTCCGCCAGAGTCCCGCTATATTAGCAGCGTCTCCTTTTGGCGGCCTCGCAACTCCCTGCCCCGCTCGTCTGCTGCTGCTGCCGCTGTTATTTACAGCGCTGCTGCTGCCCTTAGCAGTGCGCATCTCCTGCACACTGCTTTGTGGGGAGTTTAAACTACAACTCCTCACAGTATAACCTGATCCGTGGTGAAGTTGAAAGCACCGGCCTACCTCGTCAGTTAAATTTCCACATACCATGTAAAACCACTAGATCCTATTTGCCTTTAGTTTTGCACCACTGTAGAACCTCGTATAAAATGCATGAAAACTTTAGAGTACTATGTACACATTATAATGATTTGTACAAAATAATCTGTAGATTAAAAACGTTTATCTTAACCCATTTAGTACATATGCTAGATAGCAATCGAGCTGCGCGCTAGTAGCTTATATGGTGTAGGATGATTTCCTTGCATTATTTTACCTATACTTTTCTTTCGTGCCTATTAACACCTAACCTTAACAAGCACGTGCTTGGTTTCGAAGGGCCACTTGAGTGTACTGACCGTAGTGCATCAACGTCCATATTAAAAAAAGGGTAACTTTTTTCTAGAGTGGCCAGATTTTTATGGTGATCACCGAAAATCCATACGAAACGGCCAAATGGCCATACTGTCGGCGGGGTTTGTTTACCATTTAAAGTAAACGAGGTCAGTCTGAGTACGCCACAATTACCTGCAAAATGAGCAAATAACTTATTTATTTACTTAAATTATGATTTCGATGACGAGCTGCTCCTTGCACTGCAGCTTCTGCTACTGCCACTGCTGGAGAGCTTGTCCAGATCCCATTGCGGAGTGTTGACTGAGACCGACCGCTTCCGCTTGCTTCTCCTCCAGTTTCTTCCAGCATTGTCGTAGAACACCTGCAATGTGTCGCATCGTTGGGCACATCCACGTCCACGACGGCTGCTGCCACGAACTTTGCGCTTAAGTCGCCTCGCGCAGATCCTTGGGACTGACCACCATGATCTCTCTAAGAGACCCAAGCTGATGCGTATCTAGGGCGGCGTTTTCCATTTCCGTTGCCATTTCCCGAGGACGGGCAGCCCTCATCCTTCTTTTTGCACTCCTTGTATGCTTTAAAGCAGCAACATTTTGGGGTGGTAGCCAACTTAGAAGGGAATCCCAGTAGGCGATCTCTTGTCAGGGACGAGCAGAGGAGAAGCAATTAGCATGTCAATTACTGTTGAGGAACGAATACTCATATTTGAAGTTAACGGCAGTTTTTTTATTTAGAATTTGTAACAAGCCATTTATTTGGTTTCAAACCTTTATTTTGTTTGTAAATCCCTGGCTTTGTTAAGAATCTCTTATTTTTTACGCATCTCTAACCAAATGACAGTTCGAATCAGCTGACAACGAGAAGAAGACGTACCAGCAGCGTGCGTGTAAAATAAAGTTTTATAATTAGAACGCAAACTCACTTGTTTCTAAATAATTACTTTTTAAGTTGGGATTTTTTTGACCTTTTCTGATTTTCCGGTCAAATTAAATTTTTTAGACTTAATTTTATTTTAATATTTATTTTATGGTCAAGATCCTTCATACCTGGATCTACTTTAATTGTATTAATAAATTAATGTTTCTTTCTTTGTTTCCTGTTGCCTATCTCAAATTCACAAGGTCGCGGGGTATTTATCAAATACTTCCTTCCTCTCGCGCCTCCCTTGCAAAAGTTCATCCGATGTAAAAGACCTAACGCGATGTTCATTCTAGTATGTTTTAGTATTTCTCTTAGCTCATCTGAGTACCGACCTTGCTAAGAGGGGCCAAAAAAGTGCATTTTGCTCTCGCTCGCACTCATTTGGTTGCTAAATTTTAGTGCTGGTGAGTACGAAGCTTAACTATCGATAAAATCTGTCACTGATATAACAATTCTAATGCAACTGAATTGATAAGATTAATATCTTTCAATTTTGTTCTGTTTGTATAGATATGTATCTAAAGTGATAATCAATAAACGATTGGATTTAAAGGTTTTAGCTGTTATTTATTAAAAAATTAGAAACAACGATGAAGTCGCCTTCAACATGATGTTTTAGGATGCACTAAAATGTCTCATGCAACCTTTTTTCCTGATTGAGTTCAATATTTAGAGAAATGTTTTTAAACAAATTGCAGCGAGCTTTTATAGTCTTAAGGTCTATATCTAAAATTATGATAATTGTTCAGACGAACATGAAAATTTAGAAAGATAAGATATCTGTGTATATAAAACAAGAACCGTAAATTTAAATATGTAGTCCAATAGCTGACAGGGGTGCATGGTAGCACATGTAATCTTAAGTGGGCTACACTTGAACTGTCACCGAAGATATTCACGCACCCTCGACGGGAGACAATGGATAAGGTTTCTTACAAAAACTTATACATTACTGTTATTGGGACCTCTTTACAGTTATCATTTTTCCAACTTAAGCTATTACCATTTTGTGCGTGAGGTTGAAGTTTGTGTGTTAGTGTTTGCCTCTATATTCTGTAGGCTTCGAAGTGCTTAATTAACAGGGAACACCGTTATAAATAAATAGAATACATTTAAGCTAACACTAAATCATCTAGCGGTCAAAGAAGTACTTTGAATTTAACAATTTTCAGTTACAGATGGAAGCAGAAGGTCTGCTGATGACTGCCTGTAAAGAATTGTAACTTTTTTATTTGATCAATTAAAACGTTTTTAAAGATCTTCTTTTACCTGTTCACAGCTATATGATATGAACCTGGTGCTGAATTTGATCGACCTGCGCGGACAAACCTTTCTATCCGTGAACCTTTTGGCCCTGATGACTTTCCGATTTCACCTTTAACAAATGGATTTCCAAACGAATGTTTTTTCAACATTGTTTTTATTAATATTAAAGTGTCCAGTTTGGGTATGCTGCGGACAACGGAGTTTATGTCATCATCATCAACTTGTACTAAGCAACAATTTTCTTCCTCAGTGGGCAGAGGGAGCAGGCCATTAGATGTTACCCATTTATTAATCTAAAATTATGTATACAGTATGAATTTTAAATAATTACAATTTTTATTTATAAATACCTTTAACTGTGGAACTGATATTCTACGCTTGACATCTTTGTCCAACATTTGCAAAATGCAGCTTTTTAAATTTTCTGAAATTGATATGTTTTCTGGAAACACAACTGCATCTCGTCTTATTTTCTCATACAATAAGGGCACAGAGTCAGCTAAAAACGGTACATTTCCAAATATCAAAGAATACAGAGTTGCCCCCAATGACCAGACATCGGCTGCTTTTCCACAATACTGGTTCTTGATGAAAGATATAAATGTATACATATGTAATTATGAAGATTCGTTATATCTGGTTATACCTCTCCTAAGATCAGAGTTTCCGGTGCTCTGAAAGCCGGTGTACCAGCTGTTGATCCATTGCTAATTTTCGCATCGTCTCCGAGAAATTCATTGCACACACCAAGATCGGCTATTTTCACATGCCCAAACTCCGTCAACAATAAGTTACCTGGCTTGATGTCGGCATGGATAATTTTTTGATAATGTACTATTTAAAATGGTAAAATAAAGAGTTTTTATTAGAGAAAGAATTTAAACGAGTTATGTTATTACAAAAATTGTGTGATTAGCTGCAATACAAAAACTGTGTTTCTTCGTCTTCTGCAAATATTATACCTATGCATAGTATTATAATTTTAGTTAGAAAGATGCAACTCAGTAAAGAATATGTATATGTATATATTGACATATCCACAAGTCCCATAGTTCTTTGTGTACATGTCTACTTTTTAATCTACTACACAATCCATACACACACACACTTAATTATTACCCCTTGGATACATTTACCAAATAACTAAACAATTATGAGCTTGGCTCTTTCATACACTCGCTCGAAGACAAAGAAAGTAGGACTCCCGTAACACTAATAAAAAAAGTATCAATCAATTTTCGTTTCTATTTGTGAACGTGCTTTTTTTTTGCGCCTCGAATTTGTGTTAATTCTTTGCTATAAACCACCGGGGTTTTACTTAAATCTTCTATCTTGTGTCAATAATAATTCACAGTTTCACTTCGCGTGTGCATGCAGCTGATTTTGTGTATTAATACCTAAATTAATTCCAAATTAGTTTTGGTGCAGTGATTGCTTATTTTCATTTTTGCATTCCTCTTTATGCTTTCTCCGTTAGGCCGATATAACAGCTTGACGGCTTAAGCCCCCTTACTCTCGCTCTCTTGCTCGCTCTCTCTCTCTCTGTCTCTCTCTCTCTCTTTCTCTCTCTGTCTCTCTTACTCTTAATACACGTAACTACTCTTATTTTCTCTTAACTTCTGATTGGTATAGTGGTAAGTCACTAAAATGTCCTCCAATATTGTCTATTCAATTAAAACCTGCAAAAAGGTTATTTTCAATGATGACCCCAATATCGGTTGCTGACTTTGTGATAATGTTGTGCACGCCAAGTGCATTGATTGCAAAGGCCGGATGGATGAAATTATTAAAAGCATTAGACTGCACTATTGCTGAAGCTTGTCGCGATGTTGAAAGGGAAATTATGGCTTTTTTGCGGCAAACCAAAAATGGCTCAAAGAGCTTCTTTTTAGTTTTTGTAAAACTAATGAGAGGCTCATGGAGCTCCACTCCCAGTGTAATGGAATAAAGCTATTAAACGAGTCCCCAAAGCGCAAGAAAACCACGGTTTCCACGCCGCATTTGGCCGCTGCCCTGCAACTCGACGCAGATTCTCAGCTGCTGACTCCCTCGGCACAGCCCCCGACCCCAATATATCTAACTCCAATGAAATTGTGGTGGGGTTTAAGAGAAGTTTCGGAATCCGAATGTGCCGCGACAGGGACCGTTGAGTCCGCTGGGGGGACAAAATCAAAATTAACGACCCCTTAGATGCCCGTCCCGAATGCTCCACAGGGTGACAGGCCTGGATTACCGGCCGAAATTGGTAATACAGCCAAAAGCCCTTATTGCAGTACCACCAACGAGGCAGATATTTGTCTCTCGTATTCACCCGTAGTTCGTAATTCGTACTTCCGTAGAGAGCGGACGTGTTTCGCGCGAGCTCCGGGAAAATAATAGAAAGTGGATGATTTAAAGACAAAAAATAAAGTTTAAGATACTGGAGTATTCCAAGATAAGCGAAAAGACGCTAAAACAGAAAAAATAAATAGTTTTCGACACACAAAATTAGTGAAATGATTAAAACAAGTGCATAATTATTTTATAAAAATAAAAAGCCACGCGAAATAGCTCAGTGAGTGATAAACAAAAGAAAGAGCGTAGAAGCTTCGTGAGCCCAAGTAACGGTTATTTCTCGTACTTCTCAACGCGCGACACCAACGAAACGGCGACAAAGAGCAACCGTTTGGCGGTCGATAGCCAAAGAGCACGGTCTTCCTCACCCGCTCTTCCCACTCCTACACCTACATCATGGAGTTCTCAGTGCAAAACCCCAACAAGAAGCACTGAAAAATTTCTGCAACTGTAGCCAAAGCAACAGCAACAAAAACAGTGATGGCGAAAAAAGCAACAGCAGCAACTACAGTAACGGCGGCAAAAGCAACAGCAACAACTACAGCAACGGCCAGTATCGCGGTAACGACTACGATGTCATCGACTGCAAATACAATAACAACAAAAACTGCAAGCTCCAAAGCCAATATCGGCAACGTTCAACAAGCGGCCCCGGCCATACAGACCGTCATAAATCGATACATCCAAATTAAGCGTAAGCTTAGCCCGCAGAACAACGCGGTCGGTAATAAGCCAAAAATAAACCGTGTCCAAAGAGACAACGATCAACCCGGGAGATCTAATAACAACAGATTTGCCCTTTTAGCGGATGAACAACCGGAACTGGGTCAAGAGACCCAAAAGAAACTGAAGCCCCCACAAATTTACATTAGGGAGAAAAGCTCGAACGCCCTGGTCAACAAAATTGTTGCGCTGGTCGGGGATGGAAATTTTCATGTTGTTCCGCTTACTAAAGGAAATATACAAGAAACGAAACTGCAAACAAAATCTGAAGAACATTTCCGAGCACTGTGAAAATACCTGGATGAAGCTCAGAAAAATTATTACACGTAATAATTAAAAAGCAGCAAGGGCTTGCAAGTAGTATTAAAAGGAATCGAGCCCGACGTAACTCCCAACGAAATTATAGATGCCCTTAAAGAAAAGGGGTTTTCAGCAAAGAACGTTAGCAACATTATAAACAAAAATAAAAAGCCGCAACCACTCTTGAAAGTCGAGCTGGAGCCTCACAGCAGAGTCTTAAAGAAAAATGAAGTGCACCCCATTTATAACCGTCAATTACTATTGCACCGTAAAATTACGGTGGAAGAGCCACATAAAAGAAACGGCCCAGTGCAGTGCACAAATTGCCAGGAATATGGACATAAAAGGAAATACTGCACACTACGTTCAGTCTGTGTAGTTTGCGGAGACTTCCACAACTCCGCAAACTGCCCTGCCAACAGAGAAGACCCCCAGAAGAAGAAATGTGGAGACTGCGGTAGAAACAATACAGCAAGCTACAGGGGCTGTATGGTCTACAAGAAGCTGAAGAACCGCATGCGACGAGTAACAGCGACTCGCCATCAGAATACACGAAACGTGTTCACTAATTCAGAAACGACGCCGTACGTATTTTTCGCCAAGGTCGCAAGATCCTCATTTGGTCCGCTGAACGCTCAGAAGGGCTTCTCCTACGCCGATGCACTTCGAACAGGAATGGAAAACCCACTCCAGTCGAATCTAGGAAACGTTCAACAAGCCCCAGGACAGCCACAAAGCATAATGGAAGCTATGATGCTTACCCTGCAACAAAGTTTGACGGAATTAATGTCCTTCATGAAAACGACCATGCAAACACTTGTTCAAAACCAGAACATGGTGATACAGTTGCTTGTAGCTCAGCAGTCCAAATAATCGATGTCTAGTCTACGAACGCCAATGGCGTCTCACGGCATAAACTTGAAATAACCCAGTTCCTGAAAGAACATCATATCGACGTTTTGCTGCTTGGAGAGACGCACCTCACAAGCAAATACAACTTTCAAATAAAAGGTTACGCCTTCTACCGCACAGAACATCCAGATGGTAAAGCCCACGGCGGAACCGGCGTCCTAATCAGAGAACTCATTAAGCACCATTTTCACCAAAGGTATTCAACTAATTACTTCCAGGCTACGTCTATTAAAGTGCAATCAGGTAGCGGCAACCTTTCCATAGCCGATGTCTACTACCCGCCTCGCTTTCCAATTTCTGAAGGAAAGTTCATGAGTTTTTACAACTCATTTGGAAATCGCTTCATAGCTGCAGGAGACTATAATGTCAAACATACGCACTGGTGATCGCGTCTCGTGACTCCCAAAGGAAAGCAATTATTTAATGCGATCATTAACTTGAGCAACAAATTGGACTATGTTTCCCGTGGTAGCCCCACATATTGGCCAGCAGACCCCAGAAAGATGCCAGACTTAATAGACTTTGCAGTGACAAACAATATTTCACGCAACATAATAAGGGTCAAAGCGCTTTCGGATCTTTGATCAGACCATTCGCCAGTGCTTATAACTCTTCTTCAAAGCCCAGAAAGTATCAATCATCCCCACATGCTGACGTCGCACAGAACTTACTGGCCAGCAGACCCCAGAAAGTTGCCAGACTTAATAGACTTTGCAGTGACAAAAAATATTTCACGCAACATAATAAGTGTCAAAGCGCTTTCGGATCTTTCATCATCTTCTTCGAAGCCCAGAAATTATCAATCATCGCCACAGGCTGACGTCGCACAGAACTAACTGGCTTAAATATAAGAAATATGTAAGTTCCGACATTGAACTAACCCCACAGCTCAACATCGAAGCGGATAACGACTGCTCCACTGATGCTCTTGAAGACGTACTCACTGCAGCAGCCACTATTTCAACACCACAAGGGAAGGACGTTTCAGCCAAATGAGAACGCAAAAGTCATTGGGAACCTGGAACCAAAATTGGCTCCGGGCGATGACTTAATAACTCCAAAAATGATAATTGAACTTCCAAACTCTGCTATAAAGGTTATGTGTAAAATCTTCAATGGGATTATAAGTCTCGGCTACTACCCAAGGAAATGGAAAAAATCTGTCATCATAATGATACCGAAGCCCGGAAAAGACCACACAGTTCCGTCATCCTACAGGCCAATAATTTTATTATCGTGTCTGTCCTAACTGTTCGAGAAATGCCTGCTAACACGCATAATACCATATCTGGAAGCACACAATGTTATCCCGGCTCATCAATTTGGCTTCCGTCAAAACCATGGAACCATCGAACAAGTCAACCGAATAACATCAGAGATACGCACAGCCTTCGAGCATCGGGAATACTGCAGCGCAATATTCCTCTATGTATCTCAAGCTTTCGATCGAGACTGGCTAAATGGCCTCATGCAACGCAACAACATCTGGCGATCGAAGCTGGAGTTCCACAAGGGCCTACTTGGGCCTACTCTGTTTGTCCTTTATACAGCGGATATCCCTACGAACGAGCGGCTAACAACACCCACGTTCGCGGACGACACTGCGATCATAAGCCGCTCGAGGTGCCCAACCCGAGCAACAACACAGTTAGCAAATCACCTCATGGTAGTTGAGAAGTGGCTATCTGACTGGCGTATTAAAATTAATGAACAAAAATGTAAACACATAACTTTTACCCTCAACAGGCAAACATGCTCTCCAATATTCTTGAATAGTACGCAGATTCACCAAGTCAATGAAGTAACGTATCTCGGCGTCCACCTCGACAGACGACTAACCTGGCGAAGACACATCAAATGCAAGAAACTCCATCTAAAACTAAAAGCCAGCTGCCTCCACTGGATTTTAAACGCCCAATCGCCACTGCGTCTGGATTACAAGGTCCTGCTCTACAACTCCACTCTCAAGCCTACCTGGACATATGGCTCCCAGTTGTGGGGGAACGTGAGCAGCAGCAACATAGACATCATTCAGCGAGCACAATCGAAAATCCTGAGAACTATCACTGGGGCACCATGGTATATTCGCAACCTAAACATCCACAGGGATCTCGGCATTCTTGCAGTAAAAGATGAAATAGACTAACAAAAGGCGACCTACAATAAAAAACTTACTGTGCCCCCAAATCATCTGGCAAGAGGCTTGACTCGGATGTCCAGCAGAACCCGCCTGCATCGAAACGACTATCCAACCCAGCAATAATTATCAGGGACATTTAACTCTGTGCCAGTCATATGACTGTTAGTTAGGTTATTTATATAAGATTTGATACACATATTGTTAGTCTCGTAAAGGAGAAGATTCAATAAGCAACAGCAAAGTAAAACAAAAAAAAAATAATAAAAAAAAATCACCCGTCTCAAACATCTGAAGATGTTACTGTCTTTATTCGAGACAGAACCAAGTCCGATAAAATTAAGGTGGAACAATTTTAAATATTTTTATGATTTGGATATTTCATTTTTCAAAATAAATGTCCCTGACGAACTCTTTAACACAATATGATCTGCCGATATCTGGCCTCAGTATGTTGTTGTTAAGGAGTACGAAGCCAAGAAAAACAAAAGACGGCCTGTAGCAATAAGTCTACCCAGGCCGGGCCAAAAACCAATTCTCTCCTTCTTTCCTATCAGAATGCAAGAGGCTTACCTAGTAAGCTTCCTAACTTGTTCACAGAAACCTGGTTGAAGCCGGATATCCTAAGTTTCGAAGTTTTTCCAGCTGTGTACACAACGTACAGGCTTGATCGGCCTTCCAGGCGAGGGGGCGGGGTCCTCATTGCGGTTGACTCAAACCAAACCCCACGTCTGAAGTATTAGGTTTCGAGGAATGCAACGATGTTGAATTCCTTTGTGTGAAGCTATCATTTAATGGTAGATTTACTTATATTACATGTTCCTACATTCCCCTTGTCGGAACTTCATATTTATTGGAACCACCTTTCCACTATCCAGTCTGTAGTAGTGAGGAGCCAAATAAACAAGTGGGAAAGCTATACCCTGTACCCAAAGCATTGTCGGTGACATTGAATAGCACATGAACATGGAATATTGCCAAATAAAGACAAATATTACTAAAAACATGTTGAGCAACACTCGAAAGACACAAATGTTGCTGGGAACACGTTGAGCAACACG
The DNA here is from genome assembly GCA_014170255.2 of Drosophila triauraria. NCBI lineage: Eukaryota > Metazoa > Arthropoda > Insecta > Diptera > Drosophilidae > Drosophila > Drosophila triauraria. The sequence goes on along the minus strand of CM024336.1, from coordinate 34,003,455 downwards.
CACTTGCGCTCTCTCTTTCTCTTTCTCTTTCTCTTTCTCTTTCTCTTTCTCTTTCTCTTTCTCTTTCTCTTTCTCTTTCTCTTTCTTTCTCTCTCTCTCTCATAAAGATTAAGGATACACAGAAACTTTATTGTTTAATAACTTCTTTGTTTATCATCCGATTTTAATCAAATTTTCAGAACACGTCCGCGATTGCCTACTTATTAAGTCTATCGTTAAGCCGAAAATAGGGCCTATAGCTAATATAAGGTTTTTTATGATTTTCGGGGCGGAAGTGGGCGTGGCCAAATTTTAAAACAAACTTGATCTTCGTGCAACAGATTCCAATGCTTTCACCAAATTGGGTAACTCTAGCTCTTAAAGTCTCTGAGATCTGTTGCTTCACACGGACGGACGAACAGACGGACATGGCTAAATCGACTCGGCTGGTGATGCGTTGTAATCTATGGGTACCGGGTATAAAAACTCCGGGTGATTCGGCTTACAACAGGGATCTTCTGGTTTATTCTGCTCGTTTTCGTCTAAGCAAGAAGTTGTAAAGAAAATCGAAGGTCTTAAAACTCTGGTCACAATCAATAGAGTGACCATCTTAACTTTATTACTTAAAATTATCGAATGTTAAAAAAAAATATACTGGAACTCTGAATATAATCCAGATTGCAATAGGAAGTCCTCCGGACTAATGTTGTGCTCTTATTATGTGTAGGTATCCGACAGCATCCATCCTAGCATAGTTTTTTTTAGCTACTGGGCGTGGACCAGGCGGTAGACCAGGCTGGATCAGCGTTGGGTACACGTCCGCACCTAGAATGACCGAAATCCCCGATGGCCTGTATAAATTTGGATAGGCAAGGATGACGTTGGCGAACTGCCGTCAGACTGAGTTCGATGCTGATCCTCTACGCGGAAGACTACCTCTATCCGTGGAGCTTCCGTCTGTATTGGGACGAGGGATGCCTTGCACACTCGCTCGTCAACAACGCCCAGAATAGGGAGGTCCATAGCTTCAGCCAAACAACGGTACATGCGGGTCACGTCTGAACAGGCGTCAATCATGGCTCGCACATCAAATTTGTTTGATGTTTGCAGTGGGCAGGATAGCCGTAGACGTATGGGAAAGCACTGCCGATAATCGCGGCGTCTCGGTATCTTGGTCCGGTGGTAGATGGAAGACTGACGTGAGTTCCTTTTCTGGTAGAGATGAAGCAATGTGTGGTGATAATTACCACACACTCGGCACCGTCACTCGCTCCGTCACGCTCTCTTCGAATGCTGGTGTGCCAGGCAATTGGGGCAATATTTGTTTATTAACACTGCCCGCAGACGTCGCTCGGCGTTATGTCGTAAAAAACTGAACGAGTCCTAAGCGGATGGATTCCTCGACGGACTCGGCAACGAAACGAGTCGGGGAGATGGCATTTTGATTAGAAATTATACAAGAAACTAAAAAATAAGACTGCAGCATAAAAAAAAAATAAATGGACTGGATTAGCGGATGCGAAATAAAGCAAGTGCGAAAGTCCAAAACACGAACATTGTTATCAGAGCCAAGATAGATCTTCTGAATGCGACCCAGTTTGTAGTCACATGATGGCGTTTTGTCCTCCTTAACGATGGCCAAGTCATCTTCTGCCAGGTTCTTGGTCGGAGTCTGCCATTCTCTGTGGAACTTTTTGAGATATTCGGTTTTCCATCTGAAAGAAAATAATTGGCTGAGGGCCTTAACTCGTTTCCATCTGTTCTGGATAGAACTGGCTTCGCCGTTTATAGGTGGTACGGCGACCGCAAGAATTGGTCCGCCTGTCAGGAAATGCCCAGAAGTAAGTGCAAGGAGATCGGAAGGATCCTCAGACAATGCTGATATGGGTCTTGAATTGAGACATGCTTCAATGCGAATAATACCTCTTCAAACGTGTACTTAAAATTTTTTGTTGTCTTGACGAAATGGGTCTTAAAACTTTTGACTCCGGCTTCCCACAGGCCTCCCATATGAGGTCCCGGAGGATTCAAATGCCAGGACAGGCTCTGAGGGCAAAAATTTAAAGTAATCTTTGCCTTTGTGGTTTCAAGGAAATCTTGGTTAAGAACCTTTTCAGCTCCTACAAAGGTCTTTCCGTTATCGGAGTAAAGGTGAAGAGGACAGCCTCGTCTTGACGAGAATCTGGAGAATGCACCCAGAAACTTCTCTGTTGTCAAATCAGACGTGACTTCCAAATGTATCGTCTTTGTACAAGAGCACACGAAGACACAAACGTAGCCCTTAGTGAGGCGGCAGGCGCGACCAGTGTAACTCTTCACCTCAAAGAAATCAGGTCCAGGGTGTGTAAAAGACCCGGAGAAAGTGCCATTAACTGTGATTGCACCTTTTTCTTATGAATTATACAAATTTTACAAGTGGTGGTCTCCCTTTTAATAAGGTTCCGATGTTTTGGAATCCAAAACTTTGTTCGGATAAGGCGCACCATGAGTTGGTTACCATTGTGAAGGGATATACGGTGTAGAGAACTGCATGAATACATTCATTTCTAAGTATACAGTACTGTACAGTAGTCTGGTGTTCTCAAAAATACTGTACTCATTTAATACTGTACTCATAAATACTGTATATTCAATATGTCAAAAAATGCCTCTACAGCTTTTGTACTGATCTCACTGAAAGTGAGTAATAGTAAAAGTTGTATATTTCGGGTATGAATATCAATCCTATTTCGGAAGTCACAGGGTGAACAGTAAATAAAACAAAATATACAACCGTTCAAATGAGTGCTACATAATAGCACCAAAATAGCACCCAATGAACTAAAGCCATATGTATCAAAAGGTCGAATCAAGGTTTGGGAGACCTTTTCGCGGATAGTCGATAAAAATTGATTAGAGATAACGGATATAGTTGCAACAAGTGCACAAACAAGCACATTTACAAGATCGATAAAAGAACATCCAATCTAGTTAAACACAAATGCTAAGTAATGGCCAATACTCTTAGGCGCGGCCATCTTGATATAACAGTTGACAATGAGTCGAAGGAGCTATGCACCAAGCTAGCAGTGCAGCTTCCGAAAGGGCCTTTTCGGTTGCTAAAAACCTCACAACCGAAAAACGCTGCAGAATTGCCAATACGCCAGATATGGTAAATAATATCATGTTTTTACACTCCAATATTGATCATTTAAATAATTAATATTTTTTGTAACGAATTTAGTAAAATAATAAATATCAATTAAAAAGTTTACGTATTTGCAAGTAAGTACACTGTACATTAAAACACTGTACACTGAGTTAACTGTACACCAATTTTGATGTACTCATTATATACTGTACAATACTACACTGAGTGTGAGCAGTATCTGTCAAATACAGACAATATTACAACATTCACTCACATTTATTTGGAGCTGTTCAGTAAAATAGTGTACACCTTTTTGGATTGAATGATTCATTTGCTCATTTGAATGTATTCATGCAGGTCTCTAATACGGTGTGCAAAACGGACCAGAAGTTCGGCAATGATACGGCAAAAGGATTGGATGACGTTCATCGTATCACAGAGAGTCAGATGCCGTCAAACGACCACATGATCGGATGACGTCGTCAGAATCAAGAAATGGATTAAGGTTAAGGATACAACTTGAAGTAGGAAGCTGTTTCTTTGACTGAAGAAGTTTATATTCTTCTGGATATTCGGTACGTTGAGTTTGGATGATCAGGATTCATTGGGTATTAGTTATCTCATCTGTGCTTAAGTTTGGTGGATGATTAGCGCGGATACGCCGGCAGCAATTTATGAACCGCTGCACTAAAGGCATTAAAATAAACTGTTTCACAGGGCGTAGGCCAGTTGTGCTGTGGACGAATCAGCCCAGAGGGTCCATGCCACCACAAATCACTGTCAGCTAGATCTTCGGATGATACTCCCCGACTGGCTAAATCTGCTGGATTGTGTTCGGAACGAAACCATTGGCTAACCTGTTTAGCTAAAGTGATTTTCGTTACTCGATTAGCCACAAACGTTGTCCATTGACATGGTGGCTTTTTCAGCCAGGCCTATACTATCGTGGAGTCAGTCCATAGGTAAGAATCTACTGAATCAAATGGTACCTAAGGATGGATTGCGGCCCAAAACTTCCGCAAAGCTCGAGACGCGGCAGAGATACCGTCTTCACTGGCGCAACCATAGTTTTCGCCGCCCCATATGCCTTTTGGGAAGCATCACAAAAGCCATGATATTTGATTTGCAACGACGACCACTTGCTACTGCCTTCTTGAAAGACTAGCCTTGAACTTAAGTCAAATTCTTTCTCTACCCTTTCCCATAGAGATTGAATCTAATCGAGTCAGACCTTTAATGTAAATGTCGTTAGTTCGGTAGTTGAAAATGCAAAAATTTGATTCTCAAATTTGCTAAGACGATTGCTGGTGGCAATAAATTCCATCGTTGCTAAGTCTGGGGGACTCCTTACAGTGGATCTCAGATTGCCAGAAAGCCCTGCCCCAGCCACATTCATTGTTTCTTTCGACCAACCTTCGGCCCCTGTCGGCATGGTTTCTTGTGTTTTTATACCCGGTACCCATAGGGTACAAGGGTATTATAAGTTAGTGCCAACCGAGAATGTATGTAACAGGCAGAAGGAGAAATCTCCGACCCTATAAAGTATATATATTCTTGATCAGCGTCACCAGTCAAGTCGATTTAGCCATGTCCGTCTGTCCGTCTGTCCGTCTGTCTGTCCGTGTGAAACAACAGATATCAGAGACTATAAGAGCTAGAGTTACCAAAATTTTGTGACAACATTGGAATCTGTTGCACGCAGATCAAGTTTGTTTTAAAATTTGGGCACGCCCACTTCCGCCCACGAAAATAAAAAACAAGATAGAAAAACTAACTTTGTAAACCGAAGTTTTATCATTTTTATCATTTGATATTGAAAAATTTTTACATTTTTTAACATTGTAGAATTTTACATTTTCAAATATAAATAGACCGATCGCTTCTATGGAACAGCTTATAAATGAACTATGGTAAAGAAATTTGTCTACGATCTAAATGAAAATCGATATTTAAAATTTGTCTACATCTTGAAATTGGATTAGAATTTTAGGTTACATGAAAAATTTACATTTTATTTTACATCTTACATATAGAATTTTATTTTACATGTAGAATTTACGTTACATGAAATTTTAAAAAGAATTTTATTTACATTAATTTCCGACATAAAGAGACTATGTTTCAGCGCGATAGCTCAAAAACTGAAAGACTAGTTCGACATACGGACAGACGGACAGACAGACAGACATGGCTAGATCGACTCGTGATGCTGATCAATAATATATATACTTTATGGGTATATATATTCTTGATCAGCATCACCAGCCGAGTCGATCTAGCCATGTCCGTATGTCTGTCCGTCTGTCAGATTCTACGCGAACTAGTCTCTCCGTTTTTGAGCTATCGGGCTGAAATTTCTAGCATAGTCTTATTTCTTTAGCACGCAGTATATATGTCGGAAAGGCCGAAATCGGACTACTATATCCTATAGCTGCCATAGGAATGATGGCGAAATTAAAGTAAAAAAAATTAAACTTCTCTGTTTTTTAATGAATATCTATAAATTTCGAGATATAGTCGTTTTTTATAGTTCTAGAATTACGGTTTTAATTTCATTAAGATCGGACCACTATATCAAACACCAACATTAGCGCCTATTTATTTGATAAACTGTAACTGTAACTGTACTGTGCAGTACTAAGTTCGGCCGTCACAACGCCACACGGTTCATGAAAGCCCGTCGAGTCTTTCAGTTGCAATAAATAGTCCAAGTTCGCACATGAGTGGGTAGACGGAATAGAAAAAACTCTTTTCCCCTCCCGCTAGACACCAGACATTGCTTAAAAATAGACACGCAAGTCGCCCAAGCAGAATTCGAATTTACAAGCTCGGATTCTCAGACACGCACGTTTAAATAGGCGCTTATGTTGGTTGGTTGATTGTAGAGCAAAGCCACTGACGAGATCGAATGGTGTCGATCGAAACGTGTCTGGTAACCCGCTTTACAACAAAGATGTGTGTGTGATATTGGCATATAGTCGAGTTTCTTGACTACAGTATTAAGTTAAGCCGATTAGACCTCGAGTTAGCTAGAACCCCCCACTAACAAATATAGGTTGCCAAACAAAAACTTCACACTTTTAGGAATAGTTTATGACTTTGGCCACATCCCAACTCAAATTAGTTCAGATGTTAAATCCATTGAAAGTGAGCGCTTTTGCACTAGCCTACTCCTGTAATGTTTTGTTCATTTGCGTTTATCTCGAAACTACAATTGTAGAACTGGCGTCATCAAATTATAGAATAATGTCGATTTTTGAAAAAGTCAATGGTGGCCAGACCCCTTAAGCCAAATAGACCTCGAGTTAGCTAGAACCTAAATACTATCACTATCACTAAATACATGATTTAAATAAATAGGATTGTGCGGTCGTTTTCCGAAAGTTTTAGTACAATCGGATAATAAATTTGGGAGTTATTAGGCAATGAAGAGGAAAACATAGGGTCTACCAGACACCAGACACCACCGACCGGGTCGAGGGTTTGATCACAGGACAGGCGAAATTTTCTCACATATTTTCTTCAATATATTTTTGTTATTGTTATTATTTTTACCAAATATTTAATAAAACAGAACAAAATTTTTAAGCTAAAAGAATAACAATGAACAAAGAAAATAAAAGTAATAATTTGGTTTATGTTGGAGCTGAACACTTGCCGATTTTGCAAAGTTTAAGTGCATAGGCCGCTTAGACAACTAGGCCATTATCGATATTACACATGAAGCGGCCGTTTCCATAGTAACTATGCTTCGACAACTGTTAACAAAAAAGTGGCGTCAAACTGCAGAACAAACAGAGCGTGGGCAAAAAATGACAAAAAATAACAAAATTACTTCGTTCAATTTCGTTGCATTACCCAACTTCGGTAGAACTGAAATGAAATGTATTTGTTGACGCCGGCCGTAAAGCTTTTAATAGCTCCCATTGATAAAGAACTGAATTGATTTAACTTGTTTATTATTTCACATTTTTATCAAATACAGAAGTAAGAGAGAGCTTTAAAAAATCTTCACCTCCCGACTTGTGTTCTCCTTTATGTTACTTTTCGCTTTGTCTCCTAAATTGTCGGTGGCGTCCTATCGTTAATATATTAACATCGATTGCGCGTTATCGCGTCGCCCATCGGCTTATCGCTGGTTATCGGCCGGTAACTTTTAAAATTTAAGACGGATTGCATCGGCTATAACAGTATTAATTGAATAAAAAGATGAAAAACTATATATGAAATTAAAAAAAAAAAAAAAAACAAAAATTGAGCGGAATGAGCGGGGTATGAACTCTTGCTGTTCTTCCCAAATACAACACAAACCTGGTACTCAGACCTCTAGGCTACACGCATGGTCGTACCAAATATTTTCAACACTTTTGCTTTAAAAAGCGACATTATTTGTGGAATAAAAAACAAATGTGCGCGAAAAGGAGAGCCAATCGCTAAACATTTGGCAAACGCCTAACAATGTGCATTGACTGCGATCGAGCGAGTGTTGGTGCGTCGTCAAGCTTTTGGATGTAAAGCTTTTACTAATTTAAAAAGCGTAATTTTCACTGCGATTAGTTTTAATTAACTGTTATTTTAATTCGACAGAGTGTTTGTTTGTTTGGAAAGTAAAAGTTTTGGTAACGGGTATCTCACAGTCGAGCACACTCGACTGTAGCTTTCTTACTTGTTTTATTTATACTTACAGTATTCCAATCCAAGTAAAGATTCACGGAAAATACTCAAAGCTTTTTCTTCGGATAATGGCCTTTTGGTTGGGATATTTAAAACTTCGCCTTGCTTTACCAATTCAAAAACCATATATAATGAGTCCTCCAGTGGGTCATCCAATACTTCAATCAGCTTTACGACATTTGGATGATCAAGCTTTTTTAAAACTGCTATCTCTCTGTAGACGCGATCAAGCGGAGATGTTGATTTTTTTGGACCCCGGCGCATGAGTCCAGCTTGTCGTAACAGGCGTTTCTTTGAAAGAATTTTCATTGCATAATGTGTAGAGTCTTCTTCAGAATAAGCCAACTTAACGAGTCCATATGAACCCTAAAAAAAACAAAGTTTTTTTGCTTAAATGAAATGGCACAGTTGAAACCAATTATGTAATTATGGAGATCCTTAAGACTCGACTATATGCCAAATCACAGATAAAATGATCTTTATGTAGCGGGGCTATCTAGACGCGTTTCGGTTAATCACTATCTCGACACTTGTCAGTAGACTTGTCCCACACTATCAAACTCCAAACATTAGTGCCTATTTAAACGTGCGTGTCCCAGAATCCATTTTTTGTTTTTTTTCTCTCACTCCCCCACTCAAGTGGCCCTTTAAAACCAAGACCGTGCTTGTTAGGGTTAGGTGTTAATAGGCGCGAAAGAAAAGTATAGGTAAAAGAATGCGAGGAAATATAAACTACTATCAGGCAGCTCGATTCCTATGTTGCATGTGTACTAAGTGGGTTAAGATTAATGTTTTTAGTTTAGGAAGGCTATCTACAGATGAGGTAATTTTGTATAAATCATTATAATTTGCACATAGTACTCTAAAGGGTTCATGCATTTCATACGATTTTCTGCATTGGTGCAAAACTAAAGGCAGGTAGGATCTTGTGGTTCTACATCGTACGTGGTAATTCAACTGACCCAATAGTTCGCTGCTTTCCACGCCACCACGGATCAGATTATACATAAAGATAATGCCTAACATCGTTCTACGGTTTGCTAAGGAAGGTAGGTTAATCAGGAGAAGCCTACTAGAATAAGAGGGCAACCTAAGGTTTGCATCCCAGTTTAAGCCACGAAGAGCGAAAAGTAAAAAGTTCTTTTGAACATACTCAATGCGTTTGCTGTGAACGTAACACTGGGGACTCCAAACGCAAGATCCATGTTCTAAAATAGGACGAATTAACGAAGTGTATAAATTCTTCGTCACGTAGGGGTCATCGAATTCCTTCGACCACCGTTTAATAAATCCAAGCACACCCCTGGCTTCATTCACAATGCACGAAATATGATCAATAAACTCCAGTTTAGGATCTAAGCGGATACCCAAATCGTCAACTAGCGTGATCCTTTCCAAAGAGCAGCAGTTCAGCGTATAAGTCGCAAGCATGGGAGAGACACGTGAGAATGTCATCAGCTTGCATTTGGAGCCATTTAGGTTTCATAAGTTTGCATTGCACCATGTTGGAAAGTTATTAAGATCTGTTTGTAAGTCCGACTGGCAAGCGCTGTCCTTGTATTGCACACAAATTTTAACATCGTCAGCATACATGAGTACTCTGGAGTTAGTCAAGACTTTGGGCAGGTCGTTATTAAATAATGTAAAAAGTAAGGGACCCAGGTGGCTGCCTTGCGGGACACCAAAGGTCACCCGGAGAACATTTGACAAGTGGTTTTTAAAGAGGACCTTTTGCTTCCTGCCATTCAGATAACTTGAGATCCACCTAAGAAGATCGACAGGAAAACCCATTATGTCGAGTTTCCTAACAAGAAGGAAACGATTAAAAGAGTCAAATGCTTTACTGAAATCAGTACAGATCACATCTGTCTGCAAATGTTGTGGAAGCCCCTTATAATAAAAAAAGTGAGCTCCAGATGGTTAGTAGTCGTTGATCTTCGTTTAATAAATCCATGTTGGCATGCAGAAATTACTGATCTACACAGGTGCTGCAAATGGGGAGTAATTACCTTTCGATGGCTGACAATTTAGAAATTCCTCTGTAGTTGTTAGCATCCACTTTGCTACCTTTTTTGTGGAGAGAAATGACAAATGATTCCTTCCAAATATGGGGAAATTGGAAAGTTTCTAAGGATAAGGATAACAATTTTTGGAGGGGACTGCACAGGGACTCGGCACAATACCTAAGCACACAGCCTGGTATTCCGTCGGGACCTGGCGAATAAACCGGCTTGACACGTTGAAGATCCAAAAGAAGGGAGCTTTCGTTTAAGCTAGGACTGAAGATTAGGTTTGATTTGGGCATGCTATAAGAATAGGTTTGGTTTGAATCGGATGACGGAGAATAAGTAGTTTGAAAGAACTGAGCAAAAAGATCGGCGATTGCCTGATCATTGTTTGCTGTCGTATTTTCAAATGAAAGCGAGGAAGGATGTGTAATAGGCTTACGTTAAGTGTTGACAAAATTATAAAACTGTTTTGGGTCCTGCGCATACTGAACCCTACAACGAGTCAAAAAGGATTTATAACACTGCGCGTTAAGCACGGTAAACTTTGACCGAGCCGCTAAATAGCGAGAATGAACAGCTTGAGAACCGATACGTTTAAATTTAGAATAAAGATTGGACTTGACGTTTTTGAGGCGAGTCAACTTTTACTAAACCAGGGAGGCTTATTTGAGATTGACGGATAGTATAACGGAACAAATTCGGTAAAAAAGGAATTCATGGCATTGTAAAAAATATCCATGGCACCCACCATGTCAGTGCACATGTAGAGATCGGACCAATAAAATTCAGATATGAAATTATTCAGCCGTCGAAAATACACCTTGAGAAAGCAGTGAACTTTCTTATCTGGCCGATCAGACTTTTTCGCCATAGCAGTCCCAATATCGATAGTCACATCGAAAGTAGGATGGTATGGATCTTCGGGTTGCGTCAAGGGCGGGACCCTAACCAAACTGACTCGTGCCGGATCAGAGACAAAGCAGAGGTCGAGCAAGCGATCTAAGGAATTTCGTACATGGTTGACTTGAGACAACAAAATGTCAAACAAGCCATTAATAAAATCGTGACGTGCAGTAGTTAAAAGTGTGTTAGAGGATTCAGTTGTGGACCAAATAGCTCCAATTAAATGGTCCCTATCCGAAAGTCTATTGGAGACCGACTGGATAGCGGAAAGGTGGTTCCAATAAATAGGAAGATCCGACAAGGAATGAGGAATGTAGGAACATGTAAAAAAAGTAAAACTACCATTAAATGATAGCTTCACAGAAAGGAATTCAACATCGTTGCATTCCTCGAAAGCTAATACTTCAGACGTGAGGTTTGAGTCAACCGCAATGAGGACCCCGCCCCCTCGCCTGGAAGGCCGATCAAGCCTGTACGTTGTGTACACAGCTGGAAAAACTTCCGAGCTTAGGATCTCCGGCTTTAACCAGGTTTCTGTGAACACAATCACCTGGGATGCCAAGGAAACACTATCAGAATACAATTTAGGAAGCTTACTCCGTAACCCCCTTGCATTCTGATAGGTAAGAAGTAGGGAATTGGTTAGTTTTTTGGAGCTAGCACTGTGGTTTTGTCCGTCCTGGGTAGACTAATTTCAACAGGCCGTCTTTTCTTTTTCTTTGCTTCATACTCCTTAACAATAACATATCGCGGCCAGAAATCGGCAGAGCATATTGTGTTAAAGAGTTCCTCAGGGACATTTATTTTGAAAGATGAAATATCCCTTGCATGAGAAAATTTAAATTTTTCCACCTAAATTTTATCGGACTTGGTTCTGTCTCGAATAAAGACAGTAACATCTTCAGATGCTTAAGATGGGTGAAGCTGAGAGACAAATATCTGCCTCGTTGGTGGTACTGCAATAAGGGCTTTTGGCAACACAGACTGGTTGGCTGTATTACCGATTTCGGCCGGTAATCCAGGCCTGTCACCCTGGGGAACATTCGGGACTGGGATCTGAGGGGTCGTTAATTTTGATTTTGACCCGACAGCGGACTCAACGGACATCACTGGAGCTGCGGTCCCTGTCACGGCACATTCGGAGGCCGAATCTTTCCTTGCACCCGACCTCAATATGTGCCGAAGGAGTCTGCTGTTGAGAACCTGCGCCGTGGTTTTCTTGCGCTTTGTTGTCAGTTGTCAAGTCGCAGTTGTTGTACGCTGCTCCGGTGTGGGCCGAGGCCACTGCTGTCAGTAGCTACATGCGAGGGGTCAACTCGACGTATCGCCTGTGTGCCGTCAGAATGGCGAGTGCCTTCAGGACGATCTCGGACGACTCAGCGCTCGTCATTGCAGGCCAAGTTTCCCTGTGTGAACTAGTGCGGGAGGCCAAGGAGATTCCAGCGGCTCTAGTAGGCAACCAAGTGGACCAAAGGACCAAGTCCGAGGTAAAAAGGAGTGCCCGGAGCCAGAGCGTCATTAACTGGCAGGCTGGCTGGGACATGTCCAGCAAGGGACGCTGGACACACCAGCTCATCCCAAGCATAGAGCCCTGGATAAACAGCAGCTTCAAGCTTCGAAGGTGTCGGTCGTGTTATTTGCTCGCTCCTACGTTTATTTTGATTTCGCCTGTAAAGAGTCAATTAAAATTGTCGTCTTCGATTTTATTGAAATCAGCTGGAACGTTTCTTTTAATTACGTTACCATCGGACTGCAAAAAGTTTATACCTTGCCAGTTTTATAACATTTTATAAATTTGCTTAAACTGTCCTCATACAAGAGACCGCCTAGTGTTTTGTTTTTGGACATCCACAGTGTTGTTGTTTACATTTCGACTCCGTTACAACGCGCTTGCTGCTCTCTCCTGTTACATCTCTCTGGATCGCCGCACTGACTGCTGTGCTCTCCTGGACTGCTCTCACGGTTACTCAGCTGTTGCTGTAAAGCTCTCTTTGAATTGCTGTACTTGCGCTCGCCGTTCTTCAACTGCGCGGGATTTGATTGCTCTCAGTCTGACAGCTCTCCCGATTTTGTCTGCTCAGAACCTACTCTCGCTGGATCGCTGCACTGACGCTGCTGCTCTGCTCTTCAACGCTCACATCCGACCGCTCTCTGCCCTGCTGCTGCTCTGCTCTACAACGCTCACTCCCGGCCGCGCTCTGCCCTGCTGCTGCTCTGCTCTTCAACGCCTACAACTTTGCATCGATCTGTTCTTCAGCGCTTATATCCGACCGCTCTCTGCACTGCCGCTTACACATCTACGCTTATCTGCTGCACAGTGACCTGATACTCATTCAAAATGACTATCATTTGCACCGCTAATAAATGCGAGTATAAACACATTATCAGCGGAGAAAATTACCTCTCATGCTGGCTATGCGATAACTGCTCGCACGTTAAGTGTGCTGGAGCCGGATTTAATGGTCGTGTTGGGGATTTAATTTCGAAAAAGTCGGCTTTACCTGGTCTTGCACGACATGCCGTGAGATGACGGATGAAATGCGCACCTTCATGAGACAAACTAGGACTGGATTTATGGAGGTTCGAAAACTCCTCACCTCTATGAACGACAAATTCCTAGCGGTGGAATCCCAGTTTCTCGGACTTAAGATTCTAAGTGAATCACCGAAAAGAAAGATTCCAAATAATCTTCAACTTCCTGTAAATGGTATACCTACGATGCTTTCTACTCCAACTGGCGCTAACAACATGGAACAATCTCCGAACTATCTAACACCGTCTCTTCCACCTGCTCATACTTCTCCATCTGGATATTCAGACAACCTCTCAATGCAGTCGATGGCTGCATTGGCTGCTACATCACCTGGTAATATTGCTATGGAACAAAACTTTACCACTCCTGGATTGCAGCTAGTTCCGAACGCTGTCGACTCAGTCTCTGCATCGAGTGCAGTTTCCCTCGTCAATGATTTGGCTGGCCCAAGCCAGGTGGCTCCTGGCCGCTCTAATATCCCTCTGAGCGGTGTTCCAAATCGAACTGCCCAAAGGAAAAGTGTGGTAACTCCTGCGGTGTCGGGCATTCCTCTAAGTGGGGTCATCCAAAATCCATATTCGCAACCAGACTCAATCCAGAAGCCACTGCCGAAGATGTGAGACTCTACCTTTGCGAAAAACTTCTTGCTCCGGAAAATGCCATTTCTGTCTATAAATTTAATTTTAAGCAGAAACGTAACATCTCTTCTCTTAAAATTCTTTTAGCAGAACATTTATTCTCAAGGGCACTTGATTCTAAAATTTGGCCAGTGAACACGCTAGTTCACGAGTATCTGCAAAAGGACCAGACTCGGGGCTCCAATTCAGCTGCTTCAAAAACTAAATAACTTGTCCATTCTTTACCAAAATGTGCGAAGTCTACTGGGAAAGTTGAGTAAGGTATATGTAAACAGTCTTTCCACCGATGCTGACGTAATTGCTTTAACTGAAACATGGCTTAATTCTTCCGTCTCCGATCAAGAAATATTTGCTGATAACTTTGTTACTTACAGAGCCGAGCGCCCTACTTTCGGTGGAGGCGTCTTAATTGCTGTTCGCAGTTCACTTTCTTCGGAGCTATTTGATTTTCAAAATGTTCATTCCATTGAATTTATTGCAGTTAAAATATCTTTAAATCGCATTAATATTTACATAACTTGCTCCTACATTCCACCTAGATCCGACGTTTCTTTGTACTTAATGCACCTTTCTGCAATTAACTTGATATCCACTGTAATTGGTGACGAAGATCTTCTTACTATAATGGGAGATTTCAACTTACCCAATTTGCCTTGGGTTACTTCAACGGACTTCAATCTTCTTTTGCTGAGAGTCAGCATGATTTTATCGACGGCCTATCTGACTTGTCTTTGGGTCAGATTAATTTCGTTAAGAACAATAAAGACAGGCTCCTTGACCTGATTTTGTTAATAACGAGACCCTGGCAAGTGTGCTCAGATGCCCACCCTTCTCCATACCAGAAGACCCCTACCATCCATCATTATTGTTACTAGTTGAGATAAGTGCAGAAACTCCTAGTACATCGGTCAAACGAGTAAAATGTTTCCGCAGAGCCAATTTTAATGGATTGAGCCAACATCTAGGTGCCATTGATTGGACATCCTTAGAAACATGCAGTGATCTTGAGACTGCAGTCTCAACGTTTTATATGTCCCTGTATTCGTCGATCAACATTTTCGTCCCAGATGTTTCTGTTATCGAATCGGCCAGGCCCCATGGTTTGATAGGCACTTATCTTACCTCAAAAATAAAATATCAAGGCTATATAAAAATTCGTTAAAACCAACTCTGCTGAAGATTTATCGAAGTACATCTCGATCCGTTCGGAGTTCACAAATGCCACTAATCAGTGCTATGCTCGCTACATTGCTCAATGTAGAGAGAACATACGCGCGATCCAAAAGTATTTTACTCCTTTGTTAATTCTAAAAGAAAATCTAATGTGTATCCCTCATCTTTCCATTATCAAAGTTCTACAGAATCCTCATCATTAAACATATCCAATCTTTTTGCCAAATTTTTCCAGTCAACCTACTCTCTACAGACCTATAGCTCATCTACTCCTTATCCTTACCCTCTACCCCACATTAATAATATTAATGTTCCGTATTTTAATGTCAACGATGTCTTAAAAGCCCTGCTCTCCCTTGAAATGTCCTTTTCAACGGGTCCCGACAAGATTCCAAGCTGTGTCCTTAAAAACTGTGCTGAAGCTTTGTCCTGGCCAATCACATTTCTTTTCAACCAATCCCTACATCTTTCAGAATTCCCCAGAATTTGGAGTGAATCTTTTATCATATCATGTCTGGAACGTATTTCCCAAGTCAAAGATCTAGGTGTTTTGTTTAATAGCAATTTATGTTTTAAAAGTCATATCTCCGTTACCATTGGTAAAGCTAGGGGGGTTTTAGCATTCATAAAACGTTGGGCCAAAGAGTTCGACGATCCTTACACAACAAAAACGCTATATGTTTCCATGGTTCGCCCTATTTTGGAATATTGCTCAAGTATATGGAGCCCTCAATATATTGAGCAACAAAGATTAATTGAGTCAGTTCAAAAACAGTTTTTATTGTTTGCTCTTCATCAGCTGAATTGGGATCCGACTAGACACTTACCACCCTACGCATCTAGATTAAAACTAATTGATTTACAATCTCTAAAACATCGCAGAATGTGCGGTGGAGTAATTCTTTACACAAACTCCTTACAGGTGAGGTGAACTCTCCCTTCTCCTAAGCTACATTGACATCGCTGTCCCTTTGAGATTCACTCGAACTTTTCGCCCAATTCACTTGCCAATATGTAGATCAAACTTTGCCATTCGTGAGCCCTTTAGGGTAATGTGTTCAAATTATAATTTGTTATATACTGTGGTTTCTTTCGAAGATTCAATTGAATGCATATCAAGTAAAATTTACTCCTTCCTGGAATCGAATAATTTGTAATAATAATCTCGCTTTGTTAAATTTTTTTTACTTATATACATGTACTTTAGTAATAAGCTATGTTAAGGCAAGTTAGCAGTTCATTGTTAACTATAAACCAAATAAATACAAAATACAAAACAGGAAGCACAGTCAGGTGGATTTCTACATTACCCGGGCACTGAGTGGACATGGCTGCTTCCGAAGCTACCTAAAGCGCTTCGGACACGACACTGAGGACGGATGCCCAGAGTGCGGCAACGGGATCGAGGAGAACGCTCGGCACGTTCTATTTGAATGTCGCCGATTCGGCCACGAGCGTCAAACGCTTGAGGAAACCACCGGGGCAAGACTTCGGCCAGAAACTTTTGTGCCCCTCATGCTGATGAACGAGGAGAACTGGGAAGCGACGGCAGCCTACGCAGCGTGTGAGAAGGAGAGGAGAGAAACGACAGCCTAGGTGGCTACATTTGCGCGAAGCAATACCTTGCGGCTAGGAAATAAAGGAATAAAAAAAAAAAAAAAAAAATACTAGGGTCCTCTGCAGAAATTGCTTTCTTGCAGATTTTAATTACACAGACAACACTAGAAGACATTATAGTGACTTACCACTGTACCAGTCAGAAGTTAAGAGAACATAAGATTAGTTACGTGCACTAAAAGAGAGCAAGAGAGCGAGAGCTAGGGAGCTTAAGCCGTCGAGCTGTAATTTCGGCGTAACGGATAAAGCACAAAGAGGAATGCAAAAATGCAGATAAGCAAATCGCTGCACAAAACTAATTTGCAATTTGTTTTGGAGGGGGCGGATTCTTAGCCAAGTAAGATAGTCGAGGTTGAGTCCCAAGATCCCACGCAGAAATAATAAGATCGGTTGGGCTGGATTACTTTGGGGTTGGACTTTATTCGTCTTCATCGGCTGGTCGCAAATTCGAACTAATTACATGTCACAAAAATATATGTTGGGAGAGCGGCTTGGAAAGCTCTTGCGGACTGGAAGTCAGGAGGAAGAGAGAGGGAGAGAGAGTGTGCGAGAGCGCTATGCTCCGTAAAGCGGGACATTTCGAAGCCGCTAGCGCTTCACACTGGCTCTTGAAAATAAGCGCCCTTTTGGCGCGAACATTCTCCCCCCCCTTGCGAGGGTACGCAGCAAGAACCTCAGGAACAGGTAGCTCGGGAAAGCGTTGGATACGCTGAGCGTGGAGTTGGAGCGTCGTGGAGATGGAGTAGAGTGTGGTGATCCTGTCCACACGATTGGCATCGGTCACCACTGCGGCAAGATCCTTTGGAATGGTGGTGGGCCAAGCAATTGACGCAGTACTTCTTATCAATGGCCGCCTGGAGCCGTTTCTCAGCGCTTAGCTGCAGAAAACGGTGACATTTCCGAAGAGGATGGTTCCCTTGGCAGATTCGGCATTGGTAGGATAAAATACCTCGGGAACGTCTGCATTTCATGGCGTCGTACGGAACCCAATATTTGGATGAATCCGGAGTTTTAGAAACTTTCGTGCAGAACGCGGAAATCCGCTGGATGGGGGCTGATACTGGCCTTGAATCCATAGGAGGAGTCGTAACACCGGAGAAAGAGTTGCTTGGATGCAACAACGTGTGATGCCGACCTCGGCAAGTGAAACAGCTGTGGGCGCTTGTGCAATCCCTAAGTGTATGGTCTCTTGCAAAGCAATTCAAGCACAACTGTTTCTTTCGGATATAGGACGAACGATCGTCTACCGTCATTTGTAGGAAGTGTGGACAGATACGTACTGGATGGTTCTTTCTTGAACACAAATCGCAGCGTGCCGTTTTCGGAACCACTTTCGTACTGAAGGTCTTCAGCACTCGTGGGGACACTTCGGAGGTTGCCGGTTTTGGAACCACTTGTGTACAGAATGATTTCAGTACTCGTGGGGACACCTTGAAGGTTGTAGGATGAATCTGACGGAGACATAACTTGGAAGGTTGAATTGAATCTATGGCCTCTAGAGTTCTATGGCGGTCAGTTAGGAATGCATCGAGCTCTTGCCACTTGGGAATCTGGGTTTTATTCTTTAAGGATTGCTCCCACAATGAAAGTGTAAGCTTTGGTAGCTTCGTAGAGCACAAATAAACCAAAAGACAGTCCCAGTTTTCAGTATTCATGCCGGACATTTCTAAGGATGTTAGACAACTGTGAATGGTTTCTTGCAGCTTCTTCAAGGCAGCTGAAGATTCATGTGCTATGGATTGCACATTGAATAATCTTCTCAATGAGTTGTTCACCAATGACCGTTTGTTTTCGAAACGCTCAGTTAAGTTGTTCCAAGCTGAGCGGAAACCGTCATTGGTGAGTGGCGAATTGGAAACTATTGAATTAGCTTCCCCACTAGTCTTGGCATTTAAATGGAATAACTTTTCGACAGCAGTAAGTCTTGGATTGTCTATATAGACCGCTGTGAAAAGGTCGCGGAACGTGGGCCAGCGAAGATAATCGCCCGAGAAAACTTCGGTAACTGACAACCTGCTGGAGTATAATTTGGAGAGTTGCAGGAGTTGGATTGTGCCGATTGAGACGTCGCTCGCTCAATTTGCTCGTTGAGTTGAGCTGCACATGACTCGTAAACTGAGTAGCAGTAGTCATATTTGGCCTGGAGGATTGGCAAGGTGTCGATCGACCCCTCTACTGCTATTAGATCCGAACAGGCTTCGTATGCTTGTTCAACTTTGTCCCATAAGGCTCGGATGTGATCTCGGCGGACTTTGAATGTGTAGAGCGACGGCGTGGAAAGGCCAATAGTGTTGACCATCGCCTCGAATTGGCTTACACGGTCACTAACGGCAATAAATGTATTTTTTAGCGAATTTTTAACCAAAAAAACGCTAAAACAATGAAAAAGAAAAAAAAAAACGAGCTAAATTGGATATATCTAGCTATTTAATTTTGTCTTGTAATTATTTGTTATCTTCTGAACTTTTTTTGTTTTTATTTAGGAATTAATAGTTTTGTATTATTTGTAGTGGCGGAATTCTTTTTATCGTCACTGTTGTGGGTTTACCTGTGGTAATATGGTTATAATCTGGATCGAAAGACCAAATTATTTGAGTAGAAAAACACGCCAGTAAAATTTTCACGTTTTCTCATCGACGCTTTAATATCCAGAGTGACCGTTGATCTCTTTTAAAGAATGTTCTTAAAAACTACTACAAAGGATTTCTTAACTTTTCAACACAGTTTCTTTTGATTTAAATTTAACGGAATATAAGATATTTATAAACTGTTCAACACAGTTTTCTACCGATTTAAATTAACCGAACATAATGTCGACAACATTCTCCTCCCAAGTATTGCATAGTAATGTAATTTAATTGGCAATACTTAAGTTTTACATGGTTTCCTTAATGTCTAATTTGATTAACTTAACAATGGGTCTTTTATAAACGTTACCTCTTATCTTAACGTCTACAATCCGAACAGTGTTATCTTTGGCAGGGTACGTTTTAACAATTATGCCTTTAGGCCAAACATTTCTTGGCAGATCTGCATCCATTACCAATACAATATCACCTTCTTTTAAATTATCAAATTTTTTAGTCCATTTACGACTATACAAAATAAATTGTCTATATTCTTTTCTCCACTTAACCCAAAAAATATCAGCCAGTCTCTGAGAAGCTTTCCACATGTTTAACAATTTTAAATCTCCATCTGAAACATCACTGAGGAAAGATTCTCTAAAGTTTGGGCCAATTAATAAGTCATTTCAATTCAATTTCAATTTATTTTATAATGTTTTCCTAACGCTACAAGTTGATAACTTATAATTAGTGCGATAGTCACGTAGGACAAATTAATATAAATGCAAATAATCAAAAATACAGGTTTGAATTAAAATTTAAGATCATAGGTTTGAATAAAAATCTTAAAGCTACTCTTAAAGACTAAGGGTTAATGAATAGGTCGCTTTTTTTTTTTTGGTTTTAAGTTAAGTTGGTATTTTGTAGGTGTAATGTAAGTTTTGACTTAAACTGCGTTGCGCTACTAATATTTTTAGATAACTTGGAAGTTGATTCCATAGCCTAATTGCATGTACAAAAACTGTCTTTCTGAAAGCAGAGATCTGTGTCTTATTTGAATCAAGTTATTTGCTCTTCTAGAGGAAGGAATCTTAATGCTTCAAAGAGATAGGTAGGCTCCCCGTGTAAATTATTTTATGCAGATAGATTAACACCCTCAGTTTCATCCAGTCGGTCAAGTTTAGTTCAAATATTCTATATGCATAGCTGGTCACATGGTCAAATCGGCGCAGATTGAATATAAATCTAGCTATATTATTATATGCCACTTTTATTTTTTATGGCTGGCTGCATCGCAATTTGAAAAAATTTCGATACCATAGAAAAGTGTTGGGATTAAACAGGTCTTGGCAATTAGCATACGAACATTTATAGGTAAAAGACTTTTAACTGGGGAAAGAGATCTTAGCAAACCATACGTTTTTCCTACAGCCCTGATTATATGGTCATCCCAACTAAGTTTATTATTGAATATGATACCTAAGTTTGTAGCATTTTCAACGTATTCAATGGGCATGCTGTTTATCATTAATGGCTGCAGGTCAGCAATATTTAATTTCTTTTATATATGATTATGCATTTTGATTTTGTTGGGTTTAGACCGAGGCCGTTGTCTTTGGCCCAGTTGCTAACTTTATCAAGATCACGGTTACATATATTCACACACTCGTCAATTCTATCAATCGGACGGCTTACATACATCTGGACATCATCTGCATACATATGAACATCACTATCTGACAACACACAGGGAAGGTCATTGACATACAGAGTGAACAATAAAGGTCCAAGAACTGAGCCTTGAGGTACACCACGTTTAAGGACTACAAAGAAGAGGAAACATTTGACATTACAACAGATTGACGGCGATTTTTAAATATGAGGTCATAAGTTTAACAGCAGTTGTCGAGAAATTGAACTGAGTTTTCAATTTTGTACACAAAACATCATGATTTACAGAGTCAAAGGCTTTACTATAGTCAAGAAGTACCAGAAGCGTCACATTGGATTTGTCTGCGTGTTCGCGTATATCGTCCGAGATTTTCAGGATTGCTGAGGTGCAGCTACGTTTTTCCTAAATCCCGATTGGTTGTTATTGAGTAAGCCTTTATCACCTATATAAGAGTTTATTTGGGCTGCCATAATGTTCTCAAAGGCTTTCGATAAGAATGGTAGAATTGATATCGGTCTGTACTCCTTGTTAGCTTTCAGGACTGGGACAATTTTGCGATTTTCCAACAGTCCGGAAATGCAGATGTTGTAAATGCAGTGTTGAAAATGTGTGTTATGTATATGAGAATTTTGGGAAGTATTATTTTAATGAATTTAGGATTTATTTCGTCAAGTCCAACTGCGTCTGATTTAATTTTAAGAATATTGACGAGAACTTCACACTGATTGACACAAACAAACCTAAAGCTATTATCACAGAAATGTTCAGGTACTGATCTCAGGTACAAATTGTTGTCATCGATTTCAGGTACATTGCATTCTGAGAGTTTTGATTTAGCTCCTCAACATTAATATCTTGTCCCGGTATTGATTTTTGATTTCCTATTCCTAATGACTTGATTTCTTTCCAGGTTTGTCTAGATGATGTTGTGTTTTGAATTTATGGGTATAGTATTTTGACTTTGCCGTGTCAATTAGTTTAGTGACTGTTTGTCTCAATGATTTAAAGTGGTCATAATGTCGCTGAGTCCTATACCTTTTCCACTTTTGATATGCGAAATTTCGCGTTTGTATTGCTGCCTTTATTTCATTATTAAACCATGGTTTGATAAAATGTTTCACGATTTTGCTTTTAATTGGCACGACACAATTATACAAGTAACTAATATTAAACTGGAGCAAGCTGAGTTGTTGGTCTACATCTGGTAGACAGTAAATGTAATTCCAATTGCACTTATCGAGTTCGGTATTAAGAAGGTAATAGTCAATATTATTAAAGTCCCTAAATACTATTTTTTCGTCATTATACTGAAGGTCAAAATTGTAGGTCAAGTATATAAGGTCATGTTTAGAGAACGAAGGCACAATGAGTTGGTCATACAAACATATATTTTCAACATTACTAACAAAAATACATCTAACAGTGAGCTACATGTTTTGCTGAAATGAGTCGGATATGTAGAGTTTACAAGATTCAAGCCTAGTGATTCCATGTTGTTTTAAGGTGCTCTTCCCGAAGTATATTACTATTAAGATCACCTGCTAAGAGTATGTCTTCATAATTCATAGTGATGTCTGATAACTTGTTTAGAATTTCGTCAAAGTTAATGCTACTACGTGGGCGGTATATGCATCCCATCAGCATTTTTTTGGTGAGAACTGATTTTTAATTTCTAGGAATAAGTATTCTATTGGACTACTATCGGGATGTTTACATATAAACTTGGACACTAACTTTTACTAACAAATATTGCTACACCACCCCCATGACTGACACGGTCCGCACGGTAAACATTATAGCCATCACACGCAATTAACGCATCACAAACATTACAGCCAAGCCATGTTTCAGAGACACATATAATATCTAGACCAGAATTTACAAACAGATATTTGAACTCATCAATTTTTCTCGGCAAACTTTGAGCATTAATATGACAAACTTTGAGCCCAGCTCTCTGCTTTGTGAGAATGCGCAATAGGATATGGCTATTAACTTCAGTTAAGTCTACATTGTCTTCCATCTCCAAAATTTAAATAAATTATTAGCTGCGCACGCACTAGATATGAATAATTGAATTGTCTAAACACCACGGAGAGCATTACGTAAACAAAGCGACCTACAATGAATTTTAATCTAAGAAATACTAAAACTATGCATCTAAGTTTAAGATTAATCTCGAAATGAGCTATTTATCGCCGGGCCTCCCACATCGTTGCTCAGCTCAGAAAGCTCGTGCAAGCTCTGCACGCAGTGAGCTTCCACTCCGTCGATCAGCTTAACAAAGACATCTCCGCGGCGAGTAAAGACAGCTGTGATGCGCTTGTGCTTTTTGAGATGCATTGCTCTCTTGAAGACCTCGTAATTATGTTTTGTCAGCTGTTCATTTATGTACATCAGTGCTGGCGACTCCAGACCAATAAGTTGTAAGCTCAGTTGTTGTTTCGTAGTTCGCCGGTATGCCCCTATTGCTCGTAGTAGCGTCGCCTTTTCGCGCACGTGTTCCATTTTTATCAGAATGATCGGGTCTACAAGTGTTTGCCCAGTTTGACGGGGGCGCACTCTGTAGATGGATCTCACCAGTGGAGGCGGGGGCGTAAGAGGCTCTGCATCTGGTGCATTAGATGGCACAAACAAAAGTGGACGACTGTTCATCATGAATTCAATTTCGCAAAACAAAGTTTTAAGGGTATACTCTTTTGGGAACCGCTCTTTAAGTAGAAAACATAAATACTTTTTTATAGACTGAATCAACCTCTCCCAGGCTCCTCCCATGTGAGGCGACAATGGGGATTAAAGGACCATGTGCAATTTTTTGTGTCAGGAACTGTGTCATTTCGTCCTTTGACCAATTGTCCATAATCAGCTTAATGTCCTTGTTTGCTCGTTTAAAGTTAGTCCCGTTGTCTGAGTAAAGTTCTATGGGAAAGCCACGACGGCAACTAAATTGACGAAACACATGCATAAATGCATTGCAAGACAAATCCTCTGCTATTTCTAAATGCACCGCACGAGTTGTCATACAAGTAAAAATTACTCCATATCGTTTGACATGACTTCTGTTTATCAATACCTCAATAGGACCGAAGTAATCTATTCCAACTTTTAGAAAAGCTCTTTCTGTGGCTTCAATTCTGCATTTGGGGAGCTGTCCCATTACAGCTGTCTGTGGCTTAGCACGTTTATTCTTACAATATTGGCAATTAAGAATTATTTTCTTGACTGTGTTTCTACATCTAACTATCCAATATTTCATTCTAAGATTGGAAATGACTGTTTCAGTGCAAATGTGACAATTTTGGTGATGATAAAATATATCAGTAGCAAAGTGATTGGATGGTCGCTGCTTAGTAGAATCGGGTTTTAGCGTTTACGTCATACTGTTCGTCATTCAAATTGTCCAATCTACCCTTTAGTCTAAGCAATCCGTCTTCTGTTAAGTATAATGGTAAAGATTTTAGACGACTGGAGTTTCCTATCGATTCTCCTTTTGTAGACTTTGAATTTCTGCTTGAAAGGAATCCGATTGTAATTTTTGTATATTAACTTCTCGGCGTCAAATAATTCATTAGCTGTAAGTTCGCCATAAACGCGAAGTTCATTTCCGCTTTTGAGATTTTTCACAAATCTTAACATCCAACCTGTCGTTCGTAAAAATCTTGTCCAACTGGAAAATCTGTTAACATCAGGTAAATAAAATATATTTTTGGTTTCAGATATTAAATTTACATATTCGTTTGTGTCTTCATCTTCCATAATTATTTTACTTGTTGGCCACTTTGTGATATCAGTGTATAAAAATTCTGGGCCTTTAATCCAAGAATTGTTTTGTCAAAGTCGACCTTTGCAACCCTCGTTGCTTCATCAGCAGGATTTATTTTAGACGGAACATATCTCCAATTACTAACATTTGTTATTTCTTGAATTTCTCCTAATCGCTGAGATACAAAGGTTTTAAATCTTTGCTGCTGGACTTTAACCAGTACAAAATAATTTGAGAGTCTGTCCACAAATATATTTTATTGATTTTAGATTTAAATTTTCTAAAAGAGCTTTGCTCATTCTGGCTCCTAACAAGGCACCCTGTAGTTCTAATCTTGGGATCGTCATAGGCTTAAGAGGAGCTACGCGTGACTTTGCTGTTATCAATATGCAATCTACGGTGTTATTCATTTCGAAACGAATATACGCGCATGCAGCGTATGCATATTTCGATGCGTCAGTAAATATATGTAACTGAATGCCGCATTCTTTGATCGGCAGTGTCGTCATAAGTCTTGGAATTGTAAAGTCTTTGATTTTGAGGAAAGAGTCACAGAGTGTTTTCCAAATATCAAAATGTTCGTCTATTATTTGGTCGTCCCATCCAATTCCACTATCCCATATAGCTTGCAAAAGTATCTTATTAGTTATCAGAATATTAGAGAGAAAACCCAATGGATCAAAAATCGACATGGTTATCCTTAGGATCTCTCGCTTTGTCGGTCGTCGGGCAAGATTAATTATCTCATTATGTGACTTAGTAAATTGAAGATTATAGGTGAATGTATCAGTTTCGTAATTCCAAATTAATCCTAAGACACGTTCTTCAGTCAGTGCTTTTATTTTAGGAGAACTCTGATATTTATTTTGACCATTGTCAGAGTCTATTTGACTCAAAACCTCTGCTGAGTTTGATATCCAGTTACACATCTGGAATCCACCTTTTGATGTACAAATGATATGTCTTTAATCAGTTGAATGGCGCTGTCAATGTCATCTTCTCCGCCTAAATAGTCGTCCATATAGTGCTTTTTATAATGTCTTGACATGCCTTTGGATACTTCTCCTTGAATTCATTTGCGTTGTGATTCCTAACTTGCTGTGCAATGCTCGGACTGCATTTGGCACCAAAAAGATAACTTGGATTTCATATACGTCTGGAGGGCCCTGTCTTCTATCACCTCTCCATAGAATTCGTTGAGCGTGTCTGTCTGTCTCAGGTACTCGAATTTGTAGAAACATTTCTTTAATATCTCCTACAAAACGATTCTCGTTTCTCTGAAATTCATGAGAACTGAAGATAATTGATTATAAAGGTCAGGTCCGGGTAGTAAAAATCATTCAAACAATAGTTATGACTTTTTGAAGCTGCATCGAATACTATTCGCAATTTGTCCGGTTTGTTAATATTTTGGACACCGAAATGCGGAAGATAATATGTCAGTGGCGTTTTAATTTGAGCTTCTGTTGGGCTTCATTTTTCAAATATCCTTTTGAAATATAAGACTGCATCACTTCGGAATATTTTCGTCCATAGTCGGCGTTTTTATCAATCTTGCGTTCGCATGACAATAGCCTAGAGAAAGCATTATTATAGCTTTCCGGAAGCTGAATGTTCTCTTTCTTCCAGAAAAGTCCACATTCAAACCTGTCGCCCAATCGCTTTAGAGTCTTATCCACAATATTTATGCATCTTTGGTCGTCCACAGATATTGGAAAGTCTTTTGAGTTGCGAGTTCGTTTTCGATTGACCAGTAAGACTTTACTAGATTATGTAGTTCATCCAAGTCGTCATTTTCTGTAAACTGGCTGCTTACGTGAAATGTGTGATTTGTCTCAATCAAATGTCTTGGAGGTTGTGTTAAACCATGCACGACCCAGCCTAACAATGTGTTGCTAGCAACAGGGCCGGCAGAGGATTCATACCTTAACTTGCGTGACACAATAAGAGACCAGTTATCTTGTCCTATCAGAATTTTAGGGTGTGCCTGATCGTAAGAGCAATGGGTATAACTCTTTAAAACTTAAAGTTGTCTGTCATGTCGTCTATAATTAGAGTTTGCATCGGTAAATTAAGATGAGCAACAGTCCTAACTCTTCTCATCGTGTGTATCTTAGTGTTTACGCCAGTACCTTTGATGCGTATGCTGACTACTTTAGAATTATCTTGTTCGTATATTTCATCGTTAGTCCATTGCATTTTCAATGGCGTTGTTGGACCGTCAAGACCTAAATCGTTAGCTAAGTTATCATCAACCAATGATATAGTTGATGCCTCATCTAGAAGAGCATATGTGTCAATAGTATTTTTTGGTCCCATAAGAGTTACACGTATCACCTTCAACAAAACTTTATTTGCACCCAAATTCACGTTGCAGTTTTTCTCTGTGTTGCTGTTAATTGACTGATCACTATTTTCAGACCTGGATGTTTGTATGTTTTGATATTTGTCTTTATGCAGAAGGCTATTATGACTGTAACTACAATTATTTCTGTTACATTGCTTTTTCCGTTTACAGTCTTTAAGTAAATGGTTTCTACCAAGGCAGGAGATACACAGGTTATTTTGAGTAACATGCTCCCAGCGCTTATCAACATCCAAATCTTTAAATTTTACACAATTAGAAACATAGTGATCATTCAGTTTGCAAAAGTTACAAAAGCTTTTGCTTGTCCTTTGCGTGTGACATCTTGGATACCTGAAACTGTCAGCGTGCTATCTTTTGATTTGTTGATACTTTGTCCAAATCCCAAAGATGTGGCAGCTTTAATGGTTTCGCCTAACCAAGAATGAAGGGTAATTATTTTGGGTCAGTTTTGTTTTCAACTTTTGATAATATTTAACGAAGGCAATACGTTGATGAACGGGCAGTTTGTCTAAAATCTCATCAAAATTAAAGGGTTTCTTATTTGATCTAGGTCTCCTATATTGAGCAAAGTGTGAACAAGATTGGTGATTATGTCATAGAATGTAAAAGTTTGTCGTATTTGTCGTCTTTAATACTCGGGAACTGTTTGATTTTATCAAGAAGCAATCTTATTATGTAAGTTGGATCACCAAACCGCTCTTGTAGTAT
Source organism: Drosophila triauraria (assembly GCA_014170255.2). NCBI lineage: Eukaryota > Metazoa > Arthropoda > Insecta > Diptera > Drosophilidae > Drosophila > Drosophila triauraria. The sequence goes on along the minus strand of CM024336.1, from coordinate 33,975,721 downwards.
TTCCATAATTGCCTCGACATTTTCTGGTAAAATTAATAGGGCCTGAACACATTCTTTGGCACGACCTACTAATGCTTTTCTGAGTCTACTAAGGTTCTCATAATTGCTGAAATTACAAGCCTTTGTACTATTTTCGAACTCGGCATAGAATATGGGCCACTCTAATGGGTCCCCTGAGAATAATGGAAGATCTTGTCTGATCGTCTGCCTGGCCATGAATTTTTCTATATCGTTATGGTTAGTTAAGTGGTTCTCAGATACAATATCGTTTTCAAACTTAAGCTTACGTTGAGCGCCAGCTACCCACTCACGCGTACGGACATCTTGGTTGTCGTCGTCATCAGGCAGGTTTTCAATGTCTCCTACTTGGCTACCTGCATTCGATTCCAATTGGGCCAGATGTAATTGTTCCTCGAGCTCCAATTGTTCCTGTTCAAACTTAAGACGCGCTCGGTCTTGTTCCTGTTCAAACTTAAGACGCGCTCGGTCTTGTTCCTGTCTTGCCAGTTTATCTCGTAGGTTCTGCTGTCTCTTCGAGTACTCCAGCTGTACCTGCAGTCGTTGCACTCTGACTGAGCTGCGAGAAGAATGGCTTCCTCCAGAGATATGCGACCTTGCACGGTCTTCAGAGAAGTGTAGGGCTTCATTCGGTGCACCTTGGATCGCCGGTGTCGATGCAACCAGTGTTTTGTTGCGAGTTTCTATGATGGTCACCTCTGGGTTCACGTGACACGGTCGGGGTGTGTCGTCAGTTTCATGTTTAAGCGTGTTTTAGGCTTTTGTTGGTTTTGTCCTTGAGATTTCTTTTGGATCCTGTTGGTGCCATTATTGCTGTCTGCGTCTTGTTACACCGTCACAGAGATCGTTGTGAAATCACTAATTGCGTCGTTGACTTGCAATTTCGCAATATTACGTAGAAGTCGTCAATACATACACAACTCAACTCGTCGTCAATGTGAGTGTGTATGTCGTGTTCTCTGGGCAATTCGCGAGAACTATTTTGCAATCCATTTGCTGTTCAGTTGGTTTCGAAGGACCATGTTGTGGGTTTACCTGTGGTAATATGGTTATAATCTGGATCGAAAGACCATGTTGTGGGTTTACCTGTGGTAATATGGTTATAATCTGGATCGAAAGACCAAATTATTTGAGTAGAAAAACACGCCAGTAAAATTTTCACGTTTTCTCATCGACGCTTTAATATCCAGAGTGACCGTTGATCTCTTTTAAAGAATGTTCTTAAAAACTACTACAAAGGATTTCTTAACTTTTCAACACAGTTTCTTTTGATTTAAATTTAACGGAATATAAGATATTTATAAACTGTTCAACACAGTTTTCTACCGATTTAAATTAACCGAACATAATGTCGACAACAGTCACTGTATTCGCTGTCTTTGTTTTCAATGCAAGTGGTAGGAAATGTTTGTATGTCTGCTTATGAATGTTTGTGTATTGGCTGTGGATTAATGCAGATAGCGGAGATAACGAAGAGAGGAGGAAACGAGAGACGGAAAGAATTGCCAAAAAAATCAGTGCATCAACTTTGACGACGCTGATGTATGTATTTAAATGGAAATATAAATATATATATGTATGTCTGTGGCCGCGCAGAATGGCACGGAGGTAAACAAATGAATATAATAATTAAGTCGGCGTTCTGTGCCGACTCTAGGAATAAAACAGTAGTTTTGGGTAAATATTTAATAATATGTGGATAGATGTGGACTGTAATTTCTCAGAGTATTTGTTGTATATTTGCATATATATAATTTGTTGTTGTTTTATTGGATGTATGGATGTATGTAGTGTAGGTATATATGTATAGATTTAATTTTGTGTGTGTTCGGACGTATATTTTTGAATATATTTGATTTTGTAGTGTAGTGTAGTGGACTGTATGGAAATATTTATGTATGTCGACGTGTGAATATTTATGTACACATGTATGTACGCTTGGACACCAGCAGGAACACAGTGAACGAGAAAATAATGTATGAGCCGTTTTTGGCGGAACGTTTTTTTGAAATTTCGGAACTCTTAATTTTTACTGCGGCTGGGCGCGTATGTATATTTTCACAGTCACTATTGTTTTTGCTTGGAATTTTCACTTTGCCCAAAAAACGAATGGAATTTGCAAGATGTCGGAGAAATTAGACTTCGGACTTTGGACACTAGCGAACCACACAGATATAAGACACTTGAACTTGGGCTTAGGAAATGTCTGTGTGATACTTTTCGTAAAGTAAGAACACTAGTACTTATCTCGTTTAAAAATCCGCAGTGGAGCTGGTAAGGATCAGGCTAGATCCGGCTCGAAGGACCATGTTTTGGAGGGGGCGGATTCTTAGCCAAGTAAGATAGTCGAGGTTGAGTCCCAAAATCCCACGCAGAAATAATAAGATCGGTTGGGCTGGATTACTTTGGGGTTGGACTTTATTCGTCTTCATCGGCTGGTCGCAAATTCGAACTAATTACATGTCACAAAAATATATGTTGGGAGAGCGGCTTGGAAAGCTCTTGCGGACTGGAAGTCAGGAGGAAGAGAGAGGGAGAGAGAGTGTGCGAGAGCGCTAGGCTCCGTAAAGCGGGACATTTCGAAGCCGCTAGCGCTTCACACTGGCTCTTGAAAATAAGCGCCCTTTTGGCGCGAACACAATTAATATAGTTATTAATACACAAAAACAGCTGCATGCACACGCGAAGTGAAACGGTGAATTATTATTGGCACAAGATAGAAGTTTTTAATAAACCCCTGTGGTTTAGAGCAGGGGTCCGCACCATTACAGTGACATGCCAAAACTGCATTTGTGTATGTGAAAAATGAGAGAGAGAGACTTCGTCAGTACCGTTTTTCGGCATTACACTGAGCAAACAGATGTTGAAAAAAATTTAAATAAATTATATTAAAGAAAAATGAAAAGAAAATGAAATATGTAATAAAATTATAAAAAATAGTACAAAAAAAACTTGTATCCGTAATAACAAAAAAAGTATAGTTCAATAATAAAGAAAAGAAAAGTAAATTAAAAAATTCAATAAATTCAAATAAATTCCGTAATAACAAAAAAGTGTAGTTCAATAACAAAGAAAACAAAAGTAAAATAAAAAATGCATTAAAATAATAATAAATGTCTGAAAAGCTAACTAAAAAATAACATAAAACTATGAAAATTTTGTAAGCGCATCCAAATTGATCTCCTCTTTAAATTCTTTAACTCGCAAAAGGTCGGCAAAATGTTGATCTGAGGTTTTATTTCGCAATTTGCTTAAAATATTTTTTATGTTGGAAAACGCCACTTCGCAGTTATAAGTAGTTCCGAACATTGAATATAACTTATATATGGTATTTTTTAGGTTTCGATACTTAATCTCGTTAATTCGAACCCAAAAGTCTTTCCCTGTTTCAAAAGGTATATTAAAGTCATTCCGTAAAGCATTAAGCTCTTCGCGAATATTTTCATCTAAATTATTTATCTCACAGGAAAGTGGATAATTATGTAAATTACAAATATATTTTAGAGCAGTAAGGTCCTTAAATCTGTATTCTATGTTCTTATGAAGTGTTTTAATTATGTCTAGGAATTTTTCTATTTTATCAGTACTATTAATATTTAATTCTAAAATAACTTGATTTGTTTTTTCTAAATTTATCAAACTCTTATTTTCTAATTGAGTTACCAATATTGAAAGTTTTCTATGAAATAAATCTATGGTATTAATTAAATCAAAAATTAACTTATTTCTGCCTTGAAGGCATAAATTAACTTCATTAAATATTCTAAAAATATCGCAAAGAAATGCAAAGTCCAGCAAGAAATCTTTATTTTCTAATGCTAGATATAGCTCCTCAGCATCCTTTACATCTGTTTTTAAAAAACTAACAACTTCATTTCTCAAATTAAAAAGGCGTTCTAAACATTTCCCCCGACTTAACCATCTAACTTCAGTATACATAACTAAATCTCCATATTCTGCACTTAACTCATCAAGAAATGTCTTAAACTTCCTATGCGTTAAGGCATTATGCCCCCCTCTTATTGTATTAATTATTTTAGTGCAAATCTTCATCGTATTAATCATTTTTACCTCTTTTGCGAAAAGAGCTTCTTGATGAATTATGCAATGAAGAAAAGGACATAAAATTCCATTTCTTTTAAAGATACCAGAAAGCCCTTTGTTATTCCCGGTCATCACTTTTGCTCCATCAGTGCAAACCGAACTTAATTTATCTATATTATTTCTAGTAAGAATTTTGGAAAAAAGTGTATCGAATAAAATTTGCCCCGTTACGTGGCTGTGAAGAGAAATGACATCGTAAAATTCCTCCGAACTTACAAAATTTGTATCCACAGTCTTAATACAAATTATAAGCTTGCAGATATTATTGATGTCTGTACTTTCATCTAGGCATATTGAAAAATATTTACAGCTCATAAGCCTTTCCTTAACCTTAGAAAAAATAAATTGGCTAATATCTTCGGTTCTTCGGGTTACTGTTCTTGGCGATAACGGAATGTTTTGAACCACCTTCTATAATGTCTTTCCCAATAGGTCCAAAGCATTTCACCACCTCGATCATTAAGTTTTTGAAAAATAACCCATCCGTATACGGCCGACATTGCTTTGCTAACGCTAAGGCAACTGCAAATGATGCTTTTTTTAGAGGCAAATTTTCTTCATTTTCTTTAGCCACATATATCAAAAAAAATTTTTGCTTTGAGCTCCAGTAATTTTAACTGACGCTCATCAGAAAATTTATCAAAAATTAAATGTTGACTAGAATAATGTCGCTTAATATAATAAAGTGAACATGTTGCTGGAATAAAATCGCATATCAGGCATTGTGCCTCGCCATCCATATTTTCTATGAAAAAGAATTTATTTTCCCACTCTGGGTCAAACATTTTGCTCGGTGTACGTTTGCTTTGCTCCGCAGCGCAGTCTTGCATCGTTGACTGCTGTCGAGCAAGTGATTTGACTTTCTGTCCCTCTGCATTGTGTTGCTGGCAAGGTTCTCTTTCATAAGTAACAAGATATGACAAAAAAAAACAGATAACTTTATTTTTTATATGCATAATAGCTAGCTATAACTACAAAAACAGCTATTTCAAGCTAAAAACGGCTAGATTTAGCTAGAACATGACAATGCGGCAGCACTAGCGCTGTGCTTTAATTTCGGGAGAGCGAAGCCGAAGACGTGTGCCGACGTCACACGAACGTTTATACTGTGCATGAGAGGCAGCGACGTCGACTGAGACATTTCCTATCCCGCGGGATAGGGCAGTGCCGACCCCTGGTTTAGAACAAAGATTTTACACAAATACGAGGCGCAAAACAAAAACACGACCGTTCACTTTGAAAGAGACCCCGATAATGAAATGATAACTGAAATAAAATGTATTAACTAAATAAAAAGAAAAGAAACTGAAAAAGCCAGAAAATAAACATTTAAAACAAAATTCCATGGATTTTGCGGAATTTGAACTCAGATCTTTCTTGCATAAAAATCGTTTGCCCACCGCTGAAACCTATAGGCCATGCCGTTTATTACGTAAATGCCATATGGCATCTACATTTTCTTAATGAAAAGATGCTTTTATTCTTTATTTATTGTTGTTGTTTATTTTTATATTTATAGATGCACAAGCAAGTGTGTGTGAAAGAGAAATCGACTGTTGATCCAAAAAATGGAGCCAGATCTGTAGAACAGAAAGAGCGTAAGCAAGAACTGACAAAAAATAACAATAATTAACTTTCATAACCCAACTTTGACAGAATTTATATAAAATGTATTTAGTGGACTAAAAAAAGAAAAAAAAAATAAGAATCTTAAATAAGAATTATAAAAAATTCTTGGATTAAACGGGATTTGAACCCAGACCTTTCTTGCATAAAAAACGTTTGTCCAGCGCTTAGACCACTAGGCTGCTATGGGAGCTAGTCACAAGCACAATCGTTTAGGTACCGGGTATCTCACAGTAAAGCACAATCGACTGCAGTTTTTATACCCGGTACCCATAGGGTACAAGGGTATTATAAGTTAGTGCCAACCGAGAATAAATGTAAAATCATAAAAAACGGTATGTAAACTAAAGGCGGCTTAAAATAAATAGATAGACTTAATAAGTAGGCAATCGCGATCTCAAAATTTGAGTAATATCGGATGATAAACTTAGAAGTTATTAATCAATAAAGTTTCTGTGTAAACTTCTTGAGAGAGAGAAAGAGAGAATGAGAGAGAGAGAGAGAGAGAGAGAGAGAGCTCATGCGTGTTGCTCAACATGTTCCAAGCCACATTTGTCTTTGTTGGGTGTTGCTCCACATGTTCCTAGCAGCATTTGTCGCTTTTGAGAGTTGGCCAACATGTTCCTAGCAACTTATGCATCTTTTGAGTGTTGCTCAACATGTTTCTAGCAATATTTGTCTTAATTTGTCAACATTTTCATTTTCCCATGTTCATGTGCTGTTTAATTTCACCCACAATGCTTTGGGTATCTCACATTCGGTCACACTCGACTGTAACTTTCCCACTTGCTTCTACATATTTTCTTTTAATTTTGGTATTGATTATATCAAAACAATTTCATTAAAATACAATAAAACAAACTATAAGTTCCTTTTGGATCTATTTCAATCGTAATAATCGTTTCTCTTTCAAAGTGAACGGTCGTGTTTTTGTTTTGCGCCTTGTATTTGTGTAAAATCTTTGCTATAAACCACCGGCGTTTATTTTAAACTTCTATTTTGTGTCAATAATAATTCACCGTTTTACTTCGCGTGTGCATGCAGCTGTTTTTGTGTATTAATAACTATATTAATTGCAAATTAGTTTTGTGCAGAGATCGCTTATCTGCATTTTTGCATTCCTCTTTGTGCTTTATCCGTAACGGCGATATTACAGCTTGACGGTTTAAGCTCCCTAACTCTCGCTCTCTTGCTCTCCCTTAGGCCAAGCGTACACTAGCAGCTGAAAGCGGAACTTATTGCTGAGAGCTTTGAGCTCGAAAAAACAAACGCTCTGTTTGCTTGAAAGTGCGCACACTGAAAGTTCAGCTGAGCTGATCAGCTGCAAGTTAAGTTCAGCTCTGCTTGATCGATCAAACCAGTTTGATTTATCAGCAAGCTGACGAGCTGTTTTAATTGTGTTGCGAAATGGGAGGCAAAATGATAAACGGTGAAGTCTCTCACTTTTAAAGCTGTACGAATGAAACTTGGCAGATAGTCTTATTTCTGTTGCAGAAAGTATACAAGTCGGAACGGGCCAGATCTGTCCACTATATCATATAGCTGCCATAGGAATTATCGGGCCAAATGGTCAGATTTTCTTTGTTTTTTAAGATATCAGATTAAAAAATAGTAAATGGTCTTTTAGTTCAAATATAGACATACACCTAAAATTTTATCTAAATCTAACCAAATCTATAACATACAAATAGCTGCCATTGGAATGATCGGGCCAAATTAGCCGATTTTCGAAGTTAATTTAATTTTATTTGTAATCAGCGTCAGCTTCAGTTGAAGCTGTCGGTGTGCGCGCTTAAAAAAATCTCAGCTCGCTGAGGAGCTTTGAAGTTATCAGCTCGCTTATAATCTCAGCAATAAGTTCCGCATTCAGCCGCTAGTGTGCGCTTGGCCTTAGTGCACGTAACTAATCTTATTTTCTTTTAACTTCTGACTGGTACAGTGGTAAGTCACTATAATGTCTCCTAGTGTTGTCTGTGTAATTAAAACCTGCAAGAAAATAATTTCTGCAGAGGACCCTATTATTGGCTGCTGGCTGTGTGACAATATTGTGCACGCCAAGTGCGTTGATTGCACAGGCCGCATGGCTGATAATATTACTAAAAACATTGGATTGCGCTACTGCTGTGAAGCTTGTCGCGATGTTGAAAGGGAAATGATGTTATTTATGCTGCAAACCAAAAATGGTTTTACGGAGCTTCTTGTTAGTTTTAGTAAAACTAATGAGGGGCTCCTGGAGCTGGAGTCCCAGTTTAATGGCCTTAAGCTATTAAATGAGTCCCCTAAGCGCAAAAAAACCACGGTTGGCACACCGCATTTGGGCGGATCCCAACAACTCGCTACGAGTTCTCAACAGCTGACTCCCTCGGCACAGCCCCCGACTCCAATATATCTAACCCCAATGATATTAAGGTCGGGGGCGAGAAAAGATTCGGCCTCCGAATGTGTCGCGGGAGGGGCAGCGCCTCCAGTTATATCCGTCGTGTCCGCTGAGGGGTCACAATCAATGACCTCACAAAACTCCACCCAGAAAACTCCCCAGGGTATCAGGCCTGGAATACCGGCCGATATTGGTACTACAAAAGTAGTACCAAAAGCCTTAATAGCTATGTGCCATCTAAGTCGTCCGCTTCAAAAAACTAACCAATTCTCTCCTTCTTTCCTATCAGAATGCAAGAGGCTTACGTAGTAAGCTTCCCAAATTGTATTCTGATAGTCTTTCATATGCATCCCAGGTGATTGTGTTCACACATCTGGTTAAAGCCGGAGATTCTAAGCTCAGCATTTTTTCCCTGTGTACACAACGTACAGGCTTGATCGGCTTTCCAGGCGAGGGGGCGGTGTCCTCATTGCGGTTGACTCCAACCTCAGGTCTGAACTATTAACTTTCGCGGAATGCAGCGATGTTGAATTCCTCTGTGTGAACTATCATTTACACTTGTCGTTGTCGGACGTGCCTTTTATCGCTCCACCTTCATACAAAGTTTTCCCAGTGAAAATCTATCCCATTAAGCCCAAATTTTTGGCAATCGTTCTGTGAATCCGTGATCTATATCAATTGGAAACAATCGATTCGTTTTAATCAAAGCCAGTGACTTTAATCTCCAAAACTATACTCAGTTTCTAATAACTTTTGCATTACGCTTTGCTGCCCCGTCCTTCTTGTGCATTAAGTTTACCGCTTACAATTGCACCTTGTGTTTGTTGTTGCTGCTGAGCATTGCGTTTCGCCGTTTACCATTGCACCGTGTGGTTGTTGCTGTTGCTGGGCAACTACATGCTCTTGTAATTTTTCGGAGCTTAGACAAAAGCTTTTAGTCGCGCTCTTCGCTTTCTGTTTTGTTCCGTTTGTCACCGCGAAATATTTATTTTAATTTCTCAACCTGTTTACCAATATCTTGAGTTTGTGCTGCCCTTACACTTATTTGATCCGAACTTTTTTTTTCTGTTCAAAATAAAATGAGTTCCTGCTGCTTCGCCGCTTGCACGCATGGTCGCAAAATTACCTTGCGGCAGACTACTGTTTGTTGTTGGCTCTGCGACAATGTAGCACACCCTGTATGCGCCGATTTGGGGCATTCTGGCGAGCGAATTGCGGATCGGGTTCGCACTCATGTCGGTTTAGATTGGACATGCCCGAGCTGCATTCACATCAAAACGGAGATGAGAGCATTCATGAGGCAGACTCACCTGGAGTTTCAGTCTCTTGCGGCCAGTTTCAAGGACCTACTAAATCGCTTTCAAACTACGGAATCCCATTTTAAAGCGTTGAAACTGATAAGTGACTCACCAAACATACAGAGATATAAAAGCACTAATAACGACTTACAAGTTACAGACCCTGCAACACCCCTTTTGCTGTTTAGCCCGGGAATTGGAACCGTAGCCGTAGCTGACGGCTCTTAAGATCAACTTGTAGCGTTAGGAAAACATTATAAAATAAATTGAAATTGAAATTGATAAAAAAATTCAAGACTAACCGACTCCAGCATGTCCCCTAGTCTGGAACCAATAAACGATGCCCAACCGTCAACGTCTCAAGTCGCTGCATCTAAAAACGCTTCGGTCGCATCCGCTCAATCGGCTGCAACTTCGGATACTACCAACGCACCCAATTCGGTTTACCCCAACCCCGGGTTACCTCCGACAGTCACAATTTCGGCACCATCACCTGGACCACGGAATTCCAATTCAGTAATAACTGAAGTGGCTCCTAGGAGACCGGCACCTTTAGCTGGTGTTGCCCGCAAAAAGTTCGTGTTTGTCACCAGGCTCAATCCAGACGCTTCTGAGACCGACGTTAAGACCCATTTGAGTAGCAAATTGAATGTTTCTGGCACCGAATTTTCTGTCTCCAAGTTCAATTTTAAACAAAGACGTGATATATCTTCGTTTAAAATTGGACTTTCTGATGTTCTCCCTGATAAGGTCCTTGATATTTCGGTATGGCCGGATCATGCTATTGTTCACGAGTATGTAAACAAAACAAATCCTCAGGCTCGCGGGCCTCAGACTCCTTCACTTTGGGCTTCAAAAAACTAAGCGACTCATTTTCCCTACACTACCAAAACGTTCGTAGTTTACTCGGCAAACGGAGTAAACTGCATGTCAATAGTGTCTCCTTTGATGCCAATGCTGGCAATTACATTTACGACATTTTTGCTGGCAATTATGTTATCTATAGATGCGATCGAGCATCACGTATCGGCGGCGGCGTCCTTATTGACATTAAGTCAGAGTTAGACTCTGAACCTATTCCGATAACGGGCATGGAGTGCATGTTAGAGTTTGTGGCTGTTCGAATTAAGGTTCACGATTTTTTTGTATATGTCTCATGCTCGTATATTCCACCTAGGTCCGATAATAACATATACCTACAGCATTTAGCTCTAATTCAGGGTATTCACTCAACCATTGGGGATAATGACCATCTTATTGTTATGGGTGATTTCAATTTGCCTGCCATTTCTTGGCTGCCCTCAGCTGAGTCGAACATTTTGTTCCCACTGTACCCCATGATCTGGTACATGGTCTAATTGACCTTTCATTGGGACAATTGAATGCTGTGAGGAACTGCTCTGGTAACATCTTAGATCTTATTTTCGCCTCCGAGTTTGCAAATGCCTACGTCTCTAGAATTGACCCTCTCCAGCCCCGAAGACGCGTATCACCCCACACTTCAGATCCTTTTAGAAGCCTCAGCTCCGTTATTGCCTTGTCCTGAAGTCGAGCCAGCAACTTTTCGTTGCTTTCGCAAAGCCAATTTCACTGAAATGAATGCTTATTTATCCTCTGTGGACTGGTCCTTTATGGATTTACCTGAAAGCCCATCTAGCATTGTAGAACGGTTCTACCGTATACTGGAATCGGTTTTCGAGATGTATGTGCCTTCATTTTCCTCATCCACCGTTTCTCATAAGCCCCCCTGGTTCTCTCGTAGACTCTCCTATCTAAAAAACTACAAGTCCAGGCTTTTTAAGAAATATAAAAGAACTAGGCTGATGCTCAAACTGATGTCATTTTTACAATTCCGAATGCTACAAAAATTACCTGATTCGTTGTAAAAATGAGTTCCAAGATAACCCTAAGCAGTTCTATGCGTTCGTTAATTCGAAACGTAAATCACAACAATTTCCATCTTGTCTTCATTATAATTCTATTTTCGCCTCCAAGGAGTCCGATATTGCAAATTTATTTGCAAACTTCTTCCAATCTACATACTCATCCGTACGTTTCGACACAACCTCATCCTATCCTTATTCTCTTCCACACTCTTATTCTATTTTTATGCCACTGATTAGTGAAGATGATGTCCTTGGAAATCTTCTGACTATTAAGTCTTCTTTCTCCTCTGGTCCAGATTTGGTACCAAGCTGCGTTCTAAAACATTGTGCTAAAGCTTTGAGTAAGCCACTGTCAAAACTTTTCAAATATCACTTCAGAATTCGTTTTTCCTGACGTTTGGAAGGAATCTTTTATCATTCCGCTTCATAAAAGGGAAGTAAAGCTAACATTGAAAACTACAGAGGGATGGCAAAACTTAGCGCGATTCCCAAGTTATTCGAGTTATAAATTACTGCTCAGCTACAGCACCAATGCAGCTCGATAATGTCCTCCTCGCAGCACGGCTTTATGAAACGTAGATCAACGTCTACAAACCTTCTTGAATTTGTTGCAGTTATAAGAAACGCTCTTAAAACTAATGCTCAAACTGATGTCATTTTACAGACTTTAGTAAGGCTTTCGACTCCGTGAACCACCAGTTACTGTTAAATAAACTTGTTCTCTCAGGATTCCCTATCTCTTTGACCAAGTGGATTTCGACTTATTTAACTAACAGAACGCAGAGGGTAGCCTTCAAGAGTTCTTTCTCAAACCTTGTCTTTGTGACTTCTGGTGTTCCTCAAGGGAGCCATCATGGACCTCTGCTGTTTGGTCTCTTCTTAAATGATCTGCCTCAGGTAGTTCACCATTCACACGTGATGATGTATGCGGATGACGTAAAACTTTGTTTGCCACTTACAAAGTCTGACTCCCATACACTCTTACAATCAGACTTGAATAACCTGCAGTCTTGGTGCGTCCAGAATTTGCTGTTCCTGAACAACTCTAAGTGTAGCTGCATGTCCTTTTATAGAAGAAACCTTTTCCTGGCAAATTATTTTATAGGGTCGTGTGAGCTAGATCGCATCTATTCGGTGACTGATCTCGGAATTTTATTTAACCACAGCCTTAACTTCTCCGATCACATTGGCATCATTGTAGGGAAAGCGGAAGGAGTCCTCGCCTTTGTCAAGCGATGGTCTAAGGAGTTTGAGGATCCTTACACAACTAAGCTCTTGAATATTTCATTGGTTCGCCCGATTCTGGAATATTGCTCGTGTGTATGGTCGCCTCAATACGCAAAATATCAGGACCTTATCGAATCGGTACAGAAGCAGTTCCTTTTGTTTGCCTTACGGGGATTAAACTGTGAACCACATCGTCACCTACCATCCTACGTTGACAGACTGCGCCTGTTAAACCTGCCCTCGCTTAAGGACCGGCGGACCTGCCATGGAGTGGTGTTTGTACACAAATTGGTCACAGGACACATCAGCTCGCCTTACCTTCTAGGCCAAATCTCCTTCACCGTACCTACAAGGCCGTCGCGCAATTTTCGCCCCTTTGCCTTGCAGTTTTGCAAAAGGAACTACGAGGTCCATGATCCCTTTCGCGTTTTATGTTCGTCCTATAATGATCTGTATTTTTTGTTATATGTTGAGATGTCCCTTGAGTCCAATGTTAACAATAACACACCTGTCCTTGCCTCCGCCCACCTGATGTGAGTCGGAGCACATCTTTAAAAATTACTCCAAAATTGGGCGGAGGTACATTTTTACTAGCAGATATTTGCTATTACAATAAATAAATAAATGGTTGTTTTACTTTTATTACATGTTTCTACAATCCTCCCTTGTCAGAACTTCCTTTTTATTGGAACCACCTTTCCGCTATTCAGGCGGTCTCCAATAGACTTTCAGATAGGGACCATTTAGTAGTGCTAGGTGATTTTAACATTCCTTGGGCTATTTGGTCCACAAATGAGTCCTCAAACACCCTTTTGACTACAGCACGTCACGACTTTATTGATGGCTTGTTTGACTTGCTAGATCGCTTGCTCGATCTCAGCTTGGTCTCTGATCCGGCAAGAGTCAGTTTAGGTAGGGTCCCGCCCTTGACGCAACCCGAAGATCCATACCATCCCACTTTCGATGTGACTATCGATATTGGGACTACTATGGAGAATAAGTCTGATCAGCCAGCTAAGAAAGTCCACTGCTTTCGCAAAGCGGATTTTTGACGGCTGAATAAGTTTATACACGACTCTGATTGGTCCGATCTCTACATGTGCACTGACATGGTTGATGCCATGGATATGTTTTACAATGCCAAGAACTCCTTTTTTACCGAATGTGTTCCATTCTTACTATTTAGCGGCTCGGTCTAAGTTCACCGTGCTTAACGCGCAGTGTTATATAAATTATTTAATAATTTTGTCAACACTTAACGTAAGCCTATTACACATCCTTCCTCGCTTTCATTTGAAAATACGACAGCAAACAATGATCAGTTTTTTCAAACTACTTATTCTTCGTCATCCGATTCATACCAGACCTATTCTTATAGCATGCCCAAATCAAACCTAATCTTCAGTCCTAGCTTAAACGAAAGCTCCCTTCTTTTGGATCTTCAACGTGTCAAGCCGGTTTACTCGCCAAGTCCCGATAGAGTACCAGGCGGTGTGCTTAGGTATTGTGCCGAGTCCCTGTGCAGTTCCCTCCTAAAATTGTTTACCTTATCCTTAGAAACTTCCCAATTTCCCCTTATTTGGAAGGAATCATTCGTGATTCCTCTCCACAAAAAAGGTAGCAAAGTGGATGCTAACAACTACAGAGGAATCTCTAAGTTGTCAGCCATCCCAAATCTTTTCGAAAAGGTAATTACTCCCCATTTGCAGCACCTGTGTAGATCAGTAATTTCTCTATGCCAACATGGATTTATTAAACGAAGATCAACGACTACTAACCTTCTGGAGCTCACTTTTTTCATTATAAGGGGCTTCCACAACATTTGCAGACAGATGAGATCTGTACTGATTTCAGTAAAGCATTTTACTCCGTTAATCATTCCCTTCTTGTTAGGAAACTCGACTTAATGGGTTTCCCTGTTGATCTTCTTAGGTGGATCTCAAGTTTTCTGAATGGCAGAACGTTAAAGGTCCTCTTTAAAAACAACTGGTCGAATGTTTTCCGTGTTACCTCTGGTGTTCCGCAAGGGAGCCACCTGGGTCCCTTACTTTTTACATTATTTAATAACGACCTGCCCAAAGTCTTGACTAACTCCAGAGTACTCATGTACGCTGACGATGTTAAAATTTGTGTGCAATACAAGGACAGCGCTTGCCAGTCGGATTTACAAACAGATCTTAATAACTTTCAAACATGGTGCAATGCAAACTTATTAATTGAAATTGCTCCAGATGCAAGCTGATGACATTCTCACGTGTCTCTCCCATGCTTGTGACTTATACGCTGAACTGCTGCTCTTTGGAAAGGATCACTCTAGTTGACGATTTGGGTATCCGCCTAGATCATAAGCTGGAGTTTATTGATCATATTTCGTGCATTGTAAATAAAGCCAGGGGTGTGCTTGGATTTATTAAACGGTAGTCGAAGGAATTCGATAACCCCTACGTAACGAAAAATTTATACACTTCCTTAGTTCGTCCTTTGCAAACCGTAGAACGATTTTAGGCATTGTCATTATATTTAATCTGATCCGTGGTGACGTGGAAAGCAGCGATCCACGTACCATGTAGAACCACAAGATCCTACCTGCCTTTAGTTTTGCACCAATGCAGAAAATCGTATGAAATGCATGAACCCTTTAGAGTATTATGTGCAAATTATAATGATTTATACAAAATTACCTCATCTGTAGATAGCCTTCCTAAACTAAAAACATGAATCTTAACCCACTTAGTACACATGCAACATAGCAATCGAGCTGTTTATAGTTTATATTTCCTCGCATTCTTTTACCTATACTTTTCTCTCGCGCCTATTAACACCTAACCCTAACAAGCACGGGCTTGGTTTTAAAGGGCCACTTGAGTGTACTGACCGTAGTGCATCATCAACGTCCAAGTATATCTAATAGCTGACATTGATATGATCTGGCCAAGTTTGTCGATTTTCGTTTTTCTTAAAGATATCGGAATAAACTTAGTAAATGACGTTTTAAATTAATTAAAGGCAAACATTTAAAAATTTAATTGAAGTCGGACCTCTATATCTTATAGCTGAACGATTTATCAAAATAAGCCGCTTTTCGTTGTTTTTAAAGATTTCGGATTAAAACGACATATAAAATTCCTTATTTTTATTTTATTTATTATCGGTTTGCCAATGCTAGCTTTCTTTCTTGTTTTTATTTTATTTATTATTAGCAAGGGTATATAAACATCGGCTTGCCGAAGTTACCTCTTTTCCTTATTATAAATATTTGTTTTTACCGGTTTTATTAAGATCGGACAATTATATCATATAGCTGCAATAGAAACGATCGGTTGATTTATATGAACATGTAAAATTTTACATTTAAAATGTAAAATGTGTAAGTAAATGTAATAACTTCATCACGGTTTGATGTTCGCGTGTCGTCGTTTACCCTCCTTTGTCCCGGCTGTTGAAGCCTATCACTTGAATCCTTCACATTTGGATGTTCTTTTGCTTCCCCTTCCGGCTTAAGGGTGGGCTCGCCACTCCTGTCCAGTCTTAATGTACTTAAATTTGACAATGACTGGAGACACGAAATCAATGATTTGGAATGGTCCTCCGAACCTTGGCGATAGCTTCGCAGCAAATCCTTCCACTGCATTTGACAAGTGGTGTTACTTGGCCCACACCACTTGTCCAACTACTGGTGTCCAGTGTCTTCTCCGCAAATTGTAGCACCTAGCCTGGTCCTCCGCCATTTCCAGATTTCTTCGCACGATCCCGAAGACTACTCTCAAGTCCTTCGCGAGATCCGTTGGATCCTGCAGCGGCCTTCCAGTTCCCATTGTAGCCTCATCATACACGGCTTTCGGGAGTCTGGGTTCTCTTCCCTAGGTAAGATATGCTGGGGAATATCCGATGGATTCATGCGTACTTGAATTTACTGCCAGTGTTATCTCTGGCAGCAAGTCATACCATTTTCTCTAATTTCCTTCCGCATACTGTGCAATCATCGTTCAATTGCCTCTCTCCGTTGGATATTCCTAGGTCGTATACGGGGCCGTGAACTGGTGACGTACTTCCATGTCCTCCAGGAAATTTTTCAACGTTCTGCTTGTGAATTGTGTCCCGTTGTCTGCAATGAGGACTTTAGGAACCCCGTATCGCGCTAGGATTCCCTCTCCCCACTTTGAAAACCTATCAATGAACACAAGCAGCATCGTGTTTTCGTGTATGGATCTTGGAAGTGGTCCCACATATTTCGCACAAACTGTGGACCATGGTTCCTCCGGGATTTGTGTTAGCATCTTTCCAGTTGCTTGTAGTTGGCTGGCCTTGAAACGCTGACACGTCTCACACTTCCGCACGTACAATCGTACGTCTCGCTCCATCCCTGGCCAGAAGTAGCTTGTCGCAATCTTGGCTATGGTTTTCCGGCTTCTGTGTGTCCTGCTGTCGGTGCATCATGATTTTCCTTCAAGATCATTTTTTTAATTTCCATGCGGCCACGTCTTCATGTCCAGCCCTGTGAGGGATGTTTCGGTACAGACCTCCCGCTTCCCACAAATAATCCGGGAACTTTTGTGGATGAGCCTTCATTTCCATCAGCTTTTCCTGGGTCGATGCACAGGTTTTATACTCCTCCAAGCTGAAGTGCTGGCCGCGGCCAACCATGAGGCAGGCTTCCGGTTCCAACGGTTGCCGTAAAAGGGCGTTCGCCACCGTATTTAGTTTCCCACGAGGATATATGATGTCGGACTCATATTGCTGCAACTCTGGTGTTGTGTTAGGACCGCTCCTATCCCCACATTACTAGCATCCGTTTGAAGCACAAATTTCTTGTCAAAATCAGGACATGTCAATAGTGGTGCTTCTTTCAGGCTCTCTTTCATGTCCTCAAATGCCTTTAGCTGCTTACCTCCCAATGCCATTTAACGCCCTTGTTCAACAATCCTGTTAACGGGTTGATTTTGGATGCAAAGTCCGGAACGAAATGCCGGGACCTCGATGCAACTCCTGAAAACCTGCGCAACCCTTTGGCATCCGCTGGCGGTGCTAGTTCTCCGATGGCTGCCACCTTATCAGGATCCGTACGGATCCCTTAATCCATCACGAGATGCCCGAGGTATTTCAGCTCCTTTTTGATGAACTTGCACATTTCGACGTTGATCTTTGCTTTTCTCAGCCGTCGGAACCCCTCTTAAAGGTTTCTCTTGTGTTCTTGTGTCCGATGACGATGATGTCATCCAAATATGCAAAGGAAAGTGGTTCCATATTAGGCCCGATAACGCTGTATAGTGCTTGCTGAAACGTTGCCGGTGCTGAATGCAACCCGAAAGGCATAACTTCCACTGATACAGACCCGTCCCGGGACTGTAAACGCCGTTAATGGTCTACTTCACTCCTCTATATGTATCTGCCAGTATCCATATTATCATTTTCCATTTTCCAAACTACTGATGTATTTGACCTTGGGGTATGCGTCTGGGATAGATTTGGCATTTAACTGCCTAAAATCCACGGATAAACTCCATTTGCCTGTCTTCTTCTGCACCATGACGATTTGGGCGCTATGAGGGCTACTCGAAGGCTCAATACATCCTTGTTTGAGAAGTTCATCAATCTCTTTGTCAATGGTGGCTCTCATCCCTGGATTTTTATGAAAATTTCTTTATCTTATTATTTGTTTACTCTTTTACTAAAGATGAGAATATTAAATAGCGTTATTCACAGTGTTATTCTTGGAAAAGGGAGAAAAAATTAAATAAAAATTTCTGTCTCGAACCCTGGCAACGACAAGCAGTATGGGCAGAATGCCTCCCAAAATACAGTCAATATGATCCTTAAATTTAATTATAGTTATTAATTACAGTAGTTAAAGTGGTAGATCTTGAGATATCGTGAACACCAGTTTGGAAAACGTAGTTTCGAGAAAAACACAAAAGCGCTCACTACAAATCGCTATAGCTTCCAAACTATTTTGTGTTGGGATGTGAACAAAATCTTAAACTAATCTGAAAAGTGAAACAAATTTTTATAGACCAAACAAGTGGGAAAGCTACAGTCGAGTGTGACCGACTGTGAGATACCCGGTACCCAAAGCATTGTGGGTGAAATTAAATAGCACATTAACATGGAAAAAAGAAAATGTTGACAAAAGAAGACAAATGTTGCTGGAAACTTGTTAAGCAACACCCAAAAAAAACAAATGTTGCTGGGGACATGTTAAGCAACACGCACTGGCACTCTGTTCTCTCTCAAAAGCTAAGTGCTCAGACACGCGAAATTGTTCGTAAGCAGTGCAATAGAGCGAGAGTGTGACTATTGACAAACGGACATGGCTAAATCTACTCGGCTGGTGACGCTGATCAAGAATATATATACTTTATAGGGTCGGAGATTTCTCCTTCTGCCAGAGTGGCGTAACCCCTTAACAAACAAGTAAAAAAGCTACAGTGGAGAGTGCACGACTGCGAGATACCCGGTACCCAAACGTTTGACGGTTTAAATACTTCTTAACAAGAGCTATTGTCAATTAAAGCTATTCGTAATGAAAATTACGTTTAACTAATAAAATAAGCTAATATATTCGGGAATACGACCACGCACCAACCTCGACCGCAGTCAACGAATGAAAAAAAATGGCGCGAGCTTAAAAAATGCTGTGCGATCTCATCTCTTTACACACTCTTGTTTTGTGCATCTCTATTACAATAAACATATTGCCTTCTTATTGAAAAAGTGTGGAAGCTATTAGAATTATTAATCGCTGTCTATTACGCAACATAAAGCATAGCCCAGACATCTAAGCGATGGGTAAGCGTTTTTTATGCAAGAAAGTTCTAAATTCTAAGCCCGCCCATGCCAAAAAATTTTTTTACATTCAGATTCTTATTCATTACTTTTTCCTCTTTTTTTAAATAATACGTTTTATATCAGTTTGGCAAAGTTGGGTTATAATAGTGAATTTTGTTATTTTTTGTTATTTCTTGGTCACACTCGTTCCTTTCTGTAGTTTGGCGGATTTTTTTTGGTCAGCAATCGATCTTTTTTCTCTTTCACACACACTTGATTTGTGTATCTTTATTACAATAAACAAACTGCCTTCTGGATTGAACAAGTGTGGAGGCTATTAAAAGTAACAATCGCTGTCTATTGCTTAATATGGAGCAAAGCCCAGGCCGTTAAACGATGGGCAATCGTTTTTTATGCAAGAAAGTTCTGAGTTCTAATCCCGCTCATGCCAAATTTTTTTTTTTTTATATTATTATATCAGATTCTTTTTTCTTTGTTCTGTTTATTCAATTAATAATATTATATCAGTTCGGCAAACTTGGGTTATAAAAGTGAATTTTGTTATTTTTTTTCATTTCTTGGTCACGCTCGTTCTTTTCTGTAGATTGGTTCAATTTTTTTGGTTAACAGTCGATCTCTTTTCTCGTTCACACACACTTCTCTATTACAATAAAAAGCATCCTTTCATTAAAAAAAAATGTACAAGCTATTAGATGTTGACAATCGCTGGCAATTTTATTTCAGGTCTGCCAAAATTAGGTTAACAGTTGTTAAATCATACTTAGCATGAAAATGAAATATAAGTAGTGGCCCAGTTGTCTAAGCAGCCGATGCATTTACGTGTTGCAAAATTCGCCCGAGCTCAATTCCACAGAAAACCAAAATATTTTTTTTTTGTATTTATTCTAAATTTTTTTTCTAGTTGTTCTCAGGGTATAATAACAAAGGAAAAAGGAAACAGTGCATTATTGCTTATATCTCCTATCATCCGTCCTTTTATTATTAGCTATATTTTTAAGTTAATCTCTGTAAGCAAGAAAAATATGAGAGAGACGTTGCCGTTGTCGGACGTGTATTCTTTCGCTCTACCTTCTGATCAAGTTTTCTATACGCTTAAAGTCAGATAATATAGTTACATAATTTCCAGCAAAACAATTATACATTCGTTTTGCTGCTCATTCGTTTGCTTACGGTTACTGCAATTGCTTACATCGCGTGGTTGTTGTTGCACTTGTTCTCTTTTTGTGCCGTGAACATTCAAGCGCACCAAAGAAGAAAAAGCTCTATCTAAGCAGACCTTTTTTTTTTGTTTCCGCATTTTATTGTTTTCCAATCGCGCATTAAAAAATGAAAACACTTAAACGCCTATTGTTGCACTTGTTCTCTTTTTGTGCCGTGAACAGTCATACGCGCCAAAGAAGAAAAAGCTCTATCCTAGCAGAGCTTTTTTTTCCGCTTTTTAATGTTTTCCAATCGCGCATTATAAAATGAAAACACTTAAATGCCTAATCATAAACAATGACCGACTGCTGCATCGCTTCAAGCCAACTCAATGGCAAAATAGCAACTAAGCG
This sequence comes from Drosophila triauraria, assembly GCA_014170255.2. Taxonomy (NCBI): domain Eukaryota; kingdom Metazoa; phylum Arthropoda; class Insecta; order Diptera; family Drosophilidae; genus Drosophila; species Drosophila triauraria. The sequence goes on along the minus strand of CM024336.1, from coordinate 33,954,846 downwards.
GCCTGGAGCTTGTTTCTGGCTGTGCGAAAACATCGCGCACGCGAAGTGTTCAGGCTTTGGGCATAATGCTGCCCTTGTTGCTGATCGTACAAGAACCAATAAAAACCTGGATTGGACATGCCCTAGCTGCCAAAACATCAAAGTCGACATAATGGCTTTCATAAGACAGACTGATCTTGAGTTTCAGTTCTTATGCGCTGGATTTAACGACCTTTTAAGTCGCTCTGAAAGTCGGAAATGATTTTTAAGGACCGAAAACTGTTAAGTGACTTAAAAAAAATATTACCCAAGCCCACATCGTCTAATGCGTTGTTACAAGTTCCAGGCCTTTCTTCTCTTATCTTTCTGCTCAGCCCTGCCGCTGATTATTTCTCTTGTGATAAAGGCGATATCCAAGCTGCTGATGCTACCCCTAGATCTACTGTATCCAGGTCACCACTGTTCCCAGAATCCAAATCGCAGGCGGCTACTAAAAATAGTATGGACTCAGTATCTGCTACTTCTGGTCGTCAACCAAGCACAACCCCTGTGGCCACCTCTGGATTCACTGATTCCAGGTCACCACTGATCCATGAATCTATATCTCAGGAGAGTACTACTAATAATATGGACTCGGGATCTGTTGGTGCTAGTTGTGAACCCAGATCAACTCCGGTGGCACATCCCAAAGTACGAGTGTCACGCTCTGCAAACGTTCTAAGCCAGGCCCACGCAAAGCCCATATCGGGCATCGATCGCCAAAAACCAAACGAAATTTTTGGAATTGCTCCTCCTAAAACAATCTTTACCTCGAGATTAAGTCCGGACGCGACACCTAACGATTTAAAAACGCACTTGAGCAACAGTTTAAATGCTTCTGTCACTGATTTCGTCACTAAGTTCAACTTCAATTATAATACTTATCGTTGGGATCGCTCTAACCGCACACGAGGCGCATACTAATTGCTGTTAAATCGACCCTTCCGTCTGATCTTATTACACTTAATGTGGATGATAATATCGAATTTGTTTCTGTTCGTATTTCTCTACATAATGGGATCTTTCTTTAAATCAAGTTTTGTTAACTCAGTTGTTAATTCAAGTGGCAAACTTCTTGATGTCGTCTTCGCTTCTGGTTTTTCCAAACCATGTGTATCTAGGATTTAACCACTTTCAACAGCCGAGGAACGTTATCATCCTACTCTCGAAATCTATTTCGAAATATCTTTATCATCATTACCTCCAGCTGATAACGGACCTAGATCCGCTCGCTTATTCAGGAAAACCAACTTCGCTGAACTAAATCACTACCATAAAGAATCTGATTGGTCCTTTCTCGATTCTGCTTCCGAAACCTCAATTTTGCTAGTTTCTACAGTCTGCTTAATTCAGCTCTAGACTTGTTTGTTCCGTTTTCAAATTCTGTGGTGACTTCAAGCAAGCCCCCTTGGTTTACTCGTCAACTCACATATTTTAAGAAAATAGACGCTTTAAAAAATTTAAGAGTTTTGGATCAGACATTGACTATTCAAACTATTTACTTGCAAAGGCAATCTTTATTGAACATAATTCGGAGTGCTATCAAAACTATATATTCCGATGTTAAACTGAACTTGTTAGAACCTCCAAAAAAGAAGTCTACATTCGTTGAGTTGATATTTCAAACTGAATTTATTTTTGAACGATATTTGCCTTATATAGAACATTTGGACTCTTATCTATGGTCTACGCAGAGACCGCACATTTGCTTGTCTGAGCGGGGAAGTCTTATCCATTGCTCCCCCGTGGAGCGACCTTTTGTACAGCATGGAAAATTCCTAAGTGATATTTTTGGATTCCTCAAGATAACAATTGGTATTTCTAAATTTATCATGTGAGGCAAACAATATGATCTTAAATACAATCTCATGTTCATGTATGAACATTCTGCAAAGGGCCAGGAAGAATTATGGCTTGAATGCGTCTTGATACTTTAATTCGTCTTATTAAATATAAAATTAAAATTAACATGATTATTAATCCTAAGATTAATGCCGCGTGGCCTGAGATATGGTGAAAATTCAATCCTTTTAATTCATAATTATTTTCTTTTATTTCTTTTATTTCCTTTCTTAATTTTCTAATTTCTTCATCATGGTTAATTACCGGTAATGTTAATGGATTCCAAACAATACTTGGAACCTGACTTATATTACTTACATAAGAGACTGCTATAGGCTCATAACTTTCTGATTTAATGCTATTATAAGCTATTAATATTTTATCATCTGTTCTTATAGTGCAGCCAGATATTATAGTGAGAATTCCTTGCTCAGGAAGATCAATTATTTCTTGTGGAAGATTATTACATTGTATCCTAGCCTTTGTTGTTTCTGGAACCTTAAATAGCCAACTACCTTTCTTTTGCAACTCAACCCAGTAAGAATTTTTCTGGGTCGCCTTTTTATAAACACAATTGGATTGACTATTTGGTTTAAAGAGAGTAATCTCGCATGTATTATCATTCACGTTGCTCCAAGGCCAGTTTCCTTCACATATTACGTTATTAGCTTTCCATTTTTGACACTTATTTAAAGTAGCTTCCGTCATCAGATGATAGGAATCAATTTAAAAATTGTAAATTAAATACTTAGAATTCAACTCTGCAATAATTACATCATTCTTATTTTTCACTGGTATTGGAATTACTCTAAACAGATGGGAGGGGTGTCTTCCAAATAACGGAATTTTTACATTCAAAATTAGCTTATTATCCACAAAAATTCCCTTAGCTGTTAATGACGTATAAATGTCCTTTAACTCTGTTCCTGTTCTTTTACCTGGTAGTACTAAAGTTTCTAGTAATGCATCTTTATTTCTCGGTTTTCAGTTGCATAGGTTTCAATATATTTGGATTTAATCTACTCCTGCTTGAACCTTTTCGCACTCCTCAATTAAAGAACTTAGCTGCTTAGTTACCATAAAAAAATTAATTGACTCTTTATAAACATAGTAACTTTCTTTCAAAACATGAGTTATATTTTCTACTCTAGCATTCATGCTTCTTAAATTTGCGTTAACATCATCTGTTGTTCTTTTAAGGATATTTAATGTTGACTCTACAACAGATGTTTGCTTTTTTACTAATTCTGCAGTATTGTGCTGATTCTCTAGCAGGGTTTTCATGTTACCCTCTAAATTTTTCCTGTCTTCAGCGTCCATTATACCAAACAGCAGTATGTGATAGAGAGAACCCATAAACTCAAATGGAGCTCGCTTAAATCTCCTTCTATCTTGGGTCATGAAAAGTTTATTATTTTCTTGTAAATCTGTAATCTGTCGTTGATTGTTATCAAGAACTGTCGTACATTGATCTTCAAAACCATGAAGTCTTTCACATACCACTCTCATTTTATCAATTAAAAGCCTTCCCCTTTTTATCATTTCGAAGTAGGGATCCATGTCGTAATACACAATTAGATCCCAAGATGATGCAATGACCTCCACGTTTCCCATCGGATCTAAATAAATTTACGTTGTGTTGTCCAGTTTTTCGATCAACCACTTTTGTTGCCCTTGTGCAGGTAAACCTGCATTAGACACTTGGCAGAATAACGATAGGATTAACATTATTGCCATTAATCCAAGCTTATGAATTCCAGGGCTATTTCGAGTCACCCTTGTCGGTCTCAGGGAACTAGGTGATTCGCTTTCTTCGGCCTCAATTCCACTTAAAGGGCAAACTTTCGTAATAGGTTTTAAGACCGAACCATCCTGAAGTTTTACTTTTACTACTCTGACTCGGTCGTCTTTTCCTTTATGTACCTCTTCTACCTTTCCCAAGGGCCATCTAGCGGGGTGACAATTTTCATCTTTTAGTAACACGATTTGACCTTTATTAATATTTTGCACCCCTATTTTCCATTTATTTCTTTGTTGAAGAGTGTTTAAATAGTCATTCTTCCATTTATTCCAAAATTCCCGTTTCATTTTCTGAATTAGTTTCCATCTATCTAAATTTCCAAGCTTATCCTCTGTAATTGTTTCAATAGGTCCTAAAGTGGGCCTTCCTATCAGAAAATGACCTGGTGTTAAAACTTCCAAATCGTCAATGTCAGTACTGGCTGTATACAAAGGTCTGGAGTTTAATACCGCTTCAATTTGGCATAATAGAGTTGCCATCTCTTCATAAGTTAAACTATAATCACCTATTATTCTTTTTAGGTGATATTTTACCGATTTTACCCCCGCCTCCCAAATACCTCCAAAATGAGGTCCTGCTGGGGGGATAAAATGCCATTCAATTTGTTCGTTTTCTAATATGGGAATTAGTTTCGTATTTTCGTTTAGTACTTTCTGTAAATCTTCATCCAATTTGCTGGCGGCCCCCCAAAATTTGTCCCATTATCAGAAAATATTTTCGCACACTTTCCTCTTCTGGAAAAGAATCTTCTTAGCGCAGCCAAAAAGGCATCTGAAGTCAAATCACTAACAACTTCTAAATGGATAGCCTTTGTTGCCAAGCAAACAAATACCGCAATGTAACCCTTATAAGATTTTTGGCCTCTATTTTTTGAGCATCTTATTTGATATGGGCCAGCATAGTCCACCCCAGTATTTAAAAACGGGTGGGCCATCGTAATTCGATGCCTTGGTAAATTTCCCATAATTTGTTCTGCCGTAATTTGCCTGTATCTTGCACATTTGACACACTGTCTAAGATATTGCTTCAAACTTTTCCTTAACCCAAATACCCAAAATTTTCTTTGCATATAGTTTCGCATCAGATTAGTTCCGCCGTGCAAGGTTTTTCTCTATGTGCCTTTTTAATTATAAGTGAAGTTAAATAGCACTTATTTAAAATTAACGGATGTTTAATATGAAATTCAGCGGTAGAGTTCTGTAATCTGCCTCCCACCCTTAATAGTCCGTCTTTATCTAAAAATGGATTTAGTCCTAATATTTTGCTCTTCATTCCGATATCTTTTGGCGCTTTAGGCAACTTATCTCAGAACTAAACTGAATTTCTTGTTGTTCTTTAATTATTAATACACTTGCTCTCCTTAGTTCCTTTACTGTTAGATAAGCGGGAATCGACTTCTTTTTAATTTTATTTCAATAAATCTTAAGGTATATGCAACAACTCTTTCTAATTTTCGCATACAGGAGTACCTTTCTATTAGTGATTGCATTAAGTTACCCGTTTTCTTTGTTAAGGTAGTACTGACAATAGTATTATCCGCTGGATCTTCTATTGGCCAGTCTTTCTCCGACTTGGCCAACCATTTAGGTCCGTTCCACCAAATTTCACAGTCTTTTAATTTTTCTGGTGTCACTCCCCATGATGCTACGTCTGCTGGGTTGTCTTCTGATTTAACATGTCTCCATTCGATCTCCATAAACTTTCTTATTTCGTCGGTTCGCCGTCGAACAAATTTGTCTTTATTATTCCCATTTTTAATCCAAGCAAGTGTGATCGTTGAATCACTCCAGGCTTATGCCTTCGCTTGACTTCCAATTGCTGTCCTAACTCTATCTATTAACTTTGAGAGAAGATGTGCAGCACAAAGTTCTAATTTGGGGATGGTTTTGCGATTTTTCTTTGGATTAACCTTGCTTTTGCTAGCTATGATCATTGAAGAGGATCCTACCTTAGCATATACAACGGCTGCGAATGCTTTTTCGGATGCATCAGAGAATCCATGAACTTGGACTGGTATTTTGTCTTGGGACTTAACCCACCGTGGGATTCTTATACTATCAAGAGAAGTTAAATTTTCTTTAAAGGAATTCCATTCATTGGCATCTGGATTCGATAAGTTCTGATCCCATTTTGCTCTGACAACCAAAGCTTTTGCATAAATAATTTTCCTACTATTGTTACTGGAGACAACCAGCCTAAGGGGTCATAAATTTTGCTAGTGTAGATAATACTGTTCGCTTATTAATTTTAGTACATGGTTCATTTTTAAAATTGAATTTAAACTCATCTTTAATTGGTTCCCATTGAAGCCCCAAGGTTTTAATTGATTCATTTTCTTGAATCTCTAATATTTTATTTTCTTCTTTGCTTTCCAGTGCTTCGATTATTTCGGAGACATTGGAAATCCATTTCTCTAAGGTTAAAGCCTACCTTTCCTAATTCAAAGGTTATATCTTCAACGTGTTTTTGGCTTCTTGTACGGAATAAGCACCTGTCATCAGGTCATCCATGTAAAAATCATTTTTAATTATGTCTTTTATTGACAAATTTTTGCATTGATTTGAAATTTCAGCAAGCACTCTTGTGGCTAAATAGGGTGCTGACGCTGTACCATAAGTCACAGTTGTTAACTTATAATCCTTTAATTTCTTACTTGGAGAGTCTCTCCAAATAATGTGCAAATATTGTTGATCTTCTTCATCAATTTTTATTTGCCTGTACATTTCTTCAATGTCCGCCGATACTACAAATGGCCATTTACGCCATTTGACGATGATATCAAAGATATCTTTTGGACTCTTGGTCCAACCCACATTATGTCATTTAGACTTTTGTTATTTGTAGTTTTCGCTGAGGCATCGAAAACTACCCTTAATTCTAGTTGTAAGGCTGGATTCTCTTACAACACCTTGATGGGGTAAATAATATTTTCCTTCTTTCTTGGTCTCTATCATATGTCCCAAGTTAATATATTCATGCATGAATTTTATATAATTTTGTTTAAGTTTTTCATTTTTATTTAATTTTCTTTCTAAGTTATAAAATCGCGCTATTGCTTGCGCTTTGGAGTCTCCTAATTCTTTATCATTTTTAAATGGAATTTTGACCACATATCTCCCATTTATATCTTTTTAGTGGTCTCTAAGAAATGTTTCTCACAAATTTCTTCCTAAATGTCATTGTTTTCATTTTCCATTTCCCAAAACCTCTCTAAATCTTCTACTTCCAAAGTAGTAGCCACAATTAATTCTGTACCTTTTGATTTTGTACAACCAGATACAATCCATCCGAATTCAGTGTTCTGTCCTAGCAGTCCGTCTATTTTGACTACTCCATTTTTTTACTATAAGTGGATATAAATCTACACCTATAATAATATCTACCCTACTTGATTTATTAAAGTTAGGGTCCGCTAACGTATATTCCATCCACTTTGACTTGTCCACGTCTAATGTATTGATTGGTAAAGCTTTCATTAGTTTTGGCAAAATGATCGCTTCAATGTTCAGAGGATTTTTGTATTATCGCGCAGTTTTATTCTTAAATTAACTTTATGTTTTGAAGTACAAGTGTCGGAACATGACACTCCACTTACTTCAGTGATAATTTTTCTACGTGATAAATTTAAGAATTGTGCAGCTTCTTCTGATATAATAGTGCATTGTGATCCACTGTCAATTAATGCTCTTAGGTTTTCATAACCACCCTTACTTGATTTTACCTTAACTAATGCTGTAGCTAGAAACGCTTGCTTTTTGTAACGCAAGTATTTACTCTTTCCCTTTTTCAGTTGGGACATGGAGCATAGTATTATGTGGTTTTTTGCAAATTGAACATAAATGTTCAGAATTACATCTACTAAAAGAACAATGCTTAAAACATCTATTGCACAAACGCTGTTTTCGGATAAATTCCCACGTTCTGTCGGACTCATTCCTCTAAACTTATAACAATTGGTTACAAAGTGCCCAACCATCTTACAGAGCAGACAGCCTTCTTTAACAGTGGTATTCACCACTTTTTATAAGGTTTCTTTTCATCATTTTGTGATGAGCTAAGAGAACTGAAACGTTGTTCTAAAAGTCCATTACATCGTTTAGTAATTGGATTTCTTTCGTTCTCTTTATATGCGTTTCATATAATTGAAGCGCATCCCTATTGAATTTTCGGATTATGATGTGTGCGAAAATCACATCAACATCCTCATTTAAATTGGCTTTTGACTTAATCAAATGAATTGATTCATTTATCGAGTCAATAACCATTTAATTTGCTTTGCTGAATCGTTGTCGAGAATGGGCAAATCGATCAAACGATTCAGCTGATCAGAGAATATTTTTCTTTTATTTTCATACCGCTTGGTTAATAGATCCCAAGCGGCATTATAATTCTCTGCCGAACCTGTTAGCAAGTGAGCCACCATACTCCTTGCTTCGCCTTTGAGAGCGGTTTTCAAATAATTAAATTTTAGAGATGTGCTCAGATCATCCCTCACATGAATTATTTCTTTGAATAATTCAGAAAATAAGTCCCACTCTTTTCCTTCTCCAGAAAAGGTGGGAACTTGTATTTTGGTAATACAGGAAGATCATCTAATCTATCCTTTACCAAGGCCCCATAATTACTTCCTGTTTTATTTTCGAAAGATTTCACCCTTTCATCTAGGATGGTTAAAATGTTTTTAACGTCAAATTCTAATTCTTCGACAGTTTTGTCAAAGGATATGTTTTTTCATATTTTTATAGAACTCCTTAATTTTGTTGTTAGTTCTATTCCATAAAAATGTTTTTTATTAGCCCTAACTAGACATCCCTCCCGGCTAGTGTCTTTGAGCTCCTGTAATGTTTCATCTAAATATTCCTTTAATTGATCGACATTTTTGTCGAACACCTCTGCCAATTTTTTCGGGTCATTTTCAATAATCTTTTTAACCTGGGTTCCAGAAACAGCCTTTGGACTTTCAACTTTACTTTTTAGGGTTTCAATAACCCTACAAATTTCCTCAAACATTTTATTGTTGAAGTAGTCATGATCGACTACACATTTTAACAATGACGCATGGTTTAGCGACAATTTATTCTTAAGGCTATCTAACCTGACGATCGCTTCACTGGTTATTTTACTAGCTTCAATTATTCTAACTTCTTTCGTTAAGCTTGCTTGTGCTTCAAGCAGCTTGATTATCGTTTCGGACAATATTTTTTTTTTTTTTTAATATATTATTCGAAATAAAAAAAAATTAAAATTATTAAAGCTAACTTATCTGCTGCTTCCTTCGTGGGGATCGCTCCGATTTCTTGATGTCTTGATGTTTCGATGTCGTCAATGGATGTCTCGATGTCGTCAATGTTGATGTCTCGATGTCGTCAATGGATGTCTCGATGTCGTCAATGTTGTTCCAAGTTTATTGGAACAGTTTCAATAGTTGCTGCTTCGATGTTGTTTAATTTTTAATTGTACATTTTTTTTTTTTTTTTTTTTTTTTTTTTTTTGAGTTTTTATCACTTCAAGTTCGGTTTTTGAGTATTGTGTTTTACTTTTCGTTTAACTTTTGTTGATTTCACACTTTATCGCTGCACCGAACCCGAGGATTTTACATGTATTTATATATATACATATATATTTAAAAAACGATTTACCAATGTTTTTCTGGCCTTGGTAACGCCAACGTCGCGCAACAAACCCGGGTATTTTTTATACCCTTGCAGAGGGTATTATAATTTTGCCATGATATTTGCAACGCAGTGAAGGAGGCATCTCCGACCCCATAAAGTATATATATTCTTGATCAGCATCACCAGCCGAGTCGATCTAGCCATGTCCGTCTGTCTGTCTGTCCGTCTGTCTGTCCGTCTGTCTGTCGGTTTCTACGCGAACTAGTCTCTCAGTTTTGAGCTATCGGGCTGAAATTTTCAGCATAGTCTTATTTCTTTAGCACGCAGTATATATGTCGGAACGGCCGAAATCGGACCACTATATCCTATAGCTGCCATAGGAATGATGGTGAAATTAATGTACAAAAATTTTTAATTTCTCTGTTTTTCAACGAATTTCTATAAATTTCGAGATATAGTCGTTTTTTATAGTTCTAGAATTACGGTTTTAATTTCATTAAGATCGGACAACTATATCATATAGCTGCCATAGAAGGGAACGGTCGATTTATATGAAAATGTAAAATTCTACATGTAAAATGTAAAATTTACAAAATTTACATAATTTGACATTTTTTTTACATTACCAAATTGGATCGATTTTCAATGATCCAATTGCTGACTGCAAGGGTATTTAAACTTCGGTTTACCGAAGTAAGCTTTCTTTCTCGTTTTTTTTTAAATTCTATGCCCGTTTGGCATATATATATATTTAACAAGCTGTTTACTTGTATTTTATTATATACTCGGTCTCTTACTACTGGTGGGGGAAAACAAGAGCTTTATTTATTATTTTTGCAGCCTGTAGCTGATCGTGTGCTCGCAACAAATCAGACTCTAAGGTGCTGGTTTACAACTCTGAGCTTCTTACCACTGGTGGGGGAAAACTGCAGAGTGCCTCGAAGGACCATAAATGTTAGAACCTCCAAATAAGAAGTCTGCATTCGTTGAGTTGATATTTCAAACTGAATTTATTTTTGAACGATCTTTGCCTTATATAGAACATTTGAACTCTTATCTATGGTCTACGCAGAGACCGCACATTTGCTTTTCTGAGCGGGGAAGTCTTATCCATTGCTCCCCCGTGGAGCGACCTTAAGTACAGCATGGAAAATTCCTAAGTGATATTTTTGGATTCCTCAAGATTACAATTGGTATTTCTAAATTTATCATGTGAGGCAAACAATATGATCTTAAATACAATCTCATGTTCATGTATGAACAGAACTTAAGGATCCCAAGCAATTCTATTCTTTTGTTAACTTTAAAAGAAAATCCTCAGCTTTTCCCTTATTTCTTTATTACAATAACTCTGTCACTAGCAGTGATGCTGATATCGCTAATTTATTTTTAGAATTCTTTCAAAGCACATACTCTTTAAATTCGTTTAATAGTTTCATGCCTTACCCATACTCTCTGCCAAGCTCCAATAGTATATTTATGGCAATTACAGATGAAGAGATTGTTCTGGACAATCTTAAGCTGGTGAAATCATCATATTCCACGGGCCCTGACCAAATTTCTTGCATTGTGCCAAAAACTCTTGCTAGAATTTTTCAAGTCTTGTAACGATCGGGGGCGGGATAGCTCAGTCTCGTCCAGGATTCGCTGCAACAAATTTATATTTGTTGGGCACTGTGCCAAAATAAGAACTCCGGGGTTTAGAATTAAGTAATATAATATATATTTGAACTGGGAGTTGCACCTCTTTTCTACCACACCTGTCTTAAGCGGGGCACAAGACGCCCTATCTCTAACAATTAGTTCACGCCCGACTCGCCGGCCAACGCCGTCTGGGTGATCACGCCGCGCTTACGCTCCGCTTGATACTCCGGTGCTACCCGCACTCGGATACTCTCGCTAAGCTTCGCTCCGCTAGATACTCTGGTGCTGCACGCTCCAGATGCTCCCGCTAAGCTGACGCGCTGGCAAACTCACCGTCCGCCTGGGCACTTACAAAATACGAGATGGAAGAAAGTAGTGAACTGGACTCGCTTGGTCAAAGGGAATCCTCCCCAAGACTTACTGCGTTACTGCTGCTGGTAAACCTGCTCTGCTCTGCTGTCCCTGAACTGATCCTTGGCTCGTTTCCCAAGGAGTCACTTTCACTAGCACTAGCACTGGTCACTGTTCACCGACGACTTAACTCCACACTTAACTGTCCAACCGCCTCTCCAACTGATTCCCCAACTGACTCCTGCCTCGCGCTTTTATACCCCCCTGCAGCGCTGCTATTCAGCAGCCCGCTCTCCCGCCAAAACTCCTTGCTCAGCCGATCCTCTGCAGCGCTGCTGCTGCCAATTCAGCAGCCCGCTCTCCCGCCAAAACTCCTTGCTCAGCCGCATCCGTGTCCCGCTATGCGCTGACTATCCGCTCTGCTGAAAGCTTTCTCTCCCTTTCTCCGCTCTCACTCCATCTCTTCTACTGCTTTCTCTTATACTGTTCTCTTCTGTCTATCCTGCGTTCCTTTGGCTTGTTGTAAGGGATCCTAACGATTCCTTACACTCCCCCCCCTTCTTCGGCAAAAAACAAAACAAAATTCCCAAGAAGACTTCTTCTGCTGTCCCTCATTCAAATTTCCGTCCGTTCCCGCCCTGAAGTGAACTGGTCAAGTGAGCCGGTTCGTTCGTGAACCGGGCGATCTTAAGCTGTTCCCTTCGGAACCAGTTGAACGCTCGGTTCACCACCAGCTGTTCTAGTCTAACCAACTTTGTTTACATTTTTCCAAACCTATTTGTTTTGGAAAAAAATGCAAAAAAATGTAAAACCCGGTAAGTTTTCCCCCTTCACCCCTCTCTCTCTTCTTCCTAACCCCCCCTTTCCAAGCCCTTCCCTGACCAAACGCCCATCCAGTCCTTTTCCTTCGCTTCATTTTATTTTCCATTGTTTTCTTCTTGTAATACTTAAGGGGTTACGAGGGTCTGGAAGCACAAAAAAAGCCCTATTTTCGTGAATTTTTTTAAAAGAGCCCACAACAATTTTACCAATTTTGTTTATTGTACTTGATTGAACATTACTTGAACAACATTTTGTCAAAATTTGAAGATAAAATATTTGAAACTGAGTTGTTAAGGCAGGTTTGAATTGCACCACACCAAAAATCGTGTCCTCACGGTAGGCAGAAAATCTCGGTCAATTTTTATCAGAAATCAAAAAACCAAAGTTTTTCTGTTAGTGTATGTGTCTAGCTTGTCTTTGAACGAAGGATTTTTTTTTTCATTAAAAATTGAATTTTTTATAGCGTTTTTTATAAAAAGTGTTATTTTTGGCATAAATTTTGGCCACATTTTGGCTTATAAAATGCGTTGTAATTGAACAAAATTAAAATCCTTCGTTCAACGACAACAAAAACATGTCTAAAAGAAGTGTGCAAAATTTGAAGTTGATCGGTGCAATAGTCGCTGAGAAATCTTGACTACCGACTTCAAAAAAGTGGTTTTGAGAAAAGCGCGTTTAAAAAAACGCGTGCCGGTTATGACACGTTCGACGCGCTGGGCTTTAAATTTCTCTCATTTCTACAGTTTTGCTCGGATCGACTTTCAGAGAATATTCCTAATGAGTTGTACAATCGAATAAAAAAATAAAAAAAAAAACGATTTTTTCAAGTTGCCAGACCCTCGTAACCCCTTAACCTAACTTACACTAACTTATCTCTACTTCTCTCCTCTAAGGCCGCTCCACCTGCTGGAACACCCGCACATCGCCGGCTCTGCCCAGCCGGATGCGGAACCTCCCCTCGGGCAGGTTGAGCACGATCGAGGTTCGCTGCCCGACGCCGTATGCCGCCTGCCGCCTCCTCAGCGACCGCAGCACCTCGGGCGGCCAATTCCGCTCCTCCACTCGTCGCCACTGCCTCTGCCAGCCCGCGCGCTGGGTCCTTTCGTGCTGCTCGTCCTTCTCTTCCTCTTCGACCTGCTGCGCCCATGACCCCATGCCCGAGCGACGTCCATAGGCCCATGGGTCGCTCGGACACTGTTGTCCATTTGGGGTGGGTACATCCGCCTGCCGCCGTGGGTCCCTGATATGGTGTCCCGGCCCCTGCTGCGTCGCCCCCTGCTGGCCCTGCTGCGGGTGCGGATGTTGCAGCAGTGGCTGCTGCGGGAACTGCTGCGGCTGTTGTTGGTGTTGCTGCTGGTGCCTTTGCTGCGGCTGTTGCTGGTGCTGTTGAGGCTGCTGCTGCTGTTGCGGATTATGTTGTGGTTGCTGCTGTTGCGGCCACTGCGGTTGCCCCAGCTGCGGCTGTGGGGTCTGCAGCTGCTGCGGCTGTTCCATGGCCCAGTCCAGCTGCAGCTGCGACACCCACGCCTCCAGCTCTTCCTCCACCAGCATCCGCAGCTCCTCCTCGACCTGGTCCTGCCGCTCATACGGAGCCTTCGCTGCCGCCTCTGCTACTGCCGCCTCTGCTGCTGCCGCCTCTGCTGCTGCCGCCTCTGCTGCTGCCGCCTCTGCTGCTGCCGCCTCTGCTGCTGCCGCCTCTGCTGCAGCCGCCTCCGCTGCCGCCTCTGCTGCCGCCGCCCTCGCAGCTTTGGCCACCGCTGCCGCCTCTGCTGCTGCAGCTCTCTCGGCTGCCCTCTTGGCGGCCCTCTCGACGGCGTCGGGGTCCGGGATCTCATCCAGCCGCCAACCCGACGCATCGCCCGGCACGATGACTCTCTCCTTCCAGGAGATCGTGTACACGATGGAGTGCACCCAGAAGCCGTCCTTGTACTTCCGGTCCTGGGTTGCCTCCACCGTGTACCCATCGTCGTCGTCCTCCACCTCGGCCTGGTCCTCATCATCGCTGATGACCACCACGTCCTCCTCCCTCGGCTTCTGCGTAGCCGAAGGCCGTGGTGGCGTCGGCGGCCTGGCCTGCCGCCTATATTGCGGCACCTCCGGCGTGTCGCCTGTCGCCTCCATGGGCTCCTCGCCCGCGTGCCCCCTGGGCTTCTCGCCCTCACACTCACTGGGCTTCTCGCCCTCGCGCGTGGGCTTTCCGCCTCGCCGCGACCTATTGGGCTTCTCGCCCCCCTGCTGGGCCTCTCGCCCCTCCTTCTGGGCTTCTCGCCCCTTTTCCTGCCGGGCTCTCCGGCCCTGGCAGGCTTCCGCCTGTCACCTTGGGCTCGCCCCTTACCGGCTCCTCGCCGTTCATGGTTTTATGGCTGCTGCTCATTTTTTTTAGGTGTTTCCTTGAAGGGAGAAAAGAAAAGAAAACAAAAACAAAACCGAAAATACAATAAATAAACTAACCTAACCATAAAATCTCCTTATGCCCCAATCCCTACTTACTGCGGTCTGCACTGCTAATTTGTTTCTGATCTTGACTGCGCACACTCGGCGGCCCTGAGCCGCTGTTTTGCCGTGCCTCAAACTAACGGATCCTCGCCGAAGCTTTTCAAATTTATCCGTTTTTCATTCTCTCCTGCCTCAGTGTTGCGCATTTCTCTCGTATCCGCTATTGCCGGATATGCGCTTTCAGCTACCTATTTAAATTCTAACTTATTATTTTAGTTTTAATTGTAGTCCTTTTTATTTTATTTTCCTTTAAATTATTTATTTATTTATTTATTTATTTATTTTTTTTTTTATAGTTCCTCATATTAACTATTATCTATATATATATATATATATATGTATTATTTTTGTTTACTTTGTAGTTTTTTTCTCTTGTCTTTTCATTTTCTCACGGTTTGATGTTTCCGTGTCGTCGTTTACCCTCCTCTGTCCCGGCTGTTGATCCGTATCCATTGGATCCTCCACATTTGGTTGTTCTTTCGCGTCCCCTTCCGGCTTCAGGGTACTAATGTGGGCTCGCCGCTCCTGTCCAGTCTTAATGTCCTTTAATTTGACAATTACTGGCGATACGAAATCCATGATTCGGAATGGTCCTCCGAATCTTGGC
Source organism: Drosophila triauraria (assembly GCA_014170255.2). NCBI lineage: Eukaryota > Metazoa > Arthropoda > Insecta > Diptera > Drosophilidae > Drosophila > Drosophila triauraria. The sequence continues at coordinate 33,939,650 of CM024336.1, read as the reverse complement.
GCTTGCTTCGCAGCAAATCCTTCCACTGCGTTTGACAAGTGGTGTTCCTTGGCCCACACCACTTGTCCAACTACTGGTGTCCAGTGTCTTCTACGCAAATTGTAGTATCTGGCTTGGTCCTGAGCCGCCATTTCCAGATTTCTTCTCACGATCTCGAAGACTTCTCTCAAGTCCTTCGCGAGCTCCGTTGGATCCTGCTGCGGCCTTCCAGTTCCCATTGTAGCCTCATCATACACGGCCTTCGGGAGTCTGGGTTCTCTTCCCTGGGTAAGGAATGCTGGGGATTTATTGTCATTACTGCCAGTGTTATCTCTGGCAGCAAGTCATCCCATTTCCTCTGATTCCCTTCCGCATACTGGGCAATCATCGTCTTCACCGTTCTGTTGGCTCTCTCCGTTGGATTTTCCTGGGGCGTATACGGGGCCGTGAACTGGTGACGTACTCCCATGTCCTCCAGGAAATTTTTAAACGCTCTGCTTGTGAATTGTGCCCCATTGTCTGTAATGAGGACTTTAGGTACCCCGAACCGCGCTAGGATTCTCTCCCTGAACGCTTTCTTTAGGGTATCCGTCGTGGCCTTCCGCAATGGCACCATCTCAGTCCACTTTGAAAACCTATCAATGAACACAAGCAGCATCGTGTTTCCATGTATCGATCTGGGAAGTGGTCCCACAAAGTCCGCACACACTGTGGACCATGGCTCCTCCGGGATTTGTGTTAGCATCTTTCCCGCTGCTTGTAGTTGGCTGGCCTTGAAACGCTGACACGTCTCGCACTTACGCACGTATAATCGTACGTCTCGCTGCATCCCCGGCCAGAAGTATCTTGACGCAATCTTCGCGATGGTTTTCCGGCTTCCTGTGTGTCCTGCTGTTGGTGCATCATGATTCTCCTTCAAAATCCTCTTCTTGAGCCCGGACGGCACGCATAGTTTCCATGCGGCCACGTCTTCATGTCCAGCTCTGTGAGGAATGTTTCGGTACAGACCTCCCGCTTCCCATATATAATCCGGGAACTTTTGTGGATGAGCCTTCATTTCCTTCAGCTTTTCCTGGGTCCATGCACAGGTTTTATACTCCTCCAAGCTGAAGTGCTCGCCGCTGCCAATCATGAGGCAGGCTTCCGGTTCCAACGGTTGCCGTAAAGGGCGTCCGCCACCGTATTTAGTTTCCCACGCCGATATATGATGTCGAACTCATATTGCTGCAACTCCAATGCCCATCTCGCAATCCGTCCAGTCGGGCTCTTGATAGAGTTGAGCCATTTCAACGCCATATGGTCCGTAACTACTTGGAAATGATATCCTTCCAAATATGGTCTAAACTGCTGAATTGCCCACACGATGGCCAGGCACTCCTTTTCTGTCGCCGAATAATTTTGTTCTGCCCCGTTTAATGTTCGACTAGCGTATGATATAACCTTCTCCTGGTTATCCTGGTGTTGGGTTAGGACCGCTCCTACCCCACATTACTGGCATCCGTTTGCAGCACAAATTTCTTGTCAAAATCCGGACAAGTCAATACCGGTGCTGCGATCAGGCTCTCCTTTATGTCCTCGAATGCCTTTTGCTGGTTTTCCTCCCAATGCCATTTGACGCCCTTCTTTACCAATCCTGTCAGCGGGTTGATTTTTGTTGCAAAGTCCGGAACGAAACGCCGGTACCACGATGCAACTCCTATAAACCTGCGCAGACCTTTGGCATCCGCTGGCGGTGCTAGTTCTCCGATGGCTGCCACCTTATCAGGATCCGTACGGATCCCTTGATCCGTCACGAGATGCCCGAGGTATTTCAGCTCCTTTTTGAAGAACTCGCACTTATCTACGTTGATTTTCAAGTTTGCTTTTCTTAGCCGTCGGAACACCTCTTGGAGGTTTTTTCTTGTGCTCTTCCAGCGTGCGACCGTGCAAAGGCATGTGGTTCCATATCTGGCCCGATAACACTGTCCAGTGCTCGCTGAAACGTTGCCGGTGCTGAATGCAACCCGAAAGGCATGACTTTCCACTGATACAGACCCCGTCCCGGGACTGTAAACGCCGTTAATGGTTTACTTGACTCCTCCATGGGTATCTGCCAGTATCCATTTTTTAAGTCCAAACTACTGATGTATTTGGCCTGTTTTAACTGATCCAGGATGTGGTGAATCCTCGGCAAGGGGTACGCGTCTGGGATAGATTTGGCATTCAACTGCCTGAAATCCACGCATAACCTCCATTTGCCTGTCTTCTTCTGCACCATGACGATTGGGGCACTATGAGGGCTACTCGAAGGCTCTATACAGCCTTGTTTTAGTAGCTCATCAATCTCATTGTCAATGGTGGCTCGCATCAGTCTGGATTTCTTGGGAAATATCTTTGTTTCAAGGGTCGTGCATCCTTCATCACTATCTTGTGCTCAGCAATGTTCGATACCCCTTTGATTTCCTCGAACATTTCTAATTCTCTTCTTAGAAACGTGTCCATGCACTGGTCAGTTAATGGCGTTTCCGCTGCCATTTTAACCGTTCCTCTGGGGCTTTGTTACTGTCCTGTTCCTTGTTCCTGCTTGGTTCTTCGCTCTGCGATTCCTGACTACTTCTCTTGCTTTTCGTGGGCCTATTCGCCCTAAACTGAATTCTTTGTCCTGCGCAACTTAATTCTGCCTCCAGATCCTTCAATATGTTGTAGCCCAGGACTAGATCATCGATGATCCCTGGCATTACGAACAGTACTGTTGTGATCTGCCGGCTCCCAAACTCGAGTGTCACCTTGAGCTGGTGGTTTATTTCGCCCGCTCGCCCATCCGCGAATCTCACGGGTCTCCATGTAGGTGTCAGTTTTCCCACAGCACCCAAGCTCGCTGCTAACGTTTCACTGACAAAACTGCTGGTGGCTCCTGTGTCGATCACTGCCTTATAGGATTTACCTCCTATTATAACAGTGGCCGACAAGTATGAGCCCTCATCCCGAAATCCCTTTTGATTTATTGGGGAGCCGAGTTTGACGACTCCTGCCGTGCTCCGGGTGGCGAGAGTCGGGGTCCGTTTCCCATAGCCCCGCAACAGTTCATTGTTTTGCGTCCGACCATCCCACACCTCCAGCAGAAAATAACGGTGCGCTGACGACACTCTCGTCTCCAGTGTCCCGCTTGTCCGCAATTTTCACATGCATTGGAGGGTCCGGTATTCTTTGTGGGGCCTATTGTTTGCCTGTCTCCACTGTTGTGTCTCCTGCGGCCGGGTGAATGGATTTGTGTGCCGAGGCTGTGGCCTTGTAGTCCTCGGAGGGTCATTGCGATGGGGGTTCACTGAGGACTGAAGTCGGGCGTGGACCGAACTGGCCCGTAATCGCTCCCTATCGCGGTCTAACTCCTCTAGCTCATCCGCTAGACCCATTAATCCCTGCAAAGTGGAGAATTGGGATGGCCTGGCGAACGCTCGGAGATCTGGAACGCTGTTATCGTATATCCTCTCCAGTTGCGCCTCTGTTGACATTTTCAACGGTCTCATCAGGCACTGCATCTCCACCATGAATTCCCTAAAGGGTTCTCCCAGTCGCTGCTTGCGCTGTATCACCTCCTCCCGAAGGTGATTGAAGTAGCCCTTGGTAGAAAATAGGCCTGAAAACTGGTCGTGAACGATGCCCATGTCGTCCAATGTTGGTTGTTTGCCACGTTCCTTTTCTAGGCTATTCCCTGATGCAGTTCGGGCATCGCCCTAGGAAGCAGGTCTAGCTCGAGACCGTACGTCTCCGCTGACCATTCCACCTGCTCTAAAAACTCTAGCGGTTTCGCTGCCCCATCGAACCGAAAACTCCATTCCCTTACCCTAGCCGCTATTCTAGAATAGTCAGGTGCTTGTGGCCTGGCTATCATATCCTGTTGTATTCTGGTCTCGGTTGGAATTGGGGTGGATTCCCGGAATTGTTTTGGCTGTACGCTGGGATATCTATCTGTACCTGTTCCTTGAAACTGGCATTTAGAATGTCTCCCTGTGAAATCATCACTTGAGGCTTAGAAGCAGCGGGTCTTTCCTGTTGCCCACTGCTCGTAGACGCCTTAACTGGTGACGCTCCAGCGTGACGCTCCGCTAATTCTGTAAATCTGAGTATGTGCGCTGGGTCCACGAGCTGTTCTCGTGCCCACGTAACGAACCCTCTGCGTAACTCGTCTACGTTCCCTGCCAATTCAAGGCCGAACTCCTGGCTATACGCCAGTAATTCTTCCCTGTTTAATTTGTATATCCAGCTGGTACTCACCATCGTGGATAAAAAATTCCCTTATTCTTAAATATATCTATAACTCAGGTAATTCTTATAGGCACAGCGACCCTAGTTCGGGCGCCAGTTGTAACGATCGGGGCGGGATAGCTCAGTCTCGTCCAGGATTCGCTGCAACAAATTTATATTTGTTGGGCACTGTGCCAAAATAAGAACTCCGGGGTTTAGAATTAAGTAATATAATATATATTTGAACTGGGAGTTGCACCTCTTTTCTACCACACCTGTCTTAAGCGGGGCACAAGACGCCCTATCTCTAACAATTAGTTCACGCCCGACTCGCCGGCCAACGCCGTCTGGGTGATCACGCCGCGCTTACGCTCCGCTTGATACTCCGGTGCTACCCGCACTCGGATACTCTCGCTAAGCTTCGCTCCGCTAGATACTCTGGTGCTGCACGCTCCAGATGCTCCCGCTAAGCTGACGCGCTGGCAAACTCACCGTCCGCCTGGGCACTTACAAAATACGAGATGGAAGAAAGTAGTGAACTGGACTCGCTTGGTCAAAGGGAATCCTCCCAAGACTTACTGCGTTACTGCTGCTGGTAAAACTGCTCTGCTCTGCTGTCCCTGAACTGATCCTTGGCTCGTTTCCCAAGGAGTCACTTTCACTAGCACTAGCACTGGTCACTGTTCACCGACGACTTAACTCCACACTTAACTGTCCAGCCGCCTCTCCAACTGATTCCCCAACTGACTCCTGCCTCGCGCTTTTATACCCCCCTGCAGCGCTGCTATTCAGCAGCCCGCTCTCCCGCCAAAACTCCTTGCTCAGCCGATTCTCTGCAGCGCTGCTGCTGCCAATTCAGCAGCCCGCTCTCCCGCCAAAACTCCTTGCTCAGCCGCATCCGTGTCCCGCTATGCGCTGACTATCCGCTCTGCTGAAAGCTTTCTCTCCCTTTCTCCGCTCTCACTCCATCTCTTCTACTGCTTTCTCTTATACTGTTCTCTCTTCTGTCTATCCTGCGTTCCCTTTGGCTTGTTGTAAGGGATCCTAACGATTCCTTACAGTCTCTTTACATCATAGCTATCTACCCCAAATCTGGAAAGAATCTTTTATTATACCACTTCATAAAAAAGGCAGTCGGACATCAATAATTATTGTGGGATCGCTAAGCTCTGTGCTATACCCAGACTGCTCGAATTAATTGTCACCATCTCAGCATGGTTTCATAAAAAGCCGGTCCACAACAACAGACCTCTTAGAATTTACATCTTTCATTAAAAACAGCTTTAAACTTAAGTTTTACTGACTTTACCAAGGCGTTTGATTCAGTAAAATACGATCTACTGCTAAAAAAGCTAGCCCTGCTTGGGTTTCCTAAAAATATTGTAAGCTGGATCGAAAGTTACTTGTCTAACCGCACCCAAAAAGTCATATTAAACAGGTCTCTTTCTAAAAAGGTTTTTGTCACTTCGGGAGTTCCGCAAGGTAGTCACTTGGGACCATTATTTATCAAAAACTTACCCTCTGTAATTGCGGAATCATGAACTTTAATGTATGCAGACGACGCTAAAATATGTATGCACATTAAAAACAAAGATTCTCACGTTTTATTGCAAAACGACCTAATCCGTCTTCAATCCTGGTGCGTTAATAACGGGCTTAACTTAAACCACTCCAAATGCAGTATTATGTCCTTCTATCGGACCAATCTACACGCGTCGATTTATTTTCTAGGGCCAAACATCCTTGAGCGTATTTCTGGTATATCAGACCTTTGTGTTCTATTTAAACACAAGTTAAATTTTTCCGATCACAAGGTATCTTAGTGGGAAAGGCTTGAGGCGTCTAAGCTTTTATTAAACGTTGGGCTAAAGAGTTTGATGATCCCAATACCACTAAAATTCTCTAAGTCTCGCTAGTTCGTCCTTTGCTCGAATACTGCTCATGCGTATGGTCACCCCAGTATGCAAAGTATCGAATCGGTGCCGAAGCAATCTATTCTGTTTGAGGGGTTTAAATTGGGAACAACATCTTCGTCTGTCCTCGTACACGAGCAGATTGCGGCTTTTGGACTTGCCGACACTGCAAGACCGTCGAACATGTAACAGCGTTATATTCCTGTATAAATGAATTAATGGCGAAGTCGACTCTACTTCGTTGCTACATAATATAAAGTTTGCAGTTCCTGCCAGAAGCCATCGACAGTTTCGCCCTATTTTTCTGGAGATATACCAATCAAATTTTGACTCCCATGACCCGTTTCGTATTCTGTGCCAGTTGTATAATGAAAATTATCATGTGTTATCCTGTGAAACATCCTTATCATTAAATGTATCTAATATTATGTTGTACTTATTGTCCAGCTTGTAAATCTTTACCCCAACCCACCCGATATGAGACGGAGCATATCGTTAAAATGTTCTCCTCCCCGGTTTGGGGTAAGATTATTATTATTATTATACTTTTAATGTTAAGAGTAAATTTTTGTTAACTTTTGAAGAATAAAGAAACAAGCTGCGGGAGACCTTATTAGTCTCATATAAAATACTTTAAGTCGTAAAAAAAGAAAACAACTTATTACCTGACCAATTTGATCCATTAATTTGTACTGGTTCAATTGAAGAAAACTTCCTGATTTTTCAATTGAAATCCTTCTAGACTCCCGAAAAGCTGGTCGGCGTCGACTGGAACTAGGGCTGCCAAAAGGACTCCCATATGGGCTAAACGGAACATTCGGATAGATGGGGCGACATTCAATCGATTGATGTTTCGATGCAACCATTTGTTGAAGTGGTGAACAAGAAATTTCATTTGGTAATTTTTTTAAAAATTCGTTATCCAAACTTAAGCATTGATCAAATTTCTTCGATATATTTGACACTGACTCAGACATTGGGATGGACTCTTGACTTTCAGTTCGATGGTGTTCATTCATGTTTGCTCGAAAAATAAAACATTGCATCCGGATGTAAAAAGTCGAGCTCTGCTCAAAGTAAAAATCCGTATGCGATTTCATAAACCTTTCTGGAAATATGTGCAAAGCAATCAAAAGAACCTTTATCGGGGATCTCATGTAAATGACAAAACGTTTTTAATATAAATATCTATATTTTTCTTGATTTTATTAATGATTGTGACTTGATTCTTTTACTTTAAGTTGCTTCTTTGCTGTATAGCTCGACGAGCTTCTTTAAGAAATAAGCTCAGTCCGTGGCATTCTTGTTGTGTCGTTGGCTTGCCGATTGCCGACTCATTGGGTTTGTATAAATAGTTTTTCCACTTTGAAAAGTAAATGGTTTTAAATAAGAATTCCTTTTTTTAAATCTGCCGTCATCACAACCATTTTTTGCATTTCAGTCAACAACGTATTCCATTTTTCACATCTTTTATTACTGTTGTATTAAAGAGCTGTATAAATCTGCAAGCAAATAAACGGAGATTATTACAATTTATTTTAATTTGTGTACCCTGTATCCGTAGGGAACAAGAGTATTATAGCTTAGCCAGCTTGAGATGGGAGTGGACAGTATATTTTCGTGTCACTTAGTGACACAATGGAAAACTATCAGGCGTGCCTAGGCTGGTGCAAGAGCAATCACTGCCACTTCTACTTAACTTCTCACGTCTCACAATAACTTCCAAAATGGGTCACAAGCGTAATATTATGTTCCGCAATTTTTATACCCGGTAGGATACAAGGGTATTATAAGTTGGTGCCAACCGAGAATGTATGTAACAGGCAGAACGGGGCATCTCCAACCCTATAAAGTATATATATTCTTATTCAGCGTCACCAGCCGAGTCGACTGACGTACACAAGACATATTTAATTCAAATATTTTTTATTGCTATAACTTATAATAGTGAATTCTACCACGGGTCAATTTGATTTTAATATGGTAACCTTATTTCAATTATGGGTCACTTGGATTTGATTATTATACACGGTACCCATAGGGTACAAGGGTATTATAAGTCACCAGCCGAGTCGATTTAGCCATGTCCGTCTGTCCGTCCGTCCGATTAAATCAAAACAGATATCAGAGACTATAAGAGCTAGAGTTACCAAATTTGGTGACAACATTGGAATCTGTTGCACGCAGATCAAGTTTGTTTTATAAAATATGGCCAGGCCCACTTCGCCCTTAAAAATCATAAAAAACGTTAAATAAGCTATACTTCTTATTTTCGAATTAAAATTAATAGATACAATAAATGAATAGGCTTGAGCGGACGTTTTCTAAAAATTTTAGTAAAATCGGATGATAAACATGGGAGATATTAGCATTAAGGTTAGAATTTTAAAACACCCCCCTAAGACGCTGCTATTGCCAGCTGCGTAGCCTGTAGGTCGTGGGTTCGAGCCCCGACTTCGCCAATACTTTTTTTTGATTTTTTTTCGGATTTTTTTTTATTTCTTCCTTTTTCCTTTGTTATTATACCCAAAGAATAACTAAAAAAAGAAATGTTGAATAAAAATACAAAAAATAAAATTAAAATTAAGCATAGGATAGTTTTGGAAAATGTAAATGCCTCGGCCGCCTAGACAACTGGGCCATTACCCATATTGCGAGAGTGGTGTGTGAGAGAAAAGAGATCGACTGTTGACCAAAAAAATGGAGCCAATCTACAGAAAAGAACGAGCGTGACCAAAAAATGACAGAAAATAACAAAATTCACTTTTATAACACAACTTTGCCGAACTGATATAAATGTATTAATTGAATAAAGAGCAGAAAAAATGAATTAGAATGTGAAATAAAAATGTAAAAAATTCTTTGATATGAGCGGGTTAGAGCTCAGAACTTCCTTGCATAAAAAAACGTGTACACATCGCTTAGACACCTGGGATATGCTTTATCTTGCGAAAAACACAGCGATTGCTACTTCTAATAGCTTCCACACTTTTTCAATAAGAAGGCGATTTGTTTATTGTAATAGACATCTCCAAGCTCGCACCAAATTTTTTCTTTCGTTGACTGCGGTCGGAGAAGTGTTGGTGCGTCGTCGTGTTTCCGAATATTTCAGCTTATTTTACTAGTAAGACGTAATTTTCATTACGAATAGTTTTAATGAACAATCGCTCTTGTTCAGGTCAGTGTTTGTGCGGGAAAATAAAAGTGATTTGTCCGTGCTGCAGGTGTAATTTGTCTGTAAGTTGTGAGTAGCTGCGTGCATGTGTGTATGAGTGTTGGCGCGTTTCTAGAACAATAAACACCCTGCAGTACCTGTCATCAACGTTTCATCAACAAAAACGAAGTTTTTCGATGACATTCCATACAAACTCTTGATGAAATTTACATGGGCATGTCCTAGGATTTCATCAGTGACAAATTCATCAATGATTTATCGATGATTCATCATCCTTTCATCAACATTTCATCGATGATTCATCAACAATTTCATCAACATTTCATCAATGATTCATCAACATAATTATTGAAGAGAGAAATTGAGCGCGAGAGAATTGAGAGATTGAGATTTATTTTCTATTTATATTAATATTTTTGTATTTTTATTATACATTTTTATTTATTTTTTAAATATTTAAATATATCAATTGTCACAAATTTTTCAAAAAGGCCCCGTCTAAGGCAGCAGTCTGTTTCTCAACGGTTTCGAGGTATCAATGCTAGGTTACAGAGAGATCGTAAAGCAGATGAAAACTATAAGGAAAGGGAGCAGGTTGGGAATAGGCAGTCACGTTTAGTTAGAAGACGGTCAGACCGAATTAGGCAACAAGAACAAGAACTAAATAAAGCCAATAGAAGAATTATTCGAACGAACGCAGAGATTCGGCAGTTCGAACAGGTCGCCAATACTATGCGTAGATCAAACCGTAGTCGGGATTTGGAGTATAGGGCAAACGAGCAGGCAGAAGATTCTGCTTTCAGGAGACGGCGACAAACGGACTTAGCTTTTAGGCAGCCTGAACAGCAGGCTGATACGATACGTAGGCAAAGTCGCAAACAGAATTCGCTGTACAGGACAAACGAACAGGCTCAGAACTCGGCACTTAGGCGACAGTTAGGCGGACAGTTAGGCGGACAGTTGTAGAGAGACGATGTAGAAGACGAATATTAGAGCGAGAGCTGGATCGAGTTGGAAGGTCTCAAGCTAGAAATAACCTTACTGGAAGTATTGTTGAGCGTGTGCAAAATACCGCGGCACGTCGAAGTGCCCGGTTAGACGCAAGACAGGCAGCATTTGACGCTTCAAGAAGGCTTACCTAAAGAGTTAGCCAGTATAGGTCGATTAGTCAGAATAGGGAATTAGAAAACCGTCGAAACGCTTCTCTTAATAGAGAGCAACGTGCGGATAGCTCTCAAGAAGAGGCTTTGCCCAGACCCTCCATTTTAGAATCTCTTATAAAAAATTTTAATAAAATTGCTAAACTGGGCCCAAACAAAAATTTGCCTTTCCTGTAAAGGCCTGTGGTTTCGCCACCAAGTAGCTAGGATACCTCGCAATTTTATTGAAAATAATTGCGAGTTTAGTGCGGATATTTTAAATGTTGAGCGTCAGTTCCCTTCATCTGACAATTTCTTAACTTTTTGCAAAACATGTTGCCGCAAAATAAAGTCTGGTGTTAAACAAATTTTAATTTCAAATGGACTTGAATTCCCAGAGTTGCCCGATTGCCTTAAAGGTCTTACTTCTTTAGAGGAACGTCTTATTTCTCCTCGTCTTCCTTTTGATTATTAAGTCTTTAGGTTATGAGCGTCAGAGTGCAATTAAAGGAGCTGTAGTTAATGTACCCATACCGATAAGCAATATCGTAACGTCCCTCCCACGTCCTTTTCATGAAGCAGAGGTAGTACAGCTTCACCTCAAACGTAGAATGGAATATAACCATGATTTCATGGCCGAAAACATTAGACCCGTAAAAATAGCTGACGCAATTAGGCATTTAGTAAATACAGAGCATTAAGAAAGCATAGTGTAGTTATAAACGAACAGTGGCTGTCTTCTTATACAACCAAAACTGTTCCATTCGTAAGTTCTCAAGCAGATGCAGAATTAGTCGAGGGACTTGAGCGAAGAATTCGCGATCCAGCGCATCAGGATAATGCTGAGATAGAGGAACTCAATCCTGGGGGTCAAGAAACCCTGCGAATAACCAGGTAGATACTGTTGCCATGAAGAGAATCACACTTCCCTGGCGAAGGCCAAAGACCTCTGAAAATGATTCTAAATGCTGACTCGGCAAGTTTGCTTTTCCAACAATTTATGCTGGCAAGAAGAGACCCGCTTCACTTACTTTCTCAGCGATAGTAAGATCTGAGCTTCGAAATGTAGATAGAAGAGGTTGTCGAATTGACAAATTATTATTCAATTATAAAAAGTTAGAGCTGATCCAGATTTGTAGTAATACTACCATTTGCCTCACGAAACAGAGAGCCTCATACGCTATTACAGCTTCTAATGCTCTTAATGAAGAGCATTTAGATAGTATTATTCGCCACGATGAACGCTATAGGGTTTTGAAAGGTGTTCGCACGTCTCCTGCTCACTGGGAAGCAGAAAAGAAAAAAGTTATAGCTATGATCCGCCAGTTCGGTCTGTCAACCTTTTTCATCACCTTGCCGGCTACTGAGACTAGGTGGACGGAGTGGTTACAGTTATTAAAAGGAATTGTAGATAGGACGAAAGTTACAGGAGATGAGGTTTTTATTTTAGTTTTTAGTTTAAGCAAAAAGGTGCGTTTGATTAGATAAGACCCTGTACCTTGTGCTAGGTGTTTTGATAATAGGTACGGGCAATTGTTAAAGATAAAGAGGAAGCAAGGGGGCGTTTTCGGAAATCATCCTGTTGTTAGGTATTATTGGCATGTTGAGTTCCAGTATATATTCATGGAATGTTTTGGCTGAAAGATGCCCCCTCTGTGGACTATGAGAATGAATTGACTCTTCCATCTGTCATAGCGTTTATTGACCAATTCATCACCACAGACGTAACGAATACTGAGCTTGCTCAGTATGTCGAGTACCAGAAGCACAATCGCGGACATTCGTGCGTGAAGTGAGGGGTAACTCTTTTTGTCGCTTCGGTATTTCGTACTTTCCAATGCCACAAACAGAAATTCTTCGGCCATTGCCTGAGGATTCAGAAAATGTTTCTCTTCATCGCGAAAACTTAAAAAAAATTCAAATTATAATGAATTTTCCTTTCGATTCTGACCCTATAAGTCTTGAGTATTTTTTAAAATTTTCCATCTCACGATCATGTGAGCCTCAGCTACGTGGACTACATACATGCTCTTAGGGGCTGTCCATATGGTACGTAATCACCAATGTGACCGTTAATGGTGTTTTTTACAAAGTAAAAAACCCTCTCGCTGTCCATAAACGCATTATTTTGTTTAAAATCCAACTTTATGCTACTGATAAAATTGAACAAAAATTCTGAACAATACAGTTCGTTTATGGTCAGCGAGAGCGTTTCTTACATTTTAAACAACCATAAACGGTCTAACTGGTGATTATGTAATAAATAGACAGCCCCTTAGGTCTGGCGTGAAAAAGCTCTAAATTTTTCTGAAGAGAACATCTGCGGCTATTAAGGTTAACCAAGACCAAGCCAGCTATTATTAGATTTAGGAAGTTCAATCTGAATGCCGATAGAGCGAACTATTTTAGGGAACTTTTGATGATGTTTTTTCCGTGGAGAGATAAACAGGTAGAATTAATAAATGTTAGTTGTGAGACCATTTACGAACAGAACGTAGATTCAATTAGATTTAAATATAGGAACTATAATGTTCAAGAAGACTTAGAAGACGTGCTTAGGAGTGACATAGAATAAGAGGGACATTTTGATGACCAAGGTCATGGGGATAATTTAGATAATTAATTCAGGGTTTTAGCAATCCCTGAAATAAATTCTCAAATTAATATTTTGAATAATACATAATAATATACATAATAAAGATAACCCTGAACGTTCGGAAAATGGAATCCGAATAATAAAGCTCCCGCCAATTATTTCGTCTCAAGTCTTAGCAACTTTAGTTAGAACCTTATACTTGAAGCAAAAATCCTTATTTTCTCATGTTTTGAATAACGCAAAGCATAGTAAAGTATTTTATGACTTTGTATTTGGCGGAGCAGGTGTTGGAAAAAGTAGGTTGATTTCAGCTATTTTTCAGTCCCTTTCCCAACTGTATAATAGTAGGCCAGGATGTGATTCAATCTCTGCTAAAATTCTATTGTGTGCACCCACAGGGAAAGCAGCGTGTGGAATTGGAGGTTCCACCCTTCATTCCATGTTTTCACTACCAGTGTATCAGTCCGGATCGTCCTCTAAAGATTTAGGAGCTGACCTTTTAATTAACCTCTGTTCAAGGTTTATTGGCCTTAAACTTTTGATCATCGATGAAATCTCAATGGTCGGTGCCAAAATGTTATCTCATTAAGATGCTCGACTTAAGCAAATTTGCGATTTGCGAGGTGTGATTTGCGATCCACTTCGGCTTCGCATGACCCGTACAGTGCTATATTTAGGTTTTCTCTGTGGGATATTTTAAGGTTTTTTGAGCTGACAGAGATTATGCGACAGCGAGACGACCAAGCATTTGCGCTAGCGCTTAATAACATGGCATCCGATCAGATGACATTGGACGACATTAGTCTTCATAGGTCCAGTGTGTCTGTTTCAGGCAAATTTCCGAATAACGCAATTCATTTGTTTCTTAGAAATGAGAATACAAATTTTTTTAACACTGCTAAGTTAAACTCGATCCCAACGGAGCAATTCATTTCAACTGCTCTTGACTCCGTTAAAGCTGCACATCTCAGTTCAGAAGCAAGGACCAGATGTTTGGAATCTGTGAAAGATTTCAAAACATCCCAAACTCAAGGACTTTGTACAAGCCTGATATTGAAAACCACTGCAAAGTATACGATGACGGTCAACATAGATACTGCAGATGGTCTTGTAAATGGAGCTTCAGGTGTCTTAATGGAAATAGGTTTCAATGCATTCAATGCCCCACATGTTCCTTGGATAAAATTCTTAGATGAAAGTGTAAGAACTAATGCTCGAGCTAAATGCACTCATCGTGCCGAACCTTCTTGGACCCCAGTTCTGAAAACAGTAAAGAGTTTTCAATATCATTCAAACGAGCAAGGTACAATCGACCGCAGGCAATTTCAGTTGTACCTGCAAAAGGTATACTACCCATTCTCAAAAGTCAGGGAGCTACATACACTAGTGTGGTGGTCTACACAACTCCAGGAATGCAAAGAGAAGCATTGTATGTAGCTTGTAGTACAGCCACAAGTGCAGCTGGCCTCATTATAGTTGGGCAAATTGTCCCCCCGAGTTCTGACCGTCACTCAGTTGTAGAGGAAGAGCTTGTCAGTCTGAGGTCCACGAAGTTTTTAAATTCACACTTTAGCTGCCTGTTTGACAGTTCTAAAGTCAATGCTGTGTTTCATAACACACAAAGCTTGCGGTGTCACATTACTGATATCTGCTCCGATCAGTTAATGCTTCAGTCTTGCTTCCTATGTACGATATTCCTGGCTTCCACAATGCGGTGTTCCCTGATTGCCAGTCGACATCTAGTGGATCTCGTCCAATGAGAGGTATTCTTATATTTGCTAAAAACGAAGTTTTTGAGAATGTTAGTCTCTGTTCAAGTCGGCGAAACTATTCGGACTCTAATAATTTAGCTTCCGCAGTGTTCGAGTATTCCTTTATTATTTATTCCTTCCTAATTATTTACAGAAGTCCAAAGTATCCTCTGCATAGGTTTGAAGCCCAATTTGAGAATTTATTTCAGGAATTTTCATTCTTAGGTAATGATAGCATTGTTTTCGGAGATTTTAATTTGTGTTTACGGGGTCTTTCTGGAGCTATTAAGAGGGTTTTTGATTTTTTGACTACAATTGGATATAGTTCTTTGTTAGATTTGAACACATCCACAACCAATTGTGATACACATATTGATTGGGAGTGTTCATATATTAGGAATAGCTGGGCCGTAGCACGCACATATGAGACAGTTTATCGTTACCACAGTGGTATTTTAGTTAGCGTAGATAAGAGTTTGGTGTAGGTTTTTGGGCGCTTTTGACAATAGCTCAGTATGACATATTTAAATATTTTAGTGTTTGAATTTACGTATTTTGTTGTTTATTTTTATGTATGTATATATATCTTATATTTTATTATAATTTATACATTAAGTACGTCTATCTTCACTGGAGCAAAAGTGGAGCTTACATTTTTTTTGGGAAATAATGGTGTAGCCTCTAGGCAGCACAAGTCGACTCGTAGATCTTTAGTGTTTTTGCTTTAAAAAGACCCATTTATTTGCAATGGCACCCCGTGGTGTTCCCTGGGCCCCGATTTAATATATGAAAAATAATTTATTAAGTCGGGAGCTAATTCGAGCGGCGATTCAATTTTTAATTAAGAAGTATTTAAACCGTCAAACGTTTGGGTACCGGGTATCTCACAGTCGAGCACTCTCGACTGTCGCTTTCTTACTTGTTTGAAGGTTTGATTATGTTTTCTACTAAAATCATATATATATACATGCGGAGATCAACTATAAAACCTTTAAAATCACTATGCGTTTTTTCTGTCAGTGTATTGGTTTGGTAACGCCCAAAAAGCTTCCATTTGCCGTTTTCGATTCAAAAGATTTCAGAACGCTAACAGCTCAAACATTCAGTGGCTTAAATATGCTAGCAGTTACGTCACGGAGTATTATGAGCTTAGTGGATGAAGAATACTTTCAGATTTAAACTTACATATTCAAGAAGCAAACAGAATAATCTGCCTTAAAATAAGACACTGCTACTAGGTGTAATAGAGGAATACTAGTCGTTATTGTTCAATATATTTATTCACAATTTGTGTGAGTACGTTGGGCCTCATAGAATTGAAAAAAGTTCATACGTCAAAAAATCTTTCCATGGAAATTAACACACTGCTCAAAGATTTTAATATAACAAAAGAGCAGATCTATACTGTAACAACAGATAACGGTAGAAATTTTATAGGAACCGTAGAATTGTTAAATGGCAATGATGATTAGGACGATTCTCTTTTCCATTTGGGACAGAATGTGGAGGTTTTGGATGCAGAAGATATCCAAACACTCTCAATTCTCTCGATCAAATGTGCAGCGCACACTTTGCAACTAGCGGTAAAGGATTTTTACAAAGCTTGGAGTCACTAGCTTTTATAGAGAAATCTCAAAAAATTATAATGCTTTTAAAGACCCTCTCATACAGGTATGTTTTTGTTAATATTATAATTTCCATATTTTATTAATTATACCTCTGCTAAAGACATTTGATATCGGAACAGTCATTACCTCAACCAGTAGTAGATGTTCCAACTCTTTGGAATTCCACACATAATATGTTGAATATGCTCGTAAAATTTGGGGAGTTCTGCGAAAAGCAAATAAAACAAAAAAGAAAGCTAACTTCGGTAAACCGAAGTTTGTTTACCCTTGCAGTCTGCAATTGGATCATTGAAAATAAATCCATTTTGTTAATGTTTAAAATATAGCATATTATGTAAACATTTTAAATTTTACATTTTACATGTAGTATTTTACATTTTCATGTAAGTCGACCGATCCCTTCTATTTCAGCTATATGATATAGTTGTCCGACCTTAATGAAATTAATAAAATTAATTCTAGAACTATAAGAAACGACTAAATCTCGAAATTTATAGAAATTCGTTGAAAAACAGGGAAATTAAGAAATTAATTTACATTAATTTCGCCATCATTCCTATGGCAGCTATAGGATATAGTGGTCCGATTTCGACATATATACTGCGTGCTAAAGAAATAAGACTATGCTGAAAGTTTCAGGCCGATAGCTTAAAAACTGAGAGACTAGTTCGCGTAGAAACCGGCAGACGGACAGACGGACAGACAGACGGACATGTGTTGTTATAATCTCAGACGTGAGGCACACTCTGTTAAGGTATCGGCTGTTCGGAGTGTCGTGCGCATGTGAGCTTGTTATCGAAAAAAACGTACATTTTAAAGTTAATAAAAAAGGCACTAAGCTGTTTTTATTAGGGGTTACGCCAACCTAGACGTTTTTAAATATATAAATATTTTTCAGATTTAAATTAGTTTTGAAGTTATAGGGATTTGAAGTGAGTGTTCTTGCACTTGCATACTCCTGCAATGTCTTTATACCCGGCACCCATAGGGTAAAATAAGTTAGTGCCAACCGAGAATGTATGTAGCAGGCAGAAGGAGACATCTCCGACCCCATAAGGTGTATATATTCTTGATCTTGAGCGTCACCAGCCGAGTTGATTTAGCCATTTCCGTCTGTCCGTCTGTCTGTCCGTGTTGGTAAAAATATCTTAGAGACTATAAGGGCCACCAAATTTGGTGACAACATTGGAATCTGTTACACGCAGATCAATTTTGTTTTAAAACTTGATCTTCCGCACCCGAAAATCATAAAAAACATTTGCTTAAAGTAAATAAATAAAATAAATAAGTCTTTCATATACGTATTCTCTAAATTTGAGCGAAATCGGATGATAAACATATGCTACTTCTAGCAAACATTTGTATTTGTCAGGTGTTGCTGAACATGTCCCTGTCAACATTTGTCTTTTTTGGGTGTTGCTCAAAATGTTTCTAGCAATATTTGTCCACATTTGTCAACATTTTCCATGTGCTATTTAATTTCCACGACAACTCTTTGGGTACCGGGTATCTCACACTCACATATGTAGCTTTCCTACTTGTTTTTCTTTTGAGTTTGTCTCGAAACCATGTTTTCCAAACTGGTGTAAACGATATCCGAAGATCTACTAAACCGATTTGCCTCAAAATTCTACCACATATTCTTAAATGTACTCGCTATGGTGCATAATTTTTTATTAATGATCTCGTTTTAAAGTTACACAGGTACCTTTGCAAAGTTTTCTTAACCACACAGCTGTCCGGATTCTGACTTTAAGAGAAGTTGTTTTGAACATAATGGTAGACCAAGAAACAAATTTTGTATTAGCCGAACTCTAGTAAGTTATGGGTTCGATGGGAGCTCAGGTCGTTCTGTACATATTACACCAGATGAAGCCTATCTAGTCCATCCTGTGGCGTAACTCTACTGGATTTTTATAATAATAAAAATTTCAAGTGTAAACAGTTTTTGCCACATCAGGATAATTTAGAGGACGGCTTGATCCACTTCATTGCTGGATTCGTTTTTTTTTTAACTTATCGTAAAGGCGATTATAAAGTCATATAAAAAAAAAACGGGAGAATGACTAATGATGAAAACAAGAAAATAATAGGTGAAAAGAAATTATTAAAATATAATTTTTTTAAAAACGGTCATTAAAAATATACAAGCTAAAGGTGAGTGGATTTGGTAGGGCAAATGATGGCAATACTGCTTGTAGAGCAGTCAATGCTCCAGAGATTTTCGCTGAAATACCTGGTATTGATCTAAGATTAATAAAATACTGAAGAATTACTCTTATATATTTATCGTGCCACTTGACCATAAATGTGAGCAAATTATAAAGCTTTTTCTATGGTACATGGCTGTCCATAACCACAACGGTTCTCAAAGTCCTTTATCACTCATGTGATATTACAGAAAATACAATATTTCCTATGGGATATTTTGGGGGGGAGGGTGCTGAGGCCAGGAATAAAATCTATAGATCGGATCGACTTCATCAGGCGAAGAAAATCAGTAGGAGCTACATCAGATTCAATCATATCATCGGTCAACCTGGCTAACCATATCAATCTACAATACAGATTGCTTCTTCAAAAAGAAGTGTTAGAATTGCTCGACAGTCCCTTTAGATACACTGATAACGTTCTGAAGATATTGAAAACTATTCACTTGAGTTCAGTGATATGGAACTTGAGACCGAAGAAGATGTTGATCTGGTGCGCATGTGAAACATTTCTTTTAATACCGTAGTTAATTATGTTTTACCATTTTAGCCCTTTTGAATGACAGTCGGGCGTAGCCACGATAAATGCAAAAACATGTAGGCGCGAAAGAAAAGTATGGATAAAAGAATGAGAGGAAATATAGACTACTATCGGGAAGCTCGATTGTTACCTTGCATGTGTACCAAGTGGGTTATTTATGTTTTTAGTTTAGGAAGGCTATCTACAGTTAAGGTTATCTTGTACAAATCATTAAAATTTGCACATAGTACTTTAAAATGTTCATGCATTTCATACGATGTTCTGCAATGGTGCAAAACTAAAGGCAGGTAGGTTTTAATGGTTCTACATGGTACGTTGAAATTCAACCCAATAGATCGCTGCTTTTCGATCACCACGGATCAGGTTATACATAAAAACAATGTCTAGCATTGTTTTACGGGTTGCTAAGGACGGTAGGTTAATTAGGAGAAGTCTACTGAAATAAAAGGAAACCTAAGGTTTGCATCCCAGTTTAAGACACGAAGAGCGAAAAGTGAAAAGTTCTTTTGAACTGACTCAATGCGTTTGCTGTTGACGTCCCACTGGGGACTCCAAACGCAAGATCCATATTCTAAAATAGGACGAACTAACGAAGTGTATAAATTCTTCGTGACGTAGGGGTCATCGAATTTCTTCAACCACCGTTTAATAAATCCAAGCACACCCCTGGCTTTATTCACAATGCACGAAATATGATCAATAAACTCCAGTTTAGGATCTAGGCGGATACCCAAATCGTCAACTAGAGTGATTCTTTCCAGGAAGCAGCAGTTCTGCGTATAAGTCGCAAGCTTGGGAAAACACGTGAGAATGTCATCAGCTTGCATTTGGAGCCATTTAGGTTTAATAAGTTTGCAGTGCACCATGCTTGAAAGCTATTAAGATCTGTTTGTAAATCCGACTAGCTAGCGCTGTCCTTGTATTGCCAAAAAGTTTAACGTCGTCAGCGTACATGAGTACTCTTGAGTTAGTCAAAACTATGGGCAAGACGTTAATAAATAATGTAAAAAGTAAGGGACCCAGGTGGCTCCCTTGCGGGACTCCGGAGAACATTCGACAAGTTGTTTTTAAAGAGGACCTTTAACGTTCTGCCATTCAGAAAACTTGAGATCCACCTGAGAAGATCGACAGGAAAACCCATTAAGTAGAGTTTCCCAACAAGGAAGGAATGATTAACGGAGTCAAATGCTTTACTGAAATCAGTATAGATCACATCTGTCTGCAAATTTTGTGGAAAGCCCCTCATAATGAAAAAAGTGAGCTCCAGAAGGTTAGTAGTCGTTGATCTTCGTTTAATAAATCCATGTTGGCATGAAGAAATTACTGTTCTACACAGGTGCTGCAAATGGGGATTAATTGCGTTTTCAAAAAGTTTTGGGATGGCTGACAACTTAGAGATTACTCTATAGTTGTTAGCATCCACTTTGCTACCTTTTTTGTGGAGAGAAATGACGAATGATTCCTTCCAAATAAGGGGAAATTGGGATGTTTCTAAGGATAAGGTAAACAATTTTAGAAGGGGCCACTGGGCCTCGGCACTATACCTAAGCACACAGCCTGGTATTCCATCGGGACCTGGCGAACAAGCCGGCTTGACACGTCGAAGGTCCAACAGAAGGAAGCTTTCGTTTAAGCTAGGACTGAAGATTAGGTTTGATTTGGGCATGCTATAAGAATAGGTCTGGTTTGAATCGGATGACGGAAAATAAGTAGTTTGAAAAAACTGAGGAAAATGATCAGCTATTGCCTGATCATTGTTTGCTGAGTATTTTTAAATAAAAGCGAGGAAGAAAGTGTAATACGCTTACGTTTGGTGTTGACAAAATTATAAAACTGTTTTGGGTCCTGCGGGAATTGAACCGTACAACGAGTCAAATAACACTGCGCGTTAAGCAATGTTACCTTAGACCGAGCCGCTAAATAGCGAGAATGGGCGGCTTGAGAACCGTTACGTTTAAATTTAGAATACAGATTGGACTTAATGTTTTTGAGGCGAGTCAACTCTTTACTAAACCAGGGAGGCTTATTCGAAATTGACGGATAGTATAACGGAAGACATTCGGTAAAAAAGGAGTTCATGGCATTGTAAAAAATATCCATGGCACCAACCATGTCAGTGCACATGTAGAGATCGGACCAATCAAAGTCAGATATGAAACTATTCAGCCTTCGAAAATCCGCCTTGCGAAAGCAGTGGACTTTCTGAGCTGGCCGATCAGACTTAATTTACATAGCAGTCCCAATATCGATAGTCACATCGAAGGTTGGATGGTATGGATCTTCGGGTTGCGTCAAGGGCGGGACCCTAACTAAACTGACTCTTGCCGGATCAGAGACAAAGCAGAGATCAAGCAAGCGATCTAAGGAATATCGTACATGGTCGACCTGAGACAACGAAATGTCAAACAAGCCATCAATAAAATCGTGACATGCAGTAGTTAAAAGTTTGTTTAAGGATTCACTTATGGACCAAATAGCTCCAGGAATGTTAAAATCACCTAGCACAATTGAATGTTTCTTATCCGAAAGTCTATTGGAGACCAACTGGATAGCGGAAAGGTGGTTCCAATAAATATGAAGTTCCGACAAGTGGGGAATGTAGGAACATGTTATCATTATACCATTAAATGATAGCTTCACACAAAGGAATTCAACATCGTTGCATTTCTCGAATGCTAATAATTCTGACGTGAGGTTGGAGTCAACCGCAATGAGGAGCCCGCCCCTCGCATGGAAAACCGATCAAGCCTGTACGTTGTGTACACAGCCTGAAAACTTCGGAGCTAAGGATCTCCGGCTTCAACCAGGTTTCTGTGAACAAGTTAGGAAGCTTACTACGTAAGCCTCTTGCATTCTGATAGGAAAGAAGGAGAGAGTTGATTAATTTTTTGGAGCGGACGTAGCTGGCACAATTGTTTTGTCCGGCCTGGGTAAACTAATTCCTACAGGCCGTCTTTTGTTTTTCTTGGCTTCGTACTCCTCATCAACAACAAACTGAGGCCAGAAATCGGCTGACCATATTGTGCTAAAGAGTTCGTCAGGGACATTTATTTTGAAAGATTAAATATCCCTAGCATAAGAAAATTTAAATTGTTCCACCTTAATTTTATCGGACTTGGTTCTGTCTTGAATATAGACAGTAACATCTTCAGATGTTTAAGTGAATCGTGAGACAAATATCTGCCTCGTTGGTGGTACTGCAATAAGAGCTTTTTGCAACACAGACTGGTCTGCTGTATTACCACTTTCGGCCGGTAATTCAGGCCTGTCACCCTGGGGAGTATTCGGGACGGGGATCTGAGGGGTCGTTAATTTTGATTTTGACCCCCAGGGGGCTCAACGGAAATCACTTAAGCTGCGGTCACGGTCGCGGCACATTCGAACTCAATATCATAGGAGTTAGATATATTGGGGTCGGGGGCTGTGCAGAGGGAGTCAGCAGCTGAGAATCTGCGTCGAGTTGCAGGGCAGCGGCCAAATGCGGTGTGCAAGCCGTGGTTTTCTTGCGCTTAGGGGACTCGTTTAATAGCTTTAGGCCATTAAATTGGGAGCCCAGCGTCATAAGCACCTCATTAGTTTTACGAAAACTAACAAGTAGCTCTTTGAAACCATTTTCGGTTTGGCGCATAAAAGACATAATTTTCCATTCAACATCGCGACAAGATTCACAGCAGTAGCGCAATCCAATGTTTTTAGTAATGTTGTCAGCCATGCGGCCTGTGCAATCAATGCACTTGGCGTGCACGATATTGTCACACAGCCAGATGCCAATAGTAGGGTCCGCTGCAGAAATTACTTTCTTGCAGGTTTTAATTACACACAATACTAGAGGACATTATAGGAATAGGTATTATTTTTTTTATTTTTTTCATTTGTCGGGAAATGTAGACGTTATCATTATTGTTAGAAATGTATGTTATGTAATTTATTATTTTGGGGAGAATAATTTTATTAAATTAATGATTGTTATCGTCAGAGCCTATGGCAGTACTTTTAATCTTTTTTAAACTCTGTAATACATCACACGGACTGACACACACAAAGCTAAAGTTATTATCACAGTTGTTTTCAACTAAGGGGAGCTAGAGGCACCAAATTTAGTGACAGCATTGGAATCTGTTGCAGGCAGATCAAGTTTGTTTTAAACTTTGGCCACGTCCACTTCCGCCCCCGAAAATAATAAAAAACGGTATATTAGCTAAAGGCGTGATTTTCGACTTAAAATAAAAATGGATAGACTTAATAAGTAGGCAATCGGGGACGTGTTCTGAAAATTTGAGTAAAATCGGCTAATAAAAATGGAAGTTGTTAGGCGATAAAGTTTCTGTGTATGCTTCTTCTATTTCTTTGTTAAGAGCGCACGTGAGTGTTGCTTAACATGTCCCTTGCAACATTTGTATTTTTTCTGTGCTGCTCAACATGTTTCTAGCAACATTTGTGTTTATTTGTCAACATTTTCTTTTTTCCATGTCTATATGCCATTTTATTTCACGCACAATGCTTTGTGAGATAAATCGGTCACACCCTACTGTAGCTTTCCTACTTGTTTTTTTTTTTTGAGACCTATTGACTTTATCAATTAGGGCATTAATTGTTTATTGAATGTGCCGTATAGTCATATTGGTCGCAGTTACCTAACTATTTGCTGTCAATCCTCTAAAGAAACTCCTATTAATGCAATTTTTAATGCAGTATCTCAAAGGGCTACGAATAAGCAAAATCAAGCATAATTTTACACAAAGCCAATAGGGAATCTGAAAATTCATCAGGCGATTCGGGGGCAAAGACCCACGATTTAAACTAATATAACACAAAAATGTGAAAGGCAGCGTGTGGTGCTGCGTGAAATGAAAGATGGAATTAAACTTTTTCCTCACGAACGGCAACACAGCCCCAATTCGACATTTTTACTGTTACGACCCCAAGCTGCGCCACGAAGGGGAAATCTTTATATATAATTTTTTATTAATTTTAAGTTCGCCCGCGAGGGTATCTAGGTTTTCACCACTAAGGGGAAAGCCTTGTATAAATAGTTATTAATTTTAAATTTTCCCGCGTGAGGATCTAGTTTGTTAAATAGTTTTAAGTAACAGAAGTTAAATATAAGGCAGAACTAAGGTGTGTGTGTAAGAGTGTTTGCAGTGCATTGAGAGAGGGGGACATAGAGGGGGAGAAAGAGAAGGAACCAGGGCGCGCCAAACCGCGCGTACATGGCGATCTCGACACCTGCTGAACTGCACACGAGAGAGCGAGAGAGAACACGCCCGAATTTCGAGGTAACGGCCACGGCCGAAAATATCTGCATATACATAATAAGCCAGAGAGCCCGCGGCCGACCGTGCTGCTGACAGCGCTGCCGCGAGTCAGACGAAAGGGACGAGAGAAACAGATTTTTCACGGTCACGGCCACGACATGTACATAAAGCCGCGATCCCGACGCCCACAGCGCTGCCACGAGTCAAGCAAAATATGCCAGCGATATTCCGAATAGAAAGGCCGGTTGAGAGGGACCGAGAGGCGAATGGGCCCAAAGGGACCGCGCTCTGCCAGCACCGCCATAGATAGACAAAGAGCAGCTGAATATAAAAAGGGAGAGAGAGAATGCGATCGTGCGGCTGCAGTCGCACCTCAAGGAAATAAAGCCGAAAAGTTTTTGGAAGTTCGGAAAGGCGGCAGAGGAGGGCATATGAAGGAAAACGAGAAAGAAAGCTAACTTCGGTAAACCGAAGTTTGTATACCCCTGCAGTCAGCAATTGGATCGATCCATTTTGGTAATGTAAAAAAAAAATGTCAAATTATGTAAATTTTGTAAATTTTACATTTTACATGTAGAATTTTACATTTTCATATAAATTGACCGATCCCTTCTATGGCAGCTATATGATATAGTTGTTCGATCTTAATGAAATTAAAACCGTAGTTCTAGAACTATTAAAAACGACTATATCTCGAAATTTATAGAAATCCGTTCCGACATATATACTGCGTGCTAAAGAAATAAGACTATGCTGAAAATTTCAGCCCGATAGCTCAAAAACTGAGAGACTAGTTCGCGTAGAAACCGACAGACGGACAGACAGACAGACAGACGGACATGGCTAGATCGACTCGGCTGGTGATGCTGATCAAGAATATATATACTTTCTGGGGTCTGAGATGCCTCCTTCACTGCGTTGCAAATATCATGGCAAAATTATAATACCCTCTGCAAGGGTATAATGAAGGAATGAAAGTTAGAAGCAAGGCACTTGTCGAGGAGCAGAAAAAATGATCGGACGCGAATTTTTCAAGTGACGCCAAGCCAGAAAAGTGTGCAAAGAAAACCACGTGTGCGGAAAGAAGAACTGAATAAAAAACAGAAACTGTGTAATAAAATAATACCATTAGCGAGAAAGTGAAACTCAAGGTAGCTAAGAACTAGAAAACAGAAGAGAAAATAAGGAAACCAGAGGAGTATAAGATAAGAAATAATCGTAACGGGTAAGCGAGAGATACAAGAACTGGTGCAGTCAGAGATTAAAATGGAAGTGTACAAAGAAAATTAAAAACATAACGAGATCACATAAATAAAAAAAAATAGTGAATAAAATTTGTAAATGAACGTTGAAAATTGAACCTACGTGTATATTACCTGAGGAAAAATAACTCAAGAGTCGGCCACTGCAGACCGAGGGTAAGCATGTGCTAAACATACTAACTAAAACCTATATAAACCGTAGCTTGAACGCAAATTTATGGATTCTCCCGTTTTTGCAATAGTTACGTATTGACCGTAGAACGAACGCAAATTTCTGGGTCCTCCCGTTTTTGCAATAGTTAAGTATTAACCGTAGATCGAACGCAAATTTCTGGGTTCTCCCGTTTTTTCACTAGTTAAGTATTAACCGTAGCTCGAACGCAAATTTCTGGGTTCTCCCGCTTTTGCAATAGTTAAAGTTTAACCCCAGTTAAACGCAAATTTCTGGGGTCTGCCCGTTTTTGCAATAGTTAGATATTATTCGTAGTTTAAAGCCAAATTTCTGGGTCTTCCCGTTTTGCCCTAGTCTAATATTAGCCGTAGTTAATATTAATCGTAGTGAAGCGCAAATTTCTGGGGTCCGCCCGCTCTTTGCCGTAGGTCAAGTATTACTCTTAATAAGAGCCGAGACCCAGGGCTTGCCCGAGTCGAGGCTAACCGTAGTTTAGTGCAAATTTCTGGGGTCGTCCGCGTCTGCCTTAGCTTAGACAGTAATCGTAGTTAAAGGTGAGACCCAGGGCTTGCCAAGGTCGACCCTAACCTAGTTTAACGTAAATTTCGGGGATTGGCCATGGTAACCTTCACTCCCAGATAATTCATACGCAGAGCAGAGACCCAGGGCTTACCCGAGTCTATACTAGCCGTAGTATTGGTATAAATTTTAAAGTCTAATCACGAGTACCGTGACTTGAGTATTAATCCTAGTCCGAGTGTAGACCAAGGACGTATCCGAGTCCACGCTAACTATAGCCTGACGTAGACTTCCAAGCTCCCGTGTTTAACTTGGTTTCAGGCTAACTATAATTCGCCCAGAGTCTCTAAAGGCACCCGAACCGACACTAAACGTAGGTTGATGCGAGTTTCTGGGTCTTCCCGTGCTTACACTAACCACAGGTTAACTGTCGTCGGATTAGAGGTCCTGGGTATGGTTGAGTTGGCACTACTAGTAACCTGGGTGTAAATTTCAAGGGTGAACCATATTTCTAATAGTTCGCAATATTAAACTTGTTGGTGACAGGATATACCCTTTTTCTTGATGACGATTCTGGTTGTAAGGTCTTTGGAGAGTTACAGTTAACAAATATCTGGCTAGAGGCGACCTCAAGGTTATGTACTCGGTTAGGGTGGAAACATAAAGCTTTACTCAATTGTCTAGACCTCTTCTAACCATTAAGTCCCTCGATTCCTAGCGAATAGGCATCCTTATAGTGTTTTTACACAGAGGCGCATCTGCTTCAACTCTCAAAAATCTTAGCAACGACTTTTTTTTCCGTAAGCAATACATGTGTCAGAAAGGGACAGAAAAGGTCGCATCAAAACTAATACTAAAATCGCGTAGAAACCGACAGACGGACAGACAGACAGACAGACGGACATGGCTAGATCGACTCGGCTGGTGATGCTGATCAAGAATATATATACTTTATGGGGTCTGAGATGCCTCCTTCACTGCGTTGCAAATATCATGGCAAAATTATAATACCCTCTGCAAGGGTATAATGAAGGAATGAAAATTAGAAGCTAGGCACTTGTCGAGGAGCAGAAAAAATGATCGGACGCGAATTTTTCAAGTGACGCCAAGCCAGAAAAGTGTGCAAAGAAAACCACGTGTGCGGAAAGAAGAACTGAATAAAAAACAGAAACTGTGTAATAAAATAATACCATTAGCGAGAAAGTGAAAGAGAACTAGAAAACAGAAGAGAAAATAAGGAAACCAGAGGAAGGAGTATAAGATAAGAAATAATCGTAACGGGTAAGCGAGAGATACAAGAACTGGTGCAGTCAGAGATTAAAATAGAAAAGTGTACAAAGAAAATTAAAAACATAACGAGATCACATAAATAAAAAAAAAATAGTGAATAAAATTTGTAAATGAACGTTGAAAATTGAACCTACGTGTATATTACCTGAGGAAAAATAACTCGAGAGTCGGCCACTGCAGACCGAGGGTAAGCATGTGCTAAACATACTAACTAAAACCTATATAAACCGTAGCTTGAACGCAAATTTATGAATTCTCCCGTTTTTGCAATAGTTAAGTATTGACCGTAGAACGAACGCAAATTTCTGCGTCCTCCCGTTTTGCAATAGTTAAGTATTAACCGTAGATCGAACGCAAATTTCTGGGTTCTCCCGTTTTTCACTAGTTAAGTATTAACCGTAGCTCGAACGCAAATTTCTGGGTTCTCCCGCTTTTGCTATAGTTAAAGTTTAACCCCAGTTAAACGCAAATTTCTGGGGTCTGCCCGTTTTGCAATAGTTAGGTAATATTCGTAGTTTAAAGCCAAATTTCTGGTCTTCCCGTTTTGCCCTAGTCTAATATTAGCCGTAGTTAATATTAATCGTAGTGAAGCGCAAATTTCTGGGGTCCGCCCGCTCTTTGCCGTAGGTCAAGTATTACTCTTAATAAGAGCCGAGACCCAGGGCTTGCCCGAGTCGAGGCTAACCGTAGTTTAGTGCAAATTTCTGGGGTCGTCCGCGTCTGCCTTAGCTTAGACAGTAATCGTAGTTAAAGGTGAGACCCAGGGCTTGCCAAGGTCGACCCTAACCTAGTTTAACGTAAATTTCGGGGATTGGCCATGGTAACCTTCACTCCCAGATAATTCATATGCAGAGCAGAGACGCTAACTATAGTCTGACGTAGACTTCCAAGCTCCCGTGTTTAACTTGGTTTCAGGCTAACTATAATTCGCCCAGAGTCTCTAAAGGCACCCGAACCGACACTAAACGTAGGTTGATGCGAGTTTCTGGGTCTTCCCGTGCTTACACTAACCACAGGTTAACTGTCGTCGGATTAGAGGTCCTGGGTATGGTTGAGTTGGCACTACTAGTAACCTGGGTGTGAATTTCAAGGGTGAACCATATTTCTTTATAGTTCGCAATATTAAACTTGTTGGTGACAGGATATACCCTTTTTCTTGATGACGATTCTTGTTGTAAGGTCTTTGGAGAGTTACTGTTAGCAAATATCTGGCTAGAGGCGACCTCAAGGTTATGTACTCGGTTAGGGTGGACACATAAAGCTTTACTCAATTGTCTAGACCTCTTCTAACCATTAAGTCCCTCGATTCCTAGCGAATAGGCATCCTTATAGTGTTTTTACACAGAGGCGCATCTGCTTCAACTCTCAAAAATCGCAGCAACGACTTTTTTTTTTCCGTAAGCAATACATGTGTCAGAAAGGGACAGAAAAGGTCGCATCAAAACTAATACTAAAATCATACTAACTTGTATTTTTAAATATGTAGGTGATTTTTTTGCTTTGACGCTTGTGTCATTTATTATAAATAACCCACAACTGCCATATACAGTGTTCAGTCAAAATCACCGAAATAGTAATCACTACCGTACAAACATGCTGTTCACTATATTATATAAAAGACACAATTTAATTGAGCCATTTCATAAAGATTGGTTAAAATACCACTTGTTGTATTTAAATTATACAGCATTTTATATAGTTAAATTTCGACTAGTTAGACAGAGCACTGTACGCCTACTGGATTCGCATCAACTCGTGCTCTGTGTAAACAGGAGGAAAAAAGTTGATGGGACTTTTAAGCGGCTGTGTAAAAAGGCTAATACACGCATTACTCGCACACACGGTCCACTGAGATATTATAATTTTTTTGTGGAGGTACTGGCAAACCGCTGAACTAGCCCGTGCTGGGAAAACACCTTTACAATACCTCCAGCAAGACAGAAGGCCTTGGAAGTCTTGCCAAGAAAAACATTGCCAAAACATATTTTGAAAAATCTATGGAGAAAACAGCTGGCATTCGTGGCAAATGATTTACTGTCATTAAATGTGACTAAAGGTATGTTAAGATTATTGTAAGTCGTTATCAAAATCCTCTCCATTTATTTTAATTTAAAGGTATTGGTGTTCGAGCATATGCACAGGATCTTAATAATATTGGAGCAG
Source organism: Drosophila triauraria (assembly GCA_014170255.2). Classification (NCBI taxonomy): domain Eukaryota; kingdom Metazoa; phylum Arthropoda; class Insecta; order Diptera; family Drosophilidae; genus Drosophila; species Drosophila triauraria. The sequence continues at coordinate 33,909,833 of CM024336.1, read as the reverse complement.
CGCATCAAGAACATCATTATTTAAACCAAAACGCTAACAAGAAATCCCGATGAGCTTTTAGCAATCAGTGGTGCTGAGTTGCCACTCTCCCTCTCTGACTCTCCTATCGCTGAAGGTACCTCACATACTGCTAATAATAATTTTCGTCAATAATATTTCTTATGTAATTTTCCAAATATTTTTTGTAGCTCTTAGCTTCGTATTTTAAGTAAACAAAAGAATGGTCTAGAGTTTGTATAACAAAACGGAAGAGTTCAGGTATTTATTTAGCGTTCGGGTATGGGGCCTTATTGAACACTTCGTGTTTGCTCGTTGACGTGAAAGGCTGTGTGTGTACAAATTATATTATCTGTCATGAACCATTCAGTGAAAAAAATAAAATGTTTTTTTTTTTTGCTATTTTTGTCGCAAACACGTCCAAGGCGCACATTTTATCAATGCACCTAAATATTTGGTTAGGTAAACGAATTAAAAATGAATTGGCAGAAAATGGGACATTTACGTATGTTGATGAAGTTTCGCATGGTGGACTTGCAAAACTATCCATCCAGTTCATGGAAAAAATTAAAAAGTTGGAAGTCGTATTTTTACCCTTGGCTAAACATAAACTCAATATTAAAAAAAAATGTTAAACAAAGTTTGATAAAAGCTGCTGAAGAAGTTGATGTTAGTATAGCCATAAAAACGTTTTATTTTAAGACTAGAATTTATTTTAGGGTTAAATAGGGTTAAATAACTAAACAAAAGACTGTCTCTAAGCTATTAAAAATTAAATTATGTAGAACAAGTGGGAAAGCTACAGTCGAGTGTGACCGACTGTGAGATACCCGGTACCCAAAGCATTGTGAGTGACATTGAATAGCACATGAACATGGAATGTTGACAAATAAAGACAAAACATATTGAGCAACACTCGAAAGAGACAAATGTTGCTTGGAACATGTTGAGCAACACCCAACAAAGACAAATGTTACTAGGAACATGATGAGCACCACGCACGTGCGCGCTCTCTCTCTCTCTCTCTCTCTCTCTCTCATGAAGAAGAAGTATACACAGAAACTTTATTGTTTAATAACTTATATGTTTATCATCCGATTTTACAAAAATTTTCAGAACACGTCCGCGATTGCCTACTTATTAAGTCTATCTATTCACTTTAAGCCGAAAATCACGCCTATAGCTAATATAACGTTTTTATGATTTTCTAGGGCGGAAGTGGGCGTGGCCAAATTTTAAAACCAATGCTGTCACCAAATTTGGTGGCTCTAGCTCTTATAGTCTCTCAGATCTGTTGTTTCGCACGGACGGACGGACAGACAGACGGACAGGGCTAAATCGACTCGGCTGGTGATGCTGGTCAAGAATATATATACTTTATGGGGTCGAAGATTTCTCCTTCTGCCTTTTACATCTATTCTCGGTTGGCACTAACTTATAATACCCTTGTACCCTATGGGTACCAGGTATAAAAAGCTCCAACCTATTATTATAATAGGCCAGTTTGAACCCCAAACACCATATAAGGGTTAATACACATTTTATATTGTCATATACATTCGTTTCTCTCACACGAACTTTGACAGCCGAACTAGGACCTTATTTTCCCGACCGAGGGCCTTATTTTTCCGACGAAACTACCTTGTATAATTGTATCATGTGCTGAACTATGACGTCTGCCACTGTGATTGGAATAACATTTTTGGATTTTTGGATTTGGAGAATTTCAATTCAATTCAAAGAGAGACAAAGCATATGCATATTGGAGGCGATATGGACTTTTTGAGTCTAAAAGGGTACGTGTAAGTAAGCTGATTTATGCCAATAAAAGTGCTTATTTCAGCTCTAGGCTTACCGGTGCCATATTAACTAGACATGTCGGGAAAGAAACACAAAAATTGGGAGTCGGCAATATAAGACCTGTGATAATGAAAAATTTTTTTTATTTTTTAATTTGTAGTTCTAATTCGTATTTGTCCACTGAGTCCCTATTAAGTAGTGAAAATTGTTTTGAATTCGTTGGTGTAAGTCAATGTGATGTTTTAGAAGCTATTTTAAAAATAAAGTCGAATGCCATTGTTCTAGATGATGTAAATCCAAAATGTATCAAAATAATTCTCCAAAGATTATAAGCCACATTACTCATGTGTTTAATTCCACGTCGACTCTTCCCGATTCCTAGAAAATTAGAAAAAACATGCCAACTCCAAAAGCTAATGACGAATATAGATCCATGTCCGTCTGTCTGTCCGTCCGTCCGTGCGAAACAACAGATCTGAGAGACTATAAGAGCTAGAGCCACCAAATTTGGTGACAGCATTGGAATCTGTTGCACGCAGATCAAGTTGGTTTTAAAATTTGGCCACGCCCACTTCCGCCCCAGACAATCATAAAAACGTTATATTAGCTATAGGCGTGATTGTCGGCTTAAAGTGAATAGATAGACTTAATAAGTAGGCAATCGCGGACGTGTTCTGAAAATTTTTGTAAAATCGGATGATAAACATATAAGTTATTAAACAATAAAGTTTCTGTGTATACTTATTCTTCATGAGAGAGAGAGAGAGAGATCGCGCACATTTGTCTTTGTTGGGTGTTGCTCAACATGTTCCTAGCAACATTTGTCTCTTTCGAGTGTTGCTCAATATGTTGTCAATGTCACCCACAACGCTTTGGGTACCGGGTATCTCACAGTCGGTCACACTCGACTGTAGCTTTCCCACTTGTTCTACATAATTTAATTTTTAATAGCTTAGAGACAGTTTTTTGTTTAGGTATTTAACCCTATTTAACCCTAAAATAAATTCTAGTCTTAAAATAAAACGTTTTTATGGCTATACTAACATCAACTTCTTCAGCAGCTCTTATCAAACTTTGTTTAACATTTTTTTTATTATTGAGTTTATGTTTAGCCAAAGGTAAAAATACGACTTCCAACTTTTTAATTTTTTCCATGAACTGGATGGATAGTTTTGCAAGTCCACCATGCGAAACTTCATCAACATACGTAAATGTCCCATTTTCTGCCAATTCATTTTTAATTCGTTTACCTAACCAAATATTTCGGTGCATTGATAAAATGTGCGCCTTGGACGTGTTTGCGACAAAAATAGCAAAAAAAAACATTTTATTTTTTTCACTTAATGGTTCATGACAGATAATATAATTTGTACACACACAGCCTTTCACGTCAACGAGCAAACACGAAGTGTTCAATAAGGCCCCATACCCGAACGCTAAATACACGACGGGATTACCTTGTATAATTATATCATAGTTCAGCATATCATAGTTAATATTTCTAAAGTCTCTTTATTTAAGAGGTCTGTTTGAACGTTGTAAGTCAAGAAAATAAGGTCATGTTTTGAGAAATTCGGCATAGCGTTTTGGTCATAATGGAGAACTTTGTCATTATCGTCACGACATCAAGCAAGGTGTTCACGGTACTGGTGTAATAGGTGAGCATCCCAGAATTTAACATTTTGACAACTAAGGATTATTATATTGTCACGTAAGTATAATTCGTGAAAAATAATAGTGTAAAGATTCATTCAGATGTAAAGAACATTCGTATAGTTTACTATTTAAAGTTGCAACAACCCACGTTTCTAAGACGGAAATATTATCTATATTCGAATTGATAAATAAATACCTGAACTCTTCCGTTTTGTTATACAAACTCTAGACCATTCTTTTGTTTACTTAAAATACGAAGCTAAGAGCTACAAAAAATATTTGGAAAATTACATAAGAAATATTATTGACGAAAATTATTATTAGCAGTATGTGAGGTACCTTCAGCGATAGGAGAGTCAGAGAGGGAGAGTGGCAACTCAGCACCACTGATTGCTAAAAGCTCATCGGGATTTCCAGTTAGCGTTTTGGTTTAAATAATGATGTTCTTGATGCGCTGCTCCAATATTATTAAGATCCTGTGCATATGCTCGAACACCAATACCTTTAAATTAAAATAAATGGAGAGGATTTTGATAACGACTTACAATAATCTTAACATACCTTTAGTCACATTTAATGACAGTAAATCATTTGCCACGAATGCCAGCTGTTTTCTCGATAGATTTTTCAAAATATGTTTTGGCAATGTTTTTCTTGACAAGACTTCAAAGGCCTTCTGTCTTGCTGGAGGTATTGTAAAGGTGTTTTCCCAGCACGGGCTAGTTCAGCGGTTTGCCAGTACCTCCACAAAAAAATTATAATATCTCAGTGGACCGTGTGTGCGAGTAATGCGTGTAATAGCCTTTTTACACAGCCGCTTAAAAGTCGCATCAACTTTTTTCCTCCTGTTTACACAGAGCACGAGTTGATGCGAATCCAGTAGGCGTACAGTGCTCTGTCTAACTAGTCGAAATTTAACTATATAAAATGCTGTATAATTTAAATACAACAAGTGGTATTTTAACCAATCTTTATGAAATGGCTCAATTAAATTGTGTCTTTTATATAATATAGTGAACAGCATGTTTGTACGGTAGTGATTACTATTTCGGTGATTTGGACTGAACACTGTATATGGCAGTTGTGGGTTATTTATAATAAATGACACAAGCGTCAAAGCAAAAAAATCACCTACATATTTAAAAATACTGAATACAAGTTAGTATGATTTTAGTATTAGTTTTGATGCGACCTTTTCTGTCCCTTTCTGACACATGTATTGCTTACGGAAAAAAAAGTCGTTGCTGCGATTTTTGAGAGTTGAAGCAGATGCGCCTCTGTGTAAAAACACTATAAGGATGCCTATTCGCTAGGAATCGAGGGACTTAATGGTTAGAAGAGGTCTAGACAATTGAGTAAAGCTTTATGTTTCCACCCTAACCGAGTACATAACCTTGAGGTCGCCTCTAGCCAGATATTTGTTAACTGTAACTCTCCAAAGACCTTACAACCAGAATCGTCATCAAGAAAAAGGGTATATCCTGTCACCAACAAGTTTAATATTGCGAACTATTAGAAATATGGTTCACCCTTGAAATTTACACCCAGGTTACTAGTAGTGCCAACTCAACCATACCCAGGACCTCTAATCCGACGACAGTTAGCCTGTGGTTAGTGTAAGCACGGGAAGACCCAGAAACTCGCATCAACCTACGTTTAGTGTCGGTTCGGGTGCCTTTAGAGACTCTGGGCGAACTATAATTAGCCTGAAACCAAGTTAAACACGGGAGCTTGGAAGTCTACGTCAGACTATAGTTAGCGTGGACTCGGATACGTCCTTGGTCTACACTCGGACTAGGATTAATACTCAAGTAACGGTACTCGTGATTAGACTTTAAAATTTATACCAATACTACGGCTAGTATAGACTCGGGTAAGCCCTGGATCTCTGCTCTGCATATGAATAATCTGGGAGTGAAGGTTACCATGGCCAATCCCCGAAATTTACGTTAAACTAGGTTAGGGTCGACCTTGGCAAGCCCTGGGTCTCACCTTTAACTACGATTACTGTCTAAGCTAAGGCAGACGCGGACGACCCCAGAAATTCGCACTAAACTACGGTTAGCCTCGACTCGGGCAAGCCCTGGGTCTCGGCTCTTATTAAGAGTAATACTTGACCTACGGCAAAGAGCGGGCGGACCCCAGAAATTTGCGCTTTACTACGATTAATATTAACTACGGCTAATATTAGACTAGGGCAAAACGGGAAGACCCAGAAATTTGCCTTTAAGCTACGAATAATACCTAACTATTGCAAAAACGGGAGGACCCAGAAATTTGCGTTCGTTCTACGGTCAATACTTAACTATTGCAAAAACGGGAGAATCCATAAATTTGCGTTCAAGCTACGGTTTATATAGGTTTTAGTTAGTATGTTTAGCACATGCTTACCCTCGGTCTGCAGTGGCCGACTCTCGAGTTATTTTTCCTCAGATAATATACACGTAGGTTCAATTTTCAACGTTCATTTACAAATTTTATTCACTATTTTTTTTTATTTATGTGATCTCGTTATGCTTTTAATTTTCTTTGTACACTTTTCTATTTTAATCTCTGACTGCACCAGTTCTTGTCTCTCTCGCTTATCCGTTACGATTATTTCTTATCTTATACTCCTTCCTCTGGTTTCCTTATTTTCTCTTCTGTTTTCTAGTTCTTAGCTACCTTGAGTTTCACTTTCTCGCTTATGGTATTATTTTATTACACAGTTTCTGTTTTTTATTCAGTTCTTCTTTCCGTACACGTGGTTTTCTTTGCACACTTTTCTGGCTTGGCGTCACTTGAAAAATTCGCGTCCGATCATTTTTTCTGCTCCTCGACAAGTGCCTAGCTTCTAATTTTCATTCCTTCATTATACCCTTGCAGAGGGTATTATAATTTTGCCATGATATTTGCAACGCAGTGAAGGAGGCATCTCAGACCCCATAAAGTATATATATTCTTCATCAGCATCACCAGCCGAGTCGATCTAGCCATGTCCGTCTGTCTGTCTGTCTGTCCGTCTGTCGGTTTCTACGCGAACTAGTCTCTCAGTTTTTGAGCTATCGGGCTGAAATTTTCAGCATAGTCTTATTTCTTTAGCACGCAGTATATATGTCGAAATCGGACCACTATATCTTATAGCTGCCATAGGAAAGATGGCGAAATTAATGTACAAAAATTTTTAATTTCTCTGTTTTTCAACGAATTTCTATAAATTTCGAGATATAGTCGTTTTTTATAGTTCTAGGACTACGGTTTTAATTTCATTAAGATCGGACAACTATATCATATAGCTGCCATAGAAGGGATCGGCCGATTTATATGAAAATGTAAAATTCTACATGTAAAATGAAAAATTTAAAAAATTTACATAATTTGACGTTTTTTTTAACATTACCAAAATTGATCGATTTTCAATGATCCAATTGCTGACTGCAAGGGTATACAAACTTCGGTTTACCGAAGTTAGCTTTCTTTCTCGTTTTTACTTTCAGCGCTCATATTTCCATTAATAAAGCTTTGAACACAAAGAGCCGTATGTTTTCGGAACAGTGTATTTATTGCCTATTGGATAATAATATCTCCAAAACTTTTTTTTTTAATTTTTTTTTTTATTTATGAGCTCAGCGTAAAAAGTGGGTCTAACGATTATACATATATAAAAAAATATAAATTTGTAAACTATTGCAATTTTTCTCTGCCGACGTGGACAGAAGTAAAGAGAGCTGATAGCATGTTATGTTGAAATGCGAGAAGCAACAGCAAAATCCGTAAGCAACGCGTGCGAGAGAAGAGTAAAAATATAAAGGTTAAATACCGGGAATTCACCTTCTGGCGCCTTCAAACCTGAGAGTTTTTTAATGAATTGTTTAATATTTAAGAGTTTCTGGAGAATATTTCCTAAGGGATATTAAAAGTAAAATACTTTCTGATACTTTTGGATAAATAAAAATATATATTTTTGTGAAAATATGTATTTCTGCCTTATTTTCAAATATTATAAGGTTTGGGATGGCTTAGCATGATTATAATTTGATCAGAATCAATTTAAATGTTTATGTTTTTTGTAACTAAGACTAATGTTCTTACAAAAAACTCTTTTACGTCACGCAGTTCGAGAGCGAGCTGTTAATCAACCAATACACGTAGCCAAAAAACCATTCGTATACACCAATGCATATGTAAGGCTCGACACTTAGCTCTGTTAACGATTCCATAAGCAAAAACTGTTAAGGATAACATAGGGTTGTAAAATCCATGCGCGGTGGACCTATCAATTGCAAATGCTTGACTATAGTATAGAAAAGGGTACATATATTGATATCGAATATTGAACACTAGTTATCTAAAAATTATTTCTTTAAGAATAATTAATAAAATTGGTATTTTAGCTCGGCATCCAAACTGTTTAAGCTTTTGCGGATATTGAACAAGTATGAAATGCCATATAATAATATAGCTAGATTTATATATTTAATCTGCGCCGATTTGACCATGTGACCAGCTATGCATATAGAATATTTGAACTAAACTTGACCGACTGGATGAAACTGAGAGTGTTAATCTATCTGCATAAAATAATTTACACGGGGGAGCCTACCTATCTCTTTGAAGCATTAAGATTCCCTTCCTCTAGAAGAGCAAATAACCTGATTCAAATAAGACACAGATCTCTGCTTTCAGAAAGACATTTTTTTGTACACGCAATTAGGCTATGGAATCAACTTCCAAGTCCTCTAAAAAAAAATTAGTAGCGCAACGCAGTTTAAGTCAAAACTTACATTACCCCTACAAAATACCAACTTAACTTAAAACCAAAAAACAAAGCGACCTATTCATTAACCCTTAGTGTTTAAGTGTAGCTTTAAGATTTTTATTCAAACCTATGATTCTAAATGTTAATTCAAACCTGTATTTTTGTTTATTTGTATTTATATTAATTTGTCCTACGTGACTATCGCACTAATTATAAGTTATCAACTTGTAGCGTTAGGAAAACATTATAAAATAAATTGAAAATTGAAAAACTCCAAAACGCTGGTGCTTCGAAGCATACAAGGATACAAGCACATACAAGCATACAAGAAGGAGAAGTGGCCACGGGAATGGAAATGGAAGTGGCAACGGGAATGGACTGGGCAAGCAGCCGACTGACAGGTCAGTCCCACCATGTCATCCGCGCGCGGCGACTTAAGCGCCAAGTTTGTGGCAGTAGCCGTCGTGGACGTGGATGTGCCCAACGATGCGGCACGTCGCAGGTGTCCTACGACTACAATGCTGAGAGATCCAGCAGCAGCCAACTGGACGAGGAGAAGAAGCAGCAGATGAACGAGGAAAGACACACAAAGATGTCTTTTGGTCAACACTCCCTAGCGGGATCTCCAGCAGTGGCAGCAGCTGCAGGGGCAAGAGCAGGTCGCCAGGACATCGGGAGCTGGTCCCGCTACATTGAAAATCATAATCTAAGTAAAGAAATAAATGGCCGTTTAGCCGTTTCGTATGGATTTTCGGTGAACGCCATGAAACGTGGTCACACTAGAATTATGAAACCCTTTCAGCTAGCTAAGGGCTTAGCGCTGGTGAGTATTAGGCTTAAAAAGCTAAACAATCTGTACGTAACCTTGATAAAATAATAGAGATTATTACAGTTAAAATATATTAAGGCGGTTACTTGTGGCAAAATGGACAGATTCCGCAGTGCCCTTTAAAATACTTATGCTTACCGTCCACCTCGACCGACTCCGAGAGCAAAGCGTTTCATATCATAGATGAAAAGTATTCTCATTTGAAAACAAAGGCTGTGAATGAGGGTTCTAGTATTTCTAGAAAAAAATCAGTGGCTCACAGACTGCTCAATGTAAAAAGTAATGTAAGATATGTACTGATCTTCCTTGACTTAACTTATTTCGTATTATTCTTAGGAAAATTTAATTTATATTTCTTTAAAGAGTTTTTTTTGTTTTTGGTTAAATAAATATAAGTTTATATTGTAAACTCCCAGGCTTTTATTTTAAATTAATAACGTCGGATTGCTTTTATTTCTCCTTATTTTCCTTATTCTCTTTATTCTCTTCTCTTCTCTTCTCTCTTTATTAAATGCTGCCCATTTCTTTTTTGTCAATTCAAAGTGACCGTATATTCTTTTCTTAGCAATCTAGCTTTCTTCTATGCGTTAGGACTATTATCGATAACATTATACCAAACTGGTCACTAAACTGACCGTGTAATACAAAATGAGGTTTTTACATTCGGGCAACCTGACATTTGATCGACATTGATCATATGCACATTCCTATGGTTTTATTACACACTAGCCTAGCAGCCTCAAGGATTTCTTTATATGGGAGTTGCGTAAGCTGACAATTGTCTATATAAGTAATTTCATAACGGTCGTTCGGAAAAACACGGTTTACTTTATATGGGTGCAAACTTTTTACATTGCCCTGAAGTCTCATCAACATTACCAAAAGCAACAAAATCATCTACCTTGTACAACGTAGGTGCCCTATGCCTTAAGCCGTGTGCGGTTTCATTTCGGACCTGTGACTGACGTATATTCTCAATTGCTTCGTCCCTCACGGTATCCAGACATCGCGGTTTCTCCTGACTACATTTCTCTTCCAAATAACGATATACTAGGGGTCTTTCCGGTACTACACTGACCGGAGTTGTTTATAACGAAATTAACACGGTTAAGCAATTTATACCAATCGGCTTGATTCAGGGGCTCTGATAGCTTTCCCAACATCGGTGTTAGAACACGGTCCACACGCTCGACTTGTCCATTTGTCTGCGGGGCTGATCAATACTTCTACACTCAAAGGAAGTTGTACATGTGCTTCTATCGGAAATGATTCTGCGAGGCCGACTATAATATTCAAAATATTTTTCTAAAGAACAGTTGACTTCCCTAGTACTGGTGGAATTGACAGGATATAATTTGACAAACTTTGTAAACGTATCAATTATCACCAACAAGTGCTTTCTGTTTGAGTTAATAGACCGAAGGGGACCTCGGTGGTCAATTTGGATTTTATCAAACGGGACCGTTGCTTTAGGTATACAATGAAATGTTCTATTGTGTGTGTGTTCTCTTCGGAACTGAATGTAGAATGCACGGCAAACAATTCTTTATAAACAGATCAACCTTACTTTTCATAGCAGGAAACCAATATTTTTCTCTCAGTTTATTCACACACTTATCTGTCGCAAAATGGCCCAACTTTTCATGTAATTTCCTAATTAAGTCTTCTTGCATTCGGCCCGGAACATACATACACAGCTTCTCACTATCTTTCGCTCTATACACTATCCCATCTATCGACACGAAATTTTCAATTTCACCAATCTCCAACACCTCTCGCACTCGACGGATCTCTTATCTGTTCGGTCTTCAAAAGTAAATCAATATCATAAGGGGATGCACCTGCGATTCCAACAATCTCTTCAACCTCAGGGGCGAACCTAACAGACTTAACCCGTTTCGTAGGACCACAAGGTATTTCATATTTCCTAGGTTGACAAGGTTCCGTAGATCCACTAGGTCCACAAGGTTTAAAAGTTCCACACGGCTAAGAAGGTTCAATAGTTTCACAAGGTTCGCAAGGTTCTATAGATTCACAAGGTATAGCAATTCTACTAGGCTCACAAGGTTTACCAGGTTCAGTAGTCATACCAGGCGAAGTGGGACCACAAGATTTAATGAAACCACAAGGTTTAATAGGGCTGCAAGGACCAGAAGGTGCAACATCTTTTGACGGAATCGGACACGGATTAAAAACTGCTTCCACTTCACTCAGCAACTCTGTTTGCCTACTAAGCGCATCTACATGGGCCATGTTTGACCCTGGCCTATGGGCTACCAAATAGTTGAAATTTTCCACCTCAAGGGACCAACCGGCAATACGGGGATTGATAAATTTGTAATCAAGGTTTGAACCAAGGAACTGCAGTCGGTTACTATCAAAAACGGTTTGTGCTTCAAGTATATTCGGAAACGGCGCAGGGCGTATATGACTGCTAAGGTTTCTAGTTCAAAAGTATAGTTGCTTATCTGGTTGTCGCTGCATCATAACAGCCCCAAACCTGTGGGAACATGAATCTGTGTGCAATTCGGTTTCGGTTTCGGACGGGAAGACTCGATAACGCTGTCCTTAGCTGCAGAAATGCTTTCTTTTCCGACATGGGAAACGGCCCCTCTTTTCTAAGAAGGTCGGTCAAAGGCTTTGCTACACGTGAAAAATTTGGTTCCGGATGTTGTTTTATAGCAGTTAAGTGTGTATCGTTAGGCAAAATTCCTTGAACATTAACCTCGTTGCCTAGGTAATCTGTTCGATTCTGCAGGAAACTACTTTTTTTTAAATTTATCTCAAGGTTAGCTCATCGAGTCATCGAGACAATCTATCTAATATCTCTTTATGCTAAAAAAATATCGTCCATACCAGGTGTGTGTTAAAAAAGTATCGCGAATTTTGAATTTTCGCGGGTTACGTATATTCGAATTTCGATTTTTTTGTGGCGTTATGTTGGTACTAATGTCTCTCACTTATGCCGACAAGATCGGCCATTTTGAATGTTCACTTAATTGTTGACAGCTTCTTTGCTTGCACGTGTTTTGGATCGTCTTCGATTTTTACCTATTCAAAAAAATTGATCCTGTATTAAATTTTGTGTGCAAAACGAAACTAAGTGCGCGGATGCATTTCGAATGCTGACTGTGGCATACGGAGAAGCTACCTTGGACCGAAGCAACGTTTATCGGTGGTACAAAATGTTCTCAGAAGGCCGAGAAGATTGGCCTTTTGGCCAGAAAATGGCTTTTGCACCACGATAACGCTCCTGCTCACAAATCGTTGCTTGTGCGCGACTTTGTTGACAAAAACAACACACTAATGATGCCGCAGCCACCGTATTCCCCAGATCTGGCCCCCTGTGACTTTTTCTTGTTCCCTAAACTGAAGAGGCCCATAAAAGGACGACGTTACGCTTCGCTTGATGAGATAAAGACGGCATCGAAGGAGGAGCTGAACAAGATAAAAAAAATGATTTTTTGAAGTGCTTCGAAGATTGGAAAAACCGTTGGCACAAGTGTATAATATCTCATGATGATAACTTTGAAGGCGACAAAATAGATATCCATGAATAAATAAATAATTTTTGAAAAAAAAACACAAAATTCGCGATATGTTTTGAACACACCTCGTATAAGCAACGATATGTCGGTTTTTTACAAAGACTCTCAAGGCGTCAGAGATAAATCTTTGGAAAACAGCGGGACCATTCTTGGCCCCGAAAGGCATCCTCAAGAATTCAGACTGCCAAGCCGGAGTCACGAATGCGGTATATTTCACAGATTCTGCTTCAACACCAGGTGTTGAAAGCCACTTTTAATGTATATAGAACACGGATTTACCCTCAAAGTATTCTAAACAATCTTCGATAAGGGGTAAGGAGATAAGGGGAAATTATCTCAAGCGGTTTTCTTATTCAAACCACGGTAATCAAGACAAATTCTTAAATTTCCATCTTTTTTCTTAACTAAAAGCACTGCTGAGGTATACGGCGAATTACTAGGTAGGATGATTCTATTGGCTAAAAGATCATTAACAGTTTCGGAAACTATTTCTCTCTCACGATATGACAGCCTTCTAGGGGCACAATAAAATAGTAAGACAAATGCACATTTTATATCTTGGCACACTATAACTCTTAGAAAACCTATCAATATACTGATTTTATATTATCTCACGACACTCGCATTGAAGCACCACCAAACTCACTGCCTACCTTAACCATGTCATCTTCTTTTGATGCTCTACAATTCGCGAAATCCTGAATCCATTCCTGAAAGATCTAAGGCTTCGCCGGGGTTGCTATTGCGTTTACTCATAAAATCCTTTCTTTGCTTTTCATTATGTTGTTTTTTAAGTTATATGTGTTAGTGAATAGGGATGCACAAATTGAATCAGAGGATAATGCAATGGTTTTACTTAACAATAACTGACTAAAACCTTTTTTACAACAGTTTTGCGTTTGACTAACTTAAGTGATAAGAGTTTATTTACATCTCTGCCCAGAATTATCTGCGTTGGTAGTATAGAATTCGGAATAACAAAAGCTTTAATTCTATAATACTCTTCTTGAAACAAAAGGACAATCTTAATTGTCCAAATTGTCCTTTGGCCCGTTAGGCCACGAAGACTACTTTTTACTAAATGTTATTAATATCAATGCATCCCTCTTCACTAAGAAATCGTATTCTTACTAATTTAATGTATGGATTTCCGCCAATGGAATCGTCGTCGTCATCCTTCTCATCCTGCCCGTTACCAGTGCTGAGGGCAGCCGTTCGCACACGATTCGGGCACCGCCGATATTGGTTCTCGCGCAGCTCATCGAGGGAATGACAATAATACAATGGAGCTTCACATCCAGTATGGTCCTGCGGCCGGTTGAGCGGCTCTGCAACTGCTTTGCCTGGTGATTAGTCATCTGGAATCCGAAGGTTTTTTTCAGACTTTCGCTTAGCTCATTCCAAATAGCGGGTTTTTCAAGCATAACGTATGAACGGGCCGATCCCTCCAGCATTCGATTGCCCAGTAACCAACGTAATGAGTTGTTTAATCCGTGCATAACTGCAGCCAGCTCGAAGTCACGAATCTATGCGTGAACGGACATGTTATCATCCCCGAAAATTTTCGCAAGCTGGCCTTAAGGTCCCTGATATTAACAACGGGCTTGCAATCCAGCAAATGGCCTTCCAAGGCGGCAACCATCGCCTTCAATTCCGCGAGATCCTTTCGTGCTGTATACAGCGTCATTTGATTCATGATTTCAGCCATCTCGTCCGGCTCCCGGTCCTCCTGCTCGCACTCTCTTCCCACGACGCTCTCCGCCACGCCATCCGCAACACACGCCGCCACGTCATCCGCAACACACGCCGCCACGCCATCCGCAACCCTCTTCGCCACGCCAATGTCGTTAATCTCTCCGGCTTTTATTAAGGCATTATCATCTTGGTCCACAACCATAGCCTTTACAATTCCCGCAACTGGTGAATGTTCACCTGCCCGGTCAGCAGCACGTGCTTATCCGACAGCTAATTAGACAGCTGCTTTGGGCAAACCCCACACCTGATTTGTAAACTCCCAGGCTTTTATTTTGAATTAATAACGTCGGACCATGATATATTTAAAGAAGGTAGTCTCGTCGTGTGTTTAGCGTTCGGGCGTAGGGCCTTATTGAACACTTCGTGTTTGCTCGTTGTCGTTGAAGGCGTGTGTGTACAAATTATATTATCTTTCATTAAACCTTATATGAAAAAATAAATGTTTTTTTGCAATTTTTGTCGCAAACACGTCCAAGGCGCAAATTTTATCAATGCACCGAGGTGTTTGGTAAGGAGAACGTTGTGGGAGCAAATTTTGGAGTGCAGCCTTACTGAGAACTCGAGAATTTGCGACACTCATTTTAATGCTTCACAGTGGAAGTCGACAGCCAATAAGGGGACGATTTTCAAGAGAAGGCGACTAAACAATGATGCTGTTCCGGAAATAAAAGCAGAGCCAAAACCAGCAATTCCAAAATTAAGCTACTACGAGTTCGCAAATTAAAAATTAAATTATAAATTATTTTAATAGGCCAGTTTTAACCACAAATACCATATAAGGGTTAATACACATTTTCTATTGTCGTATACATTCGTTTCTCTCACAAAACTTTGACAGCCGAACTAGGGCCTTATTTTTCCGACGAGACTACCTTCTATAATTGTATTATGCGTCGGATTGCTTTTATTTCTCCTTATTTTCGTTTTCCTCTTTGTTTTTCGTGCTGCTCGTTTTTTTTTTTGTCAAACCAAAGTGACCGTTTATTCTTTTCTTACTAATCTAGCTTAATTCTATGCGTTAGGACTATTATCGATAACATTATACCAAACTAATCACTAATGTGACCGTTTTACAAAATGAGGAGTTTACAATATAAAGGTTAGTACGCAGATGCTCGAACAGTTCGCAACCCCAAACAGATTTAATCTTTTTCCAGTGTGACCGCTTCTTAAAACGCTCTACGGTATTTTTGGGAGGTAAATGATGCGTCATACCAATCTTAAATCAGCTGTGTTTGTTGACAAAATAATTTATTTGAAATATAAAGTTAGTC
Organism: Drosophila triauraria; assembly: GCA_014170255.2. NCBI lineage: Eukaryota > Metazoa > Arthropoda > Insecta > Diptera > Drosophilidae > Drosophila > Drosophila triauraria. The sequence continues at coordinate 33,894,236 of CM024336.1, read as the reverse complement.
AACATGTTTAACGATGAAGCTACGATAATTGTCTCTTCCTTGGTAAAGTCCATTGTTCTGCTTTTTCGCATCTTGGTTAATTTAGCGATTTCCATATATTTGAACCAAACAAATTAAGAAATTAACGAAACAAATTAACGCAACAAATTAACAACTGTTTTTCGGGATATAAATGTAAATACAATGCGTGCGAAATGCCGTTAACTTGTGAAAACTTCAATTAAAGCGCGGCAAAGAGAGATAGAGTGAGATGACAATAGTTTAGAACAGGCCGTTTTAATAAATTTGTTATTTTGTTCGTCACCCCGCTCTGGAAATACCTAAAATCTGCCCTCGCGCCACCTGGTATTTTTCTGGTATTTTGTTCGTTCATCTGCGTACCGGCCTTTAAAACAGGGCTTTCAAAAAGTGTTTCCCGACCATTGACCTCTCGCTCTCTCTCACTGCTTAAAAACGCTGTTCGAGCATCTGCGTACTAAGCTATACATTCGTTTCTCTCACACAAACTTTGACAGCCGAACTAGGGCCTTATTTTTCTGACGAGACTACCTTCTATAATTGTATTATGCGTCGGATTGCTTTTATTTCTCCTTATTTTCGTTTTCCTCTTTGTTTTTCGTGCTGCTCGTTTCTTTTTTGTCAAACCAAAGTGACCGTTTATTCTTTTCTTACTAATCTAGCTTAATTCTATGCGTTAGGACTATTATCGATAACATTATACCAAACTAGTCACTAATGTGACCGTTTTACAAAATGAGGTGTTTACAATATAAGGGTTCAGATAAACAATATCTTTAATATTTGGAGCCATTTATTGGAAAGTTTAAATAATTTAAAGCAATTTCAATGTTTGGAAACAGCTGTTTTTTGTTTTGGTTATGTTTTGGCGGAAAATTAAATTCAATTCCATATTCAAACAAAAGTTTATTTAGATTAAAAGTTAAAGAGCTAGACTTTATTTTCTATTTGCTGCTAGGTAGCAATAAAGATTTCACACGGTTCCGCCAGCCAGCCGCTTGACTGGAACCTAAGACTTGCAGGAACCACTGCAGTGTACTGGAATCTCTTAGCCTCTCTGAAGCCTACAACTTAGATGCAGACGCATCAACCCTTACATTCTTAATAGCATTATGACACTGCATTAAAAACTTCATTAATTGGCGCATTAATTAGAGGCTTGACAGCAACCATAGGGTTTTGCCTAAGTGCGAGCAGGACGACTATACGGCACTTTCAATGAGAGATTAATACATTAATTGCTCATTAATTGAAAAACTTATCGGTTTATCGAAAAAAAATACCAGACAAAAAATGAGTTCGATAGAATATACCGTCTCTAATTCATCAAATTGTATCTAAAAAGTATATTGATTGCTCATTAGACAAAACGGTCTCACAAAATATATTGGTTTTTGCTGAAGGCTTAGCATAATTTTCAGCAACTATTCTGCACAAAAGCAAAATAAATAAACAAAATAAATAAGTTTTCGGTGGCATGGTTTTTTCGCCGTGAAATCTTGCAATTATTATGAATTAACTAAATCTTAGTACAAGAAAAGCTGTAAGAATCAGTTTGATGGTTTTCATATTAATTTCTGCAGGAGTATTGGCATGAGGATTCCAGGCCATTGCTATTGTTTACCTTTTAAGTCAGTCTGACCGTAGTCGCATTACGAAAAAAATCCGAACCAAAAAAGATATATAGTTGTCTCTTTCAAGATTCTAATGAAGTAGCTAATTAATGAAAACATGTGCCCTGTATCATAGCCGTATAAGCAAGTCTCTTGTGATACCGAATTCACATCACCTGGCCCTGTCCAAGGAGAAGTAAGTGGAGGCGGTCGTGCCCCCGGAGGAAAAGGATAAGTCTGGATATGCGCCCCGCCACCGAGCCGACTCCTGTGCAATCTCCGCCACCGGTTCCGTTAGTACATGACGATGAGGCGAACTCGGAGTAGTGAGAGGATCCCTGCGCACCGCCGCCGATGCCACTGCTGCGCACCAACGCCCTTCTGTTCACAGGCCTCAGCTATCTGATGGTGTCGGCAAGCTAAAGAAGGCTTTTGCCAAGCCGAAGTAGAGTTTTACACAGCCGAGAAGTTGCAGAGAAAGGGGTCGTCTAGGAAGAGAGGAAGCTCTTAACGAAGGAGGAGGCGGTGGCAGGACTGTAAATATTTACGAAGAGCCAGTTATTGAAGAAACTGAAAATCAAACTTATAACGTAACTGAAGAAAACATAGATCCTTTAGTTGATAGATCTTTTGTAAATTAAAATAATTTTGATAAGTCTATGAACTATGAAACCCCTGGAAGTTTCAGATCTGAAGAAGAGGCTGAACCAACCATAGTATGACGATCAGGGAGACCTCCTAAGAGGATTTTAGGATAAAAATGAATTATTAATTTATTTATATAAAAAAAAAAGTGTGATAATAGTGAGAACGCTGTTTAAGTGTGATCACTGTATTATACTGACATAAGGCCAACTATGTGAAGAATAGATGGTCACTCTGGAAGGAGTTGCTCCCGATTAGAGTAACTTCGGCCACTGTTTCCACTACAGTTGTTTTTTCCAATTCTGCCTTTTGTCCAAAAAGCTACTTTTTCCCTGTGTATAAGGTATAGGAATCTAGTGGTGACAAAAATTATAAAAAAGCTACTTTTTCCCTGTGTATAAGGTATAGGAATCTAGTGGTGACAAAAATTATAAAAAAGTTGCTTTTTCGTGGTTTAGTTCGATAGTATCGATTATTCTGTAATTTTCTGCCTATCGATGTGTGATTTTGTCCAACTATCATCACTAGCCAGCCGTTTTTTGAACAAATGAAATTGGCTGGCGGAAAATATATTAAACAACAATTGTAAACTTATTGGCATTTAATACATATTTCGTTTAGTGGTCTGTAGATTGAACTGGCTATTGCACTTTTGGACGATTCTAGCTGGCGTACATGCTGCACTGGCGGCCACCGCCTCCTCCTTCGTTAAGAGCTTCCTCTCTTCCCAGACGACCCCTTTCTCTGCAACTTCTCGGCTGTGTAAAACTCTACTTCGGCTTGGCAAAAGCCTTCTTTAGCTTGCCGACACCATCAGATAGCTGAGGCCTGTGAACAGAAGGGCGTTGGTGCGCAGCTGTGGCATCGGCGGCGGTGCGCAGGGATCCTCTCACTACTCCGAGTTCGCCTCATCGTCATGTACTAACGGAACCGGTGGCGGAGATTGCACAGGAGTCGGCTCGGTGGCGGGGCGCATATCCAGACTTATCCTTTTCCTCCGGGGGCACGACCGCCTCCACTTACTTCTCCTTGGGCAGGGCCAGGTGATGTGAATTCGGTATCACAAGAGACTTGCTTAAGAATGTAAGGGTTGATGCGTCTGCATCTAAGTTGTAGGCTTCAGAGAGGCTAAGAGATTCCAGTACACTGCAGTGGTTCCCGCAAGTCTTAGTTCCAGTCAAGCGGCTGGCTGGCGGAACCATGTGAAATCTTTATTGCTACCTAGCAGCAAATATAAGTAAACTTTGGTTTGAATTTGGAATTGAATTTAATTTTCCGCCAAATCATAACCAATACAAAAAACAGCTGTTTCCAAACATTGAAATTGCTTAAAATTATTTAAACTTTCCAATAAATGGCTCCAAATATTATTAAAAATATTGTTTATCTGAACCCTTAAGCTTAGTACGCAGATACTCGAACAGTTCGCAACCCCAAACAGATTTAATCTTTTTCCAGTGTGACCGCTTCTTAAAACGCTCTTCGGCATTATTGGGATGTAAATGAAGTGGTCATACGTATTTAAAATAAGCTGTTTTATGTTTGTTGACAATATAATGCTTTCAAAAGACAAGGCAGTTGTACAGATTTGCAGCTTTCTTTTGGAATATTTCACAACCGCCTCTTTTTCCCCTACTAGTTATCCAACATTCTTTCCTGGATCGACAACGAGGACAAGGGCTGCTCTACCGGCTGCTGCTGGTGATTCTGTTTGTACCAAATGGAATTCACCACCATCTGGGAGGTTGCCGTAACTACTCCTGTTTTACTGGTGGAATGATTCGAACTTACTCTGATTGTACACCATAAGTCTGGCCTAAATTTCGGTGGAGATGCGCTGTACATGTCCTTCTCGGTAATGAAGGATTTGTCCAGCCAGACACTGCTCTCAGCAGCAGCGGGCACTGGCCGTCGCCTCAGACGCCTTCATCCACATCTCACCGTGCTCATCAAAGTCATAACCAAATATGACATCGAGGGAGCTACTCCCTTCCAGACCTTCGTTTATGCAAATATTTTATATTCACCAAATCCCTTGTTATTGAATTTAATTTTACTACAACTTTATCTCTTCTAAACTCCTGGACTCGGATTTTTTGTAAATTATTGTTCTTGGCGGGATCTTTATATTTGAAATGTGTGAAGAAACGGTAAGAATGAGTGAGAGCCCAATAATTGAGAACAGGTCGTTTTAATACATTTTTTATTCTGTTCGTCACCCCGCTCTGGAAATACCAAAAGTCTTCCCTCGCGGCACCTGGTATTTTTCTGGTATTTTGTTCGTTCATCTGCTTACCGGCCTTTAAAACAGGGCTGTCAAAAAGTGTTTCCGGGCTATTGACCTCTCGCTCTCTCTCTCACTGCTTAAAAACGCTGTTCGAGTGTCTGCGTACTAAGCTTTAAGCTCTTGGCTCTCTTGGCCGCACTTTAATTAAAGTTTTTACGAGTTAACGGCATTTCGCACGCATTGTATTTACATGTATATCCCGAAAAACAGTTGTGAATTTGTTGCGTTAATTTGTTTCGTTAATTTCTTAATTTGTTTGGTTCAAAAATATGGAAAACGCTAAATAAACCAAGATGCGAAAAAGCAGAACAATGGACTTTACCAAGGAAGAGAAAATTATCGTAGCTTCATCGTTAAACATGTTGACTAACTTTATATTTCAAATAAATTATTTTGTCAACAAACACAGCTGATTTAAGATTGGTATGACGCATCATTTACCTCCCAAAAATACCGTAGAGCGTTTTAAGAAGCGGTCACACTGGAAAAAGATTAAATCTGTTTGGGGTTGCGAACTGTTCGAGCATCTGCGTACTAAAGGTCTGTACGCAGATGCTCGAAAAGTGTTCCAAAGCAGTGCGAGAGAGCGAGAGGGTGACTATTGACCTCTCGTTTTGACTCAATGCTTGGGAACACTTTTCGAGCATCTGCGTACTAAGCTTAACCTTTATATTGTAAACTCCTCATTTTGTAAAACGGTCACATTAGTGATTAGTTTGGTATAATGTTATCGATAATAGTCCTAACGCATAGAATTAAGCTAGATTAGTAAGAAAAGAATAAACGGTCACTTTGGTTTGACAAAAAAAAAAACGAGCAGCACGAAAAACAAAGAGGAAAACGAAAATAAGGAGAAATAAAAGCAATCCGACGCATAATACAATTATAGAAGGTAGTCTCGTCGGAAAAATAAGGCCCTAGTTCGGCTGTCAAAGTTTTTGTGAGAGAAACGAATGTATACGACAATAGAAAATGTGTATTAACCCTTATATGGTATTTGTGGTTAAAACTGGCCTATTAAAATAATTTATAATTTAATTTTTAATTTGCGAACTCGTAGTAGCTTAATTTTGGAATTGCTGGTTTTGGCTCTGCTTTTATTTCCGGAACAGCATCATTGTTTAGTCGCCTTCTCTTGAAAATCGTCCCCTTATTGGCTGTCGACTTCCACTGTGAAGCATTAAAATGAGTGTCGCAAATTCTCGAGTTCTCAGTAAGGCTGCACTCCAAAATTTGCTCCCACAACGTTCTCCTTACCAAACACCTCGGTGCATTGATAAAATTTGCGCCTTGGACGTGTTTGCGACAAAAATTGCAAAAAAACATTTATTTTTTCATATAAGGTTTAATGAAAGATAATATAATTTGTACACACACGCCTTCAACGACAACGAGCAAACACGAAGTGTTCAATAAGGCCCTACGCCCGAACGCTAAACACACGACGAGACTACCTTCTTTAAATATATCATGGTCCGACGTTATTAATTCAAAATAAAAGCCTGGGAGTTTACAAATCAGGTGTGGGGTTTGCCCAAAGCAGCTGTCTAATTAGCTGTCGGATAAGCACGTGCTGCTGACCGGGCAGGTGAACATTCACCAGTTGCGGGGAATTGTAAAGGCTATGGTTGTGGACCAAGATGATAATGCCTTAATAAAAGCCGGAGAGATTAACGACATTGGCGTGGCGAAGAGGGTTGCGGATGGCGTGGCGGCGTGTGTTGCGGATGACGTGGCGGCGTGTGTTGCGGATGGCGTGGCGGAGAGCGTCGTGGGAAGAGTGCGAGCAGGAGGACCGGGAGCCGGACGAGATGGCTGAAATCATGAATCAAATGACGCTGTATACAGCACGAAAGGATCTCGCGGAATTGAAGGCGATGGTTGCCGCCTTGGAAGGCCATTTGCTGGATTGCAAGCCCGTTGTTAATATCAGGGACCTTAAGGCCAGCTTGCGAAAATTTTCGGGGATGATAACATGTCCGTTCACGCATAGATTCGTGACTTCGAGCTGGCTGCAGTTATGCACGGATTAAACAACTCATTACGTTGGTTACTGGGCAATCGAATGCTGGAGGGATCGGCCCGTTCATACGTTATGCTTGAAAAACCCGCTATTTGGAATGAGCTAAGCGAAAATCTGAAAAAAACCTTCGGATTCCAGATGACTAATCTCCAGGCAAAGCAGTTGCAGAGCCGCTCAATTCGTACGAGCGAATCGCTGCTGCAATATTTTATTGCGATGCGCCATATTGCTAGGCATGAAACCTTCGAGGACACCGACATCATAAAATACATTGTTGATGGTCTGCAGGACCATACTGGATGTGAAGCTCCATTGTATTATTGTGCTTCCCTCGATGAGCTGCGCGAGAACCAATATCGGCGGTGCCCGAATCGTATGCGAACGGCTGCCCTCAGCACTGGTAACGGGCAAGACGAGAAGGATGACGACGACGATGCCATTGGCGGAAATCCATATATTCAATTAGTAAGCATAGGTTTACTTAGTGAAGAGGGATGCATTGATATTAATAACATTTTTGCGTTACTAGATACCGGAAGCCCAGTAAGCTTTGTTAGCAGAGGAGTTATCCCGCTATCAGTAAAGGATGAACATTTAGTAAAAAGTAGTCTTTGTGGCCTAAGCGGCCAAAGTATTTTGGCATTTGGACAATTAAGATTGTCCTTTTGTTTCAAGAAGAGTAGAAGAAGAGTTCATTGAAGCTTTTGTAATTCCGAATTCTATACTACCAACGCCCATAAATCTGTAAATTATAATATATCTTTTGTTTGGACTTTTTATAAATAAAGCAGTTACAAAAAGCTTTATTGATTCAAACTTTCAAGCAAAAAATGTGTTATAATTTACACTCAAAAACTATTTTCTCTTTTCTTCCTCAATATGATTCCTAAATAGCTCTGCATGGAGCAAGACCTAAACTTGCTGCAGGAGTAGCATTTTGTACTCAAGAACTCTGTAATGGTTATTACTTGCTTCAGAGCAAGGTCTTAAAATATTCCTTGCAATCGCCACCTTATTTATCTGGGTATCTTAGACTTGAAAATTAAAGTAATGTAGTACATTAATTAGCAAACGTTCTGAATGAGAATGAATTAAAAGGATTGTTATCACACATAAGATTTGATGACTATCGAATGTCTTTTTTAAGTATTCAGTGACATCCGTAATTGAATATTCTTTACGTCGATTAACAATCAAGAAGCTACTATATGCCTCAAAGGTTGACAAAAAGTTCTTCCCCCCGTATTCAAAAATGTCCATTCCTCCTACGTGAGGTGGATATTCTGGCGCTTTATCTTCTATTAGCGGTTTCTTTAATTGTTTTTTGTTTTTTAACTTTTCACATGTTTTTTGCAAGCGTGCACCAATTCCTTAATATGTACGCTCATGTTTGGCCAGTAGTAAAGTTTCCTGCTCGAGCTGAGATTTTTTTCAATACCTAAGTGGACTTGATTTAAGATTTGTATATTTTGTAACTTGGCCGGGATTATTACTCTGCCAAGGCGAAATAGATGTCCGTGTTCAAAGTGTAATTCAGATTTGAGTTTATAAAAGTTTTGCCGAAATTGGTCTAATTTATGAACCGATTGCCACATATATATAACAAAGCCACTGATTCTCCAATAGTTTTCATCATTCTTCACATCCCTGAGATTACATTTAGTTTTCTTCTGAGAGACTGGCTGCACGGCTTACTATATGATAGACGGCATGGCTTACTATTGGATTGATTTGGGATTTTTGTTTTATCCGGTAGTTGTGCTCGTGATAAACAGTCTGCCACTAGCATGTAGCTTCTAGTTGTACACTTTACAGACATTTTTGGGTATTTTAGGAGATATAGAGATATAGAGATATAGATGTCACGGCTTACTAAAGCTTCCAGGGGCTTGTGATCGCTTTCTACTAAAAATTCTCTACCGTACACATAATAGTGAAATCTTTCACACGCAAAAACAATTGCTAAGAGATTCCTTTCAATTTGGGCCAGGTTTTGTTCATTTTTTGTTAGCGTACGCAAAGCGAATCTGGTTGGATGCCCGTTTTGCAGAATAACACAACCCAGACTACTAAAAGCGGACAACTAGTTAAAGTTTTAAGCAAATCATTCAGTTTGTTTTGATGTTCTGCAGACGACTCAAATAGGATACCACTCATAGTCAGATTTCTCAGAATTCGGGTTCTAGAAGACAAGTCTGGGATAAGCTAAAGAAAATTATTTACAATTCACAGGTGCTTATGTACGCGGATGATGTGAAGCTGTGTTTAAATCTTACGAGCCCCTTGTCGCACTTACGGCTTCAAGAGGACTTAAACAACCTTAGCACATGGTGTAACGTTAACATGTAGTTCCTTATCCATTCTAAATGCAATTTCATGTCATTCTATCGTAAAAACCCTGTTCAGTCTCAGCAATATGTATATGCAATAACAAAAGTAGCAATTATAAGGTCAAGCGAAAATGCATATTATGCTGACATGAAGGTGTCGAATTGGGCACCGTTCCCACACAATTTCGTTGACATAAGCATATTCTTTATACTTTGTTTAGCTATAAATACCGTTGTTTCCTCAATAAAATCAGTAATTGTTTTGACCACAATGCAAGCGTTATTCATTTGGCTGCATTCAACAGAGGCTGTCGCTGAGTCTTCAGACCCTCATGTGCACCATCTATAGTCCAACTGGTTCATGTTCTAGTTGCAGCGACACAAGGCAGACAGTTCAAGTACTGTACGCCAGGCATCTTAGCCTTCACACTAACATTTGGTGACCCCGACGGTCTAGGAAACATCATTGATCCTTGAAGGATTTCAATCATCCTTTGGCTCAGAACTCAGATTTCTAGCCGTTCCTAATCACAGGAAACATCCGACCTTTGAAGGATTTAAATCATCCTTTGGTCACAATCTCGAAGTTGTCAATCAGGCGACACCTTGAGGGATTTCAACATCCTTTTGGCTCAGAACTTCTAGCCTTTGATCACATTCAGTGATCCCTACAGGAAACTATCCTGCACACAAGGCGACACTTTGAAGAAATCTTCCAAGTCAGTGTTCAACTTCTTTGACCATCAACGGTTGCGAACAGGAGCGTATCCAGCTTTTCAGCAAATAAAACACTCCCAACGGGTCAAAAGTGAATTAACACTATAATGGCTAATACAATGGAAGAGCAAGCAGTCGCCGAGACGTTAGACTTGCAAGAAAAGATCAGTCAAGAGATCTCGAAATATATCTGCAACTACAAAAGGATTCAGCGGAGAGGAAACTAAAACCCACGTATTACCAAACCAAATTGGCCGCCATCGATGATGCATGGAATCGGTTTGCCACGAACCATCTCAAAATTCCTGTAAAATATAGAACCACTAAGTATACCAAGTTCTACGATGACTGTCGTGCCACATACGAAGAATACAGAGCGAACATGCTCGACAATATAGAACAAACAACAAGCAACGCTGATGCAAATTCAGAAGCGGGAAGTATACAACAGCCCATAATAGCATCTGACAAACTCAGATCGGCATGTCGCCGACAAAGGGCGATATCCGAGTCTATCAAACGCGCTCTGAAAGAGTTTTAGAGACAGAAGAGACCATCACAAGTGATTTGATAAAATCACTATGGTCTCAGACGCAAGAAATTCATTGTTCCGTTCACGAAGAATACGATGACCCAATTAAGGGAGGATATAATATACAGTCCTTCCTAAAACTGGAAAAGGAAATTCAAGCGGTCTTAGGGGCAAAAGCAATACATCAAGCAACGAAGATGTGCACTTGCCCAGAGTCAGCATCCCAAAATTCAAATGCATGGTCCATGACACTAACATGCCTACCGTACGGAAATGTGGTTTCTCAAAACCACCGTAACCGGAGAGGCAGAAAGGTTGATAAGGCATATCGATATAAAGCAAGAAAATTACTTGCATGCATGGGGTATATTGGTTGACGCTTACAACAATCCCCGACATGTAGCAGTCACGATTCTCAATCGTTTCCTGCAACAACGCACAAATAGTGACGATCCGAAGTCATTAAAATAAATATACATTACAACGATTAAGTCCCTGGCATCATCAAAGGGACTTGGCATCGATGTATCAGCTGGGATACAATATTGATTGCCATCATAAAGCAAAATTTGATTTTGCAACTAGAGCCCTATACGAACAGTCGTTAGATGAGTCTCGAGAGCTACAAAGCTTGGACACAATGGTCAGCTTCCTGGATCAACGAATTCGAGTACTGGAGACAGGAAAAAGAGGCCAACAGGCGACAAGGGAGCATATAAAATCTACATGTACCTCTGCCAGCGCTGGAAAGGTATCAAACTGTCCGTTTTGCAAAAGGAATCATCCGCTTTACATATGCGATGGCTTCCGCAACAAAAAGTATCCGAACGACTCAATTGGGTGCAAAACAACAGTTGCTTTAGCAGTGACTACAAGGCAAAGGAATGCCGAGGTCGCACGTGTTTTAAATGTGACAAAAACACCATACATTGCTGCATCTTGAAACCACATCAGGTGCAGCAACCGAGCCACAATCGCTTACTATAGGTGCAGCAAGCAACAAAAATTACAACCTACTCGCCACCGTCAAAGTGGCAGTAAAAGCAAGCAATGGTCAGAATGCGACCTTCAGAGCTCTGCTTGATTCAGGATCACAAATAAATGCTATCACTAAAACGCCACGATACTTCACTACGTATCGAGGGAATTGGAGGCAATCCAAAAACTAGTAGAGCCAGAGTAAATGTTCTGATGAAATCGATGCATAATGACTTTACTCAACAAGTTGAAGCTTTTGTGTTACCACACATCATAGCTGATCAACCGGCTCATCAGTTAAATTCTACAAATCTGCAAGTCCCGAGCAACATTGCCCTAGCTGATCCAAACTTCGACAAGCCAGGAAAGATTGACATGCTTATCGGAGCCAAGCACTACTACTCATTGCTTCTACCGAACCAGACTCTATTAAAGACAGGAGGCCCTTCTTCAAAATACAAAACTTGGATGGATTGTGGCCGAAAAAGTTTCGGCGGAGCAAAACTTAGCTGCAATTTGTGCAGCTGCAGCTACAGGTGAAGAAATTGATACGCTGTTGGAACGCTTCTGGACTTTAGAAACTCTAGAAATTGAGAAAAACACCGATGGAGGCTCATTGCGAAAAACATTTCGTAGGAAAACTCCAAGTTGCAGCAGATGGAAAATGCATTGTCAAACTCCCATTTTCTGAACAATATTCAGCCCTGGGGGCATCACACCAAACTGGCAAGGTCAACTACGTCCGGGTAGTAGACGTTAAAACTGCCTCTGGAGTATTCAACTCGGCTTGCTCTGCTTCTGAAAGAAGAAGCCACAAAACGTCCTCGCAGCTCCATTGTAGAAACCACGATGCCGGAAGAAATCCCAACACAGAGGAAGAAGCTGAAGCTTCCGATCCTTCCAACGTTGCTGGCAATGCTACTCATCCTCCCACTGGCAATGCTTATGTACGCGGATGATGTGAAGCTGTGTTTAAATCTTACGAGCCCCTTGTCGCACTTACGGCTTCAAGAGGACTTAAACAACCTTAACACATGGTGTAACGTTAACATGTAGTTCCTTATCCATTCTAAATGCAATTTCATGTCATTCTATCGTAAAAACCCTGTTCAGTCTCAGCAATATGTATATGCAATAACAAAAGTAGCAATTATAAGGTCAAGCGAAAATGCATATTATGCTGACATGAAGATGTCGAATTGGGCACCGTTCCCACACAATTTCGTTGACATAAGCATATTCTTTATACTTTGTTTAGCTATAAATACCGTTGTTTCCTCAATAAAATCAGTAATTGTTTTGACCACAATGCAAGCGTTATTCATTTGGCTGCATTCAACAGAGGCTGTCGCTGAGTCTTCAGACCCTCATGTGCACCATCTATAGTCCAACTGGTTCATGTTCTAGTTGCAGCGACACAAGGCAGACAGTTCAAGTACTGTACGCCAGGCATCTTAGCCTTCACACTAACATTTGGTGACCCCGACGGTCTAGGAAACATCCTAGATCCTTGAAGGATTTCAATCATCCTTTGGCTCAGAACTCAGATTTCTAGCCGTTCCTAATCACAGGAAACATCCGACCTTTGAAGGATTTAAATCATCCTTTGGTCACAATCTCGAAGTTGTCAATCAGGCGACACCTTGAGGGATTTCAACATCCTTTGGCTCAGAACTTCTAGCCTTTGATCACATTCAGTGATCCCTACAGGAAACTATCCTGCACACAAGGCGACACTTTGAAGAAATCTTCCAAGTCAGTGTTCAACTTCTTTGACCATCAACGGTTGCGAACAGGAGCGTATCCAGCTTTTCAGCAAATAAAACACTCCCAACGGGTCAAAAGTGAATTAACACTATAATGGCTAATACAATGGAAGAGCAAGCAGTCGCCGAGACGTTAGACTTGCAAGAAAAGATCAGTCAAGAGATCTCGAAATATATCTGCAACTACAAAAGGATTCAGCGGAGAGGAAACTAAAACCCACGTATTACCAAACCAAATTGGCCGCCATCGATGATGCATGGAATCGGTTTGCCACGAACCATCTCAAAATTCCTGAAAAATATAGAACCACTAAGTATACCAAGTTCTACGATGACTGTCGTGCCACATACGAAGAATACAGAGCGAACATGCTCGACAATATAGAACAAACAACAAGCAACGCTGATGCAAATCCAGAAGCGGGAAGTATACAACAGCCCATAATAGCATCTGACAAACTCAGATCGGCATGTCGCCGACAAAGGGCGATATCCGAGTCTATCAAACGCGCTCTGAAAGAGTTTTTAGAGACAGAAAAGACCATCACAAGTGATTTGATAAAATCACTATGGTCTCAGACGCAAGAAATTCATTGTTCCGTTAACGAAGAATACGATGACCCAATTAAGGGAGGATATAATATACAGTCCTTCCTAAAACTGGAAAAGGAAATTCAAGCGGTCTTAGGGGCAAAAAGCAATACATCAAGCAACGAAGATGTGCACTTGCCCAGAGTCAGCATCCCAAAATTCAAATGCATTGTCCATGACACTAACATGCCTACCGTACGGAAATGTGGTTTCTCAAAACCACCGTAACCGGAGAGGCAGAAAGGTTGATAAGGCATATCGATATAAAGCAAGAAAATTACTTGCATGCATGGGGTATATTGGTTGACGCTTACAACAATCCCCGACATGTAGCAGTCACGATTCTCAATCGTTTCCTGCAACAACGCACAAATAGTGACGATCCGAAGTCATTAAAATAAATATACATTACAACGATTAAGTCCCTGGCATCATCAAAGGGACTTGGCATCGATGTATCAGCTGGGATACAATATTGATTGCCATCATAAAGCAAAATTTGATTTTGCAACTAGAGCCCTATACGAACAGTCGTTAGATGAGTCTCGAGAGCTACAAAGCTTGGACACAATGGTCAGCTTCCTGGATCAACGAATTCGAGTACTGGAGACAGGAAAAGAGGCCAACAGGCGACAAGGGAGCATATAAAATCTACATGTACCTCTGCCAGCGCTGGAAAGGTATCAAACTGTCCGTTTTGCAAAGGAATCATCCGCTTTACATATGCGATGGCTTCCGCAACAAAAAAGTATCCGAACGACTCAATTGGGTGCAAAAACAACAGTTGCTTTAGCAGTGACTACAAGGCAAAGGAATGCCGAGGTCGCACGTGTTTTAAATGTGACAAAAAACACCATACATTGCTGCATCTTGAAACCACATCAGGTGCAGCAACCGAGCCACAATCGCTTACTATAGGTGCAGCAAGCAACAAAAATTACAACCTACTCGCCACCGTCAAAGTGGCAGTAAAAGCAAGCAATGGTCAGAATGCGACCTTCAGAGCTCTGCTTGATTCAGGATCACAAATAAATTTGATTTCTGAACGAATCGCTTCAATGCTATCACTAAAACGCCACGATACTTCACTACGTATCGAGGGAATTGGAGGCAATCCAAAAACTAGTAGAGCCAGAGTAAATGTTCTGATGAAATCGATGCATAATGACTTTACTCAACAAGTTGAAGCTTTTGTGTTACCACACATCATAGCTGATCAACCGGCTCATCAGTTAAATTCTACAAATCTGCAAGTCCCGAGCAACATTGCCCTAGCTGATCCAAACTTCGACAAGCCAGGAAAGATTGACATGCTTATCGGAGCCAAGCACTACTACTCATTGCTTCTACCGAACCAGACTCTATTAAAGACAGGAGGCCCTTCTTCAAAATACAAAACTTGGATGGATTGTGGCCGAAAAAGTTTCGGCGGAGCAAAACTTAGCTGCAATTTGTGCAGCTGCAGCTACAGGTGAAGAAATTGATACGCTGTTGGAACGCTTCTGGACTTTAGAAACTCTAGAAATTGAGAAAAACACCGATGGAGGCTCATTGCGAAAAACATTTCGTAGGAAAACTCCAAGTTGCAGCAGATGGAAAATGCATTGTCAAACTCCCATTTTCTGAACAATATTCAGCCCTGGGGGCATCACACCAAACAAGGTCAACTACGTCCGCAGTTCACAAATTAACCCGGAATATTCTACGAAAGACTCGGCACTTCCAGAATGGCAATTTCAGAATGGACCATCATCGTCTACAACGACTTGAAACCATATTGGACCGATATGAGAATACTCTCGGAAGGGATTTCTGAACTAAAACATAAGTGTTCAGAATTACGAAATACAAATGCCTGTAACTCTATACTTGAGCATTTTCGACATTTATATGGCGAGTTACAAGCTGGAAATGATTTGATCAACCACTTGATATAGTCGGAAACGTAGCGCACTCATTATTCGGTGTGCTTGATTCAAACTATGCAGAAGGAATGGCCAAGGTCATAAACGAAGTCAAATCCAACGATGATATGCTGATGATGCTGCTCAAGAATCAAACGCCTGTTCTTGACTCTACTATAAATGTAGTCAGAAAAAGCAATTCAGCCAACGACAAACGAATCAGGACGCTAGAACAACATTTAGCAACCATCAAAAGAGAGAGGCAGATACGAAGGCGACTATCTACAGCAAGCATTTATGGTCCTAACAGCCCAGCTAACCCTGCTGGCGACGGGGATGCAGCGGATGCAAAATGAGATAGCTAGCGTCCTTACTGACGTCCGCCACCGAACCTTTAGTCCCATGCTAGTATCTCCTCAGCAACTGAGAGATCAACTTGATCAAATTCGGGATCATCTTCTACCAGATCAAATGTTACCGATATCATCGGAAAACGCTATCCAGCTCTACCGAATTATGCACGCTGAAGGCACAACAACTACCGACAACAACTTGAAGATTACATCAAGATTACACTTCCTCTGGTATCCACAGCGCAGCAGGAAGTGTTCAGCATCATCCCCATCCCGGCGTGGAAGGCAGGAAGCTGGCATAGACTCAATATCAAGACAAATATCATTGCCGTCAATGCTCATAGAGATCAATTTATGGGATTGACTCAAGACGAATTTGAGTTATGTCTAAAAGTGCCAAACGATGAGCACATATGCTTTAATTATCAAGCTATGTTTAGCGCGGAAGTTAACATGCCCCATCCCCCGGCATGAACGTACCTCCAGCCGAACACACACACACATCCTTGTAATTTGACAGACACACACACATTCGTAATAAATGTCAACATCATTCTCATTTTGAACTCCAAACAATACAGTCGATTTATTTGCAAGCTCCTTTCCAGCATATTCTAAATTCATACTCGCAGGATGTCTCCTCTGCTCCCTCGGACCCAAGACTGTAACTGGCGCAGCCGGACTACGAACAAGGGATTAACCATGCCCACTACACTTATCATTCTAACTTCCTTTTAGGGTGAGGTGAGTGAACAGGTGACAACAAATAAAACATTATGACGTGCAAGTGCAAATGGGAGTTCAAAAGGGAAGGCACAACAAGCAACGCAACCAACAGTTCAAAAAAGACTACAAAAATGTGCATACATATCCGCACACAAAAGTATACAAATAAAATAAGCGAAACAGACAAAATCAAATTCTAATTGCCACGCAAGCGACCGTATATGTGTACATCAACCACTGATAAGGCACCGGGATCGCTTGTACGTGACAGTTTACAACAATTATACCAATAAGTTGCTGTGTGCGATCATCCATATACAGCAACTCATAAAAAAGAACCAACATAAATAATAAAGAAATCAAAAATTTTACATCTCAAACTACTGTGTGCGATGACCGTATATGTGTATGTCGGAGAGCTTTTGGTGTGTGTAGTATTGTACCAGGGTGTTGGATGCGTGTGTGAGAGAGTATGGGTATCCTTTTGGGATTTTCATCAGAGTAGTAATTTCGACACTAAATTTGCATCAGCCTATAATTGCATTGTGATTGGTTGTTGTGTTTTTGTAGTTTTGAGAAGAACCATTTTGACGCGACGACAACCTTGCGCCGCTGTTGTCAAGTGTGTTTTGTAGCTTTAGAAAGAACCGTTATGATCGCTGTCGCCGAGTGTGGTTCGTTATACACAAGTGCAGTGGTGTTCAAACACACACAATGGAAGCGTTACGCTTGTGTGCGAAGCAACAAAGGCAACGTGACGTTTTGCTGCTTTACACTGACCACAAGTGTCGCGAGCAAATGCAGCCGAGAATACACATATTCTCTCTATACATGTGTCGGCAGCGACGCCGGCAGAATTTGACTTGACAGCCACACGTCTCTGTCCTTTCAAGTTGTGGCCGTCGCTGCAGAAAGAAGTCAAAAAAAAAAAAATTGGTTGTCTGTAAAGTCGGTTTACTGACGTTGAACGTGACAACGTCTTAAGAAAATACTGATGGAATGGTAGCATTTACTTAAGACGTTGACACGTTCACGGTAAAAAAATTATGTAAAATTGAGAGAGGGAGGCTGTAAATGGCCAGTTTCTGGAGAGGATCAGGCAGTGCCGGCTGTAAATGGCCAATTTCTGGAGAGGATCAGGCAGTGCCGGCTGCAAATGGCCAATTTCTGGAGAGGATCAGGCAGTGCCGGCTGTAAATGGCCAATTTCTGGAGAGGATCAGGCAGTGCCGGCTGCAAATGGCCAGTTTCTGGAGAGGATCAGGCAGTGCCGGCTGCAAATGGCCAGTTTCAGGAGAGGATCAGGCAGTGCCGGCTGCAAATGGCCAGTTTCTGGAGAGGATCAGGCTATGCCTGCTGCAAATGGCCAGTTTCTGGAGAGGATCAGGCAGTGCCGGCTGCAAATGGCCAGTTTCAGGAGAGGATCAGGCAGTGCCGGCTGCAAATGGCCAGTTTCAGGAGAGGATCAGGCAGTGCCGGCTGCAAATGGCCACTTTCTGGAGAGGATCAGGCAGTGCCGGCTGCAAATGGCCAGTTTCTGGAGAGGATCAGGCAGTGCCGGCTGCAAATGGCCAGTTTCTGGAGAGGATCAGGCAGTGCCGGCTGCAAATGGGCCAGTTTCAGGAGAGGATCAGACAGTGCCGGCTGTAAATGGCCAGTTTCTGGAGAGGATCAGGCAGTGCCGGCTGTAAATGGCCAATTTCTGGAGAGGATCAGGCAGTGCCGGCTGCAAATGGCCAGTTTCTGGAGAGGATCAGGCTATGCCTGCTGCAAATGGCCAGTTTCTGGAGAGGATCAGGCAGTGCCGGCTGCAAATGGCCAGTTTCAGGAGAGGATCAGGCAGTGCCGGCTGCAAATGGCCAGTTTCAGGAGAGGATCAGGCAGTGCCGGCTGCAAATGGCCACTTTCTGGAGAGGATCAGGCAGTGCCGGCTGCAAATGGCCAGTTTCTGGAGAGGATCAGGCAGTGCCGGCTGCAAATGGCCAGTTTCTGGAGAGGATCAGGCAGTGCCGGCTGTAAATGGCCAGTTTCTGGAGAGGATCAGCCAGTGCCGGCTGTAAATGGCCAGTTTCTGGAGAGGATCAGGCAGTGCCGGCTGTAAATGGCCAATTTCTGGAGAGGATCAGGCAGTGCCGGCTGCAAATGGCCAGTTTCAGGAGAGGATCAGACAGTGCCGGCTGCAAATGGCCAGTTTCTGGAGAGGATTAGGCAGTGCCGGCTGTAAATGGCCAGTTTCTGGAGAGGATCAGGCAGTGCCGGCTGTAAATGGCCAGTTTCTGGAGAGGATCAGGCAGTGCCGGCTGTAAATGGCCAGTTTCTGGAGAGGATCAGCCAGTGCCGGCTGTAAATGGCCAGTTTCTGGAGAGGATCAGGCAGTGCCGGCTGCAAATGGCCAGTTTCAGGAGAGGATCAGGCAGTGCCGGCTGCAAATGGCCAGTTTTTGGAGAGGATCAGGCTATGCCTGCTGCAAATGGCCAGTTTCTGGAGAGGATCAGGCAGTGCCGGCTGCAAATGGCCAGTTTCAGGAGAGGATCAGGCAGTGCCGGCTGCAAATGGCCAGTTTCTGGAGAGGATCAGGCTATGCCTGCTGCAAATGGCCAGTTTCTGGAGAGGATCAGGCAGTGCCGGCTGTAAATGGCCAGTTTCTGGAGAGGATTAGGCAGTGCCGGCTGTAAATGGCCAGTTTCTGGAGGATCAGGCAGTGCCGGCTGTAAATGGCCAGTTTCTGGAGAGGATCAGGCAGTGCCGGCTGTAAATGGCCAGTTTCTGGAGAGGATCAGGCAGTGCCGGCTGCAAATGGCCAGTTTCTGGAGAGGATCAGGCAGTGCCGGCTGTAAATGGCCAATTTCTGGAGAGGATCAGGCAGTGCCGGCTGCAAATGGCCAGTTTCTGGAGAGGATCAGGCAGTGCCGGCTGCAAATGGCCAGTTTCTGGAGAGGATCAGGCAGTGCCGGCTGCAAATGGCCAGTTTCTGGAGAGGATCAGGCAGTGCCGGCTGCAAATGGCCAGTTTCAGGAGAGGATCAGGCAGTGCCGGCTGCAAATGGCCAATTTCTGGAGAGGATCAGGCAGTGCCGGCTGCAAATGGCCAGTTTCTGGAGAGGATCAGGCAGTGCCGGCTGCAAATGGCCAGTTTATGGAGAGGATCAGGCAGTGCCAGCTGCAAATGGGCCAGTTTCAGGAGAGGATCAGGCAGTGCCGGCTGCAAATGGCCACTTTCTGGAGAGGATCAGGCAGTGCCGGCTGTAAATGGCCAGTTTCTGGAGAGGATCAGGCAGTGCCGGCTGTAAATGGCCAGTTTCTGGAGAGGATCAGGCAGTGCCGGCTGTAAATGGCCAATTTCTGGAGAGGATCAGGCAGTGCCGGCTGCAAATGGCCAGTTTCAGGAGAGGATCAGACAGTGCCGGCTGCAAATGGCCAGTTTCTGGAGAGGATCAGGCAGTGCCGGCTGCAAATGGCCAGTTTCTGGAGAGGATCAGGCAGTGCCGGCTGCAAATGGCCAGTTTCTGGAGAGGATCAGGCAGTGCCGGCTGTAAATGGCCAATTTCTGGAGAGGATCAGGCAGTGCCGGCTGCAAATGGCCAGTTTCTGGAGAGGATCAGGCAGTGCCGGCTGCAAATGGCCAGTTTCTGGAGAGGATCAGGCAGTGCCGGCTGCAAATGGCCAGTTTCTGGAGAGGATTAGGATCGTGAGATTAAGACTCGAACACTCTAACCTCTTCACCACGCATGCAAACAACAGGGCGATGTCAAAGACTGAAATACACATTCGCCTGCGTCAGTGCTCGAGCTATAAATAGACAAAGCGGGAGAGCAGAGCGAGACGGAGATACACCGCTTTGCCCTTGCGGTTGCCAGAAGAGTGCAAAGCATTAAATTTTAACCACTCTCTCTCATTCTCTCTCTTCTCTGCTGCTGCTGCTCACGTCACGTTTGCTCTGCCTGTGTCGCGGCAGACCGATCATAGTTGAGTGGGAGAGAGACGCAAGGCATTCGGCGGGCCTCTCTCTCGTTCGGTGTTATCGGTTATCGTTACGTTACTTTTATCGTTACACTTTTTCATAAGTGACTCCCATTGCAACCTAATTTAAGACGTTGTCACGTCAAAAAAAAAACGGATCAGAATTAGATTTCCTTGGGACCAAAACTCGCTGCACAGGAGAAAAATAATAAAAACGACGTGCCCTTGAATATCACCGACGCACCAATGCGTACATCAGCATCAATTGCCGACAAAGCACCGGGACCATCCGCAAACAGTGGTTTATAAAGATAAATGTAAGTTGTGTGATTAACGACCGTATATGTGTACAACAATCGCTGTTAAGGCATTGTGATATACATAAAAACAAGAATACTACAAAAAGTGAATGAATAAATTAAACCTGCACAAATACATTGTGATATACATAAAAACAAGAATACTACAAAAAGTGAATGAATAAATTAAACCTGCACAAATACTATTAAAAACATAAAAGTCATACACCGTGAAACTTTTCCCTTCGGCCGATATCTATGTGTTAGTGTTACGCTGACTTGCGAAATTCTTGGTGCGTCTCTGTACATTGGTATACACCGTGAGCGAGAGCGAGACGCAGCATGTGATAGGTTCTGCCTAAATACATTCCTGTTTGGATTAAAAGACCCACCTAGGTCAGCCATTAGAAACCAAAAACCAGATACAATCGAGAAAGCGTACGAGTACGGGCAGATCGAATTAAATTTCTCAAGAAGCCTGAATAAACACCAGGAAAACCGACGACGCGACAGCTCGATATACAGGAATCACCCATATTTTCATTTCATTTATTAGGAACTAACAAATATCTGCTAGTATATAATGCTTATTCTAATAATATACAATTAAAAATTTACATTTATAACAAAATTATACATACAACGCATTAAGGATATGTCCAATAGTCAGACAATCAGAAGACAAAAGACGATACAATTCATTATAGTGTGTACAAAGAACACGAAACGGATGATGGCAGTCAAAGTTTGTCCTGCATATTTCCAAAAATATCGGCCGGAATTGTCGTGACGTTCTGACCGGAACACAAAACTGTATTCGGCCTAGCAGTGCCGCAGAATCAATCTGTCCCTGTATCAGTTTGTGTAGGAAGAGAACACCATGGCAAGTTCTCCGATCCAGGAGAGACGGAATGTTTAAGAGCCGCAGTCTCGCGGCGTACGGTGGTAGTTGATGATGGTGAGGGTCCACGAATAGCCCACGCAGAGCAAACAAGAGAAACTGCTTCTGCACTGACTCTAGTAGAGCTTGATGAACCTGATATTGGGGAGACCATACACATGAACAATACTCAAGTATGGGTCGAACTAGAGAGGAAAAAGATGCTTGGTTATGTAGGGATCAACAAATTCCTTTGACCAACGCTTAACAAAAGCAAGTACACCCCTAGCTTTGTTTGCTATTATGGTAATGTGCTCAGCAAAGTTTAGGTCGTGGCAAAATAATACTCCAAGATCGTTAACCTTATAAATACGTTCCAACCTGCTTGTTCCCAACGAGTAATTTGTAAGGAAAGGGTTTTACGATAGAATGACATGAAATTACATTTAGAATGGTTGAGGAACAACATGTTATCGTTGCACCATGTGTTCAGGCTATTTAAGTCCTCTTGAAGCCGTAAGTGCGACAAGGGGACGTAAGATTTAAACACAGCTTCACATCATCCGCGTACATAAGCACCTGAGAATTGTGAATAATATTTGGCAGGTCGTTTATGAACAGACCAAACAGGACAGGACCAAGGTGACTGCCTTGGGGAACACCTGATGTAACAAAGACCAAGTTTGACAATGTGTTGTTGAATAAAACTCTCTGTGTTCGTTGAAGTAGGTATTTGGAAAGCCAATCTAATAAACTATATGGAAATCCTAACAATTCTAGTTTCATAAGCAGTAGCGAATGATTGACAGAATCAAAGGCTTTACTAAAGTCGGTGAAGATAACATCCGACTGCACTTTGTTATTAAAACCATCTCGAATGATTGAAATAAATTCCAGGAGGTTGGTTGTCGTCGACCGACGCTTCATAAATCCATGCTGAGAAGGGCTCATTATTGAAGAACATTGATGTTGCAGCTGTGAGGTAATTAGTTTTCAAATAATTTGGGTATGGCACTGAGCTTCGAAATCCCTCGATAGTTAGAAATATCCGACCTACTGCCCTTCTTATGGAGGGAATAATAAACGATTCTTTCCACAAGTCAGGAAAGAAGCTCTTGTCAAGAGACATTTGAAAGAGTTTAGCCAAAGGACCTGACAGGGCACTGGCGCATTTTTAAGGAGACAACTAGGAATAAGATCGGGACCGGCAGAAAATGACGATTTCATGTTCATTAGACACTGATAAATGTCGTCTACGTGAATTATAGGCATGTTGATAGAATTTGAGTGTGGGAGCGAATACGGATAGGTGGAAGAATTATAAATATGAGAGGAGTATGTCGATTGGAAGAAATTAGCAAATAAATTAGAGTTGTCTAGATCATTAAAGCCTTTTGTATTATTATAATGGAGCGATGAAGGAAACACAGAAGATTTTCGTTTTGAATTAACAAAAGCGTAGAATTGTTTAGGGTTGTCGAAAAACTCTCTTTGCAACGGTTCAGGTAGTTATTGTAACATGTAGTATTATGAGCCAAAAATTCGGAACGAGCAATCAGATACCTGGAATGGTCCAGTTGAAGACCGGATCTTTGATACTTTTGAACAACCTAGATTTGGTGTTCTTGAGATAAGATAACCTGCGCGAAAACCATTGAGGCTTGTTAGAGGGTTCCGCGACAGGAAACGACGGAACATGCGCATTAATTGCTGAGTTCAGCAAGTCGTAAAACATCCCCAGAATGACTGGAGGTGATTCTTCGGAGTCCATGAAAGACCAGTCAGCTTGAGAGGGCTGTGTTCATTTCAGTAAACGCAGCTCTTCTAAAGCAGTGAAAGGTTCTGGGTTCGATTTCAGGTAAGATTATTTCAGGCGATATAGACTCTAAAAGAATCTCCAAAGTTGGATGATACTTGTCTTCCGGCAATGATAATGGTTGTATTCGTGAAACGAGACCATTAGCAAATTCGGATGCAAAACCAGATCAAGAAATTTGTTGTTGCAATTACCCACTGAGTTAAGCTGAACCAATGACAAATCCAAAACACCCTGAACAAACTCGTGGGGCGTGCTAGGAACGGAAGCGTTACTATCCATGGATGACAACCATGAAAGAGTAGGGAGATTAAAGTCCCCTAATGTGACTAGGTGATCATTATCACCAAGCAAAGAGAAAATCTCTTGGATATGTAATAAGTGTTGCATATATATATTGAAATCGGATCGAGGGGAATATATGAGCAGGTGACAAAAATACTGAAGTCCGGAAATTTAATTTGAACACAGACAAATTCAATTATTGGATCATTTAAATTTGGTAGTATAATGGATTTCGACGATAAATCGTTTTTTACGGCTAGGAGAACACCGCCCCCAGTGCGAGTGGGACGATCACATCGATAAATAATATAGTTGTTACAGAGAATTTCATTGTCCGACACTGTCGAATTTAGCCAGGTCTCCGTAAAGGCAATAACGTTGGCATCAAAGGATACACTATTGGAGTATATTTTGCTAAGTTTACCTAACAAACTACGAACATTTTGATAGTGTATGCAAAAAGATTGATTTAGTTTTTTGAATTGGTCAAAGTACTTTGGGAGCTACGAGCATTACTGTGATTTTTATTCTTATTGACGAATTCATGTACAATGGCAAACTCTGGCCAAATATTGGTATCAAGAACTCTAGGTAGAATCAAATCAGAAAGATCAATCTTAAAAGAAGATATGTTACGTCTCAATTTAAAATTAAACTTGGTGACAGAGAAATCAGTTGCAGAAAGGTTTAACTTGTGGCTAAGGTGGGCTATAATGTCTTTAACCGTAGCATCCGGGTTTAAGCGTGACACAAACACCGATTTAGTCGGAGCCACTCCAGCAATCGGTCTTGAGGTGCGTTGAGCAACTCCAGTAAGTTGTTTAGCGCCATAACTAGGAGTAGTCACGATCGGAGCTATTGTAGTCTGCGATGAGGCCGCTAGTAAGGCAGAAGCAACTGCCTCCACTGCAGCTGGTACGGGAGTCGGTCGGTTATCGATCACGACAGGCGAATTTAAAAGTTGTTTGGTGTAAAAAATCCATTTGGTTCCGGTGAGACGACGCCCGCATAATCCATCTGAAGTCCGGAACTATGTGTGAGCGAACCATTAGGTTCTGGTTGCGGGAGGACAGCAACATGGCCCGACTGTGCCTGTGGTGTAGTTAAAGAAAACGTTGGCACCGTATTTGCAGTAGGTGTTCCAATAAGATTCATACAGGCCACATTGTGTGGTATTTATACCCGGTACCCATAGGGTACAAGGGTATTATAAGTTAGTGCCAACCGAGAATGTATGTAACAGGCAGAAGGAGAAATCTCCGACCCTATAAAGTATATATATTCTTGATCAGCGTCACTAGCCGAGTCGATCTAGCCATGTCCGTCTGTCCGTCTGTCCGTCTGTCCGTCTGTCCGTCTGTCCGTCTGTCCGTCTGTCCGTCTGTCTGTCCGTGTGAAACAACAGATCTCAGAGACTATAAGAGCTAGAGTTACCAAATTTGGTGACAACATTGGAATCTGTTGCACGCAGATCAAGTTTGTTTTAAAATTTGGCCACGCCCACTTCCGCCCCGAAAATGATAAAAACGGTATATAACCATATGCGTGATTTTCGGCAAAAGTAAATAGATAGGCTTAATAAGTAGTCAATAGTGGACGTGTTCTGAAAATTTGAGTAAAGTCGGGTGATAAACAAAGAAGTTATTAACGATAAAGTTTCTGAGAGAGAGAGAGAGAGAGCGCGTGCGTGCTCAACATATTCTAGCAACATTTGTCTTTGTTGGGTGTTGCTCAGCATGTTCCTAGCAACATTTGTCGCTTTTGAGAGTTGCCCAACATGATCCTTGCAACATTTGTCTCTTTTGAGTGTTGCTCAACATGTTTCTAGCAATATTTGTCTTCATTTGTCAGAAAATGTTCTTGTTTCCATGTTCATGTGCTGTTTAATTTCAATGCTTTGGGTACCGGGTATCTTACAGTCGGTCACACTCGACTGTAGCTTTCCCACTTGTTTTCTCTTGGGCGACTCACTTAAGAGTTTAAGGCCAAGAAACTGAGACTCGACGGCAGTGAATTTTTCGTTAAGGGCTGCGAAATCCTTACGTACATCAAGAAAACCATTTCGGATCTGTCGCATAAATGTACGAATTTCATTTTCGATCTCGCGGCAAGCGATGCAAGACCAGGTTAAGCCAATTTTTTTAGATATTAAGTCTGTAAGGCGGCCATTTGATCCAGCCCCGACACATTTCAAATGTGCACAGTTACCACACAGCCAGCATACGAGGTAGGAGTCGCCCGTAATGGCACCTCCAAATTCGCATTTCTTGGCATTACAAACGACCGACATAATTGTTATCAGTGTTATTCTATGCGCACAGAAATAAGGTAACAAACAAACTTGCCAGAGCACCAGATTTGTCGTAGAGTACAGCGTAGTGGCCAATCCAGCGAAGAGATGACAAGAGTAAAGAGAAAAGCGTAGTGGCCAATCCAGCGAAGAGATGAGAAGAGCGTCGATAATGCCGAAAGACAACAAACCAACGGTGACTATAAGAGCCGCTACATACCACGACAACAAAACTATAATAATGACAACTACGCTCGTCATGTACCACGATATTATAACAACAACAATGACAATAATAGTCGTTTTACACAACGACAACAAAATTTCAACAACAATAATAGTGGTCGTTACCAACTGCGCCAACAGAACTTTAACAACAATAATAACAGACGCTCCCCACATCAACAAAATTCTAAACAAAATTCGAACCCCTTCCACAATGGCGACAGATTAGCTCAGACCCTAAACCACCAAGAAAGGAACAACCATAATTCAAGCGCTCTCCTAT
Organism: Drosophila triauraria; assembly: GCA_014170255.2. Lineage (NCBI taxonomy): Eukaryota > Metazoa > Arthropoda > Insecta > Diptera > Drosophilidae > Drosophila > Drosophila triauraria. Next base: position 33,867,717 of record CM024336.1, on the reverse strand, counting down.
GTAACATCAACGATGATGCACATCTTTTTTTTGAAGCCTCGGGAAGCCAGTCGGCTACATAAGCAAGAAGACTCTTGGATTTTCCTTACCATTTGTTCTCCTATCCCCAAACCCCATGGTGTCAAACCCTCTCAAATTCCTAATAGACACTGGATCTAACTACTCATTCATAGATCCAGCACTTATTAATGCAGACCAAATCAAAAAAGTAACCTCCGATATTAACATCCACACTGTTCTCAGTACATTCAAAATTAAGGAATATACAGATGGAATAAATTTCAAACAATTCGGAAAAATGCCCAATTTCAAGTTATTACTATTCAATTTCTACCCCCATTTTAATGGTCTTCTAGGCATGGACTTCCTATCCGGCCTAAATGCAAAAATAAACTTTGCCGACTCCATACTAGAAACACCAGAAACCGCCATTCCAATCCTCACAAGGACAAATCCTGTAGACACGTTACATACCCTGCCACAAAATACCAAAATGCGATTACCACTACCAGTAAACATCTTGCAGGGAGACTTTATATATGAAACCACGAATTTGGATAATCAAATATCCATAACAGGCGGCTTATACACCGCAATCGCAGGATCCGCCTACTTCGAAGTCTGCTATAACTCAGACCAGATCCAAACACTATACCTCGAGGAACCGTTACAGGCAGAAGAATTCTCTCCACGAGCCCACCAGTACTTAAACTGCATGTCCGCGGCAACAGATACAGAACGACCGGGCGACCAACAATTAAACATTCAGACGGAACACCTCAACAACGAAGAAAAACAACAAATTCTGAAACTTTGCAAGTCATTCAAAAGGCTCTTCCACGACGAAAACAATCAACTAACGTTCTCTAACGCCGTCAAACACTCTATCCCAACAACAGATAATATACCGATTCACACAAAATCTTACCGTTACCCATTTGTACATAAAGAGGAAGTTCGAAAGCAAATTTCAAAAATGCTCGAACAAAATATCATAAAAAATAGCCATTCCCCTTGGAGTGCGCCCGTCTGGGTCGTACCCAAGAAAAGTGACACCACAGGTGAAAAAAAAGTGGCGCTTGGTAATCGATTTTCGGAAATTAAATGAGAAAACTGTCTCTGATAGATACCCTATCCCGAACATTGCGGATATACTAGACAGTTTAGGAAAGACCATGTATTTTACAACCATAGACTTAGCAAGTGGCTTTCACCAAATTCAAATGAAAATACGCGACGCAAGCAAGACGGCATTCACCGTCGAAAATGGGCATTATGAGTTCACGAGAATGCCCTTCGGTCCCTGCTACTTTCCAACGCGTTATGGACAACGTCTTAGGTGACTTAGTCGGTAACGTCTGTCTCGTCTATCTCGACGACATAATAATATTCTCACCCTCACTCCAAAAACATATAGCGGATGTTAAATCCGTATTCACAAAACTCCAAAACGCAAACCTAAAAATCCAACCGAGCAAATGCAACTTTTTAAGGAAGGAAATCGACTTCTTGGGACATATCGTCACCCAAGAAGGAGTCAAACCAAACCCACTTAAGATTCAAGCCATCAAGGACTTCCCCTGCCCGAAGACAACTAGGGAAATGAAGTCATTTTTAGGACTACTAGGGTATTACAGGAAATTCATAAAGGACTTCGCGAAAATAACTAAACCCATAACAAGACAATTAAAAGGAACGAAATCTATTATAATAGACGACGAATTTAAACAAGCAGTCGAAACGTCAAAAGATCTTCTTTGTAACGATCCCATACTCACATACCCTGATTTCAACAAACCGTTTACGTTGACCACAGACGCAAGTAATTATGCGATAGGCTCTGTGTTGTCACAAAGACCAGACACTAATGACAGACCCATATCCTTCGCTAGCAGGACACTATCGGATACGGAAGTCCGTTATTCTACGGTAAAGAAAGAAAGGCTAGCTATCATTTAATCTGTAGGTTATTTCAGACCATACCTCTTCGGACGTAGATTCAAAATAGTCACAGACCATAAGCCATTAGTCTGGCTAGAAAATCTGAAGGGCCAGAACCCAAAACTACTCCGATGGAAAACCATCCTGGCCGCTTACGACTACGAAGTCGTATACAAAAAGGGTCGCAAAACGTAGTCGCTGACGCACTCAGCAGAATTGAACCGAACTTGAACATAAACGAAGACCCACAAATTATACCAGTCGCTTCACAACCACTTCATCATTTCAATAGCCAAATAATATTCGGCACCGGAACAACGCCATCAAGCCAAATAGAAACACCATTTGTCCATAAAATTAGGCACATAATCACAGAACCCGTGCATACGTTCGACTCTGTTACAAACACCCTTCAAACAATCCTGAAACCGAATAAAACATTCGCGATATTTGCACCAGACGATATTTTCAATTTAACAGAAGAGTCCTATTATAATTATTTCTCCGAAAATGACCTCTACAAAATTGCGCGTTGCAAAATATGGCTAGCCGAAATCACTAATCCCCATGACCAGGAAAACAAAATTCGTGAATACCATATTAACACCAATCATAGGGGGATAGATGAAACATATAACCATTTGAAAAGGGACATTTATTTTCCGCACTTAAAAGACATTATCACAAAAATAATAAAAGATTGCGACACCTGCCTAACCCTCAAGTATAATAGACACCTCCATAGACCATTGATGCAAGCCCTAACCGCACCAGAGGGACCATTGGCAGTCGTGCATATAGACATATATTCCATTAATAATTCTTGTAACCTCACCATTATCGACAAATTCACCAAGCTAGCGCAAGCATACCCCCTTACAAATAGGAATTCAATAAAAGTTGCCGATGCCCTATTACAATTCATAAGTCACTACGGCGCACCAAAGAAAATAATTTTCGACCAGGGCGCGGAATTTTCGGGCAGTCTTTTCAACGACCTCTTAAACCAATTCCAAATAACAGCTCATACAACTTCATTTCAACAATCAACGGGCAACGCTTTTGTCGAAAGGCTGCATTCCACCTTAACCGAACTATACAGGATAATCATGAACAAAAGAAAGGAAGCACGCCTAGAATGCGGACATAACCAAATACTCGCAGAAGCAGTAGCAACATATAACAATGCAATACACTCCAGCACTTCCTATACCCCTTTTGAACTCTTTCACGGAAGAACTCACATATTCAACAAAACAATAAAATTCGACAACCAACACGACTGCCTTAACAAATTAAACGAATTTAGACAAGTCATATACCCAAAAGTACAGGAACATTTAAACGCGACCACAGAAAGAAGATTGGCTAAATTAAACGAGGACAGAGAGACACCAGTCCAAGTCGAGCCTAATGATACGGTATATAGAAAAGAAAACCGTGGAAACAAGATAACACCGAGATTTTCGTTACACAAAGTAGGTAAAGACAAAGACGTCACATTCCTAACAAATAGAGGTCAAAAGTTACACAAACAATAAATTAGAAAAACCGTTAAGAAAAATACTAACACCGACACATAATTCTCAGCAACAAACTAGTTCCAGAATCTTTCCAAAAACCCCCAACCTTTAAGATATCATTAGAAGTCCTACGAAACAAAATCAAACAAGTAGAAGACAATATATAGAAACACAAGATGGACAACACTATTAAACAAAGACACTAAAGGCACAAAGACACAAAAACACTATCCCTAAATTGTTATTTAATAAGGAAAAAATACAACATATAGAGAGATAATATGTAAACAAAATGTAACGTTAGCATAAGATAAACACATTTACAAATCACCCTCTTCATAATATCGTCGGAGTTCATGGCAACAACATCGATCAATACCAGCACAAATGCCTAAGAATCCAGTAAAACTTATTCAGCGTAAAACCACAACACGTCGCCTAGCCACCCTTCTCCGTTCCGGCCTCTTAATGGCCTTCTCTTCGGACTGGGGGGGGAGGAGTTAACATGCCCCATCCCCCGGCATGAACGTACCTCCAGCCGAACGCACACACATCCTTGTAATTTGACAGACACACACACATTCGTAATAAATGTCAACATCATTCTCATTTGGAACTCCAAACAATACAGTCGATTTATTTGCAAGCTCCTTTCCAGCATATTCTAAATTCATACTCGCAGGATGTCTCCTCTGCTCCCTCGGACCCAAGACTGTAACTCGGACAATAAGTGTGAATTTCAGTTGTTTAACAACAAGACTGAAACACTATGTGAGACTGTTCAAACAAAATCCAATCTGATTTGGACAAAGACGCATCAACGGAACAGATGGATGTTCGCAACACACAGTCCCATAGAGCTTCAAGCTGTATGCAAAGGAACACCTTCCACAGTACACCATCACTCTCTGCAGGCTGCACCGCGCGCAACTCAAAAATTAGTGTTGGCACATTCAGCACTACGATCAGCGAAACGAAATCAACATACGTTCGTTTCGGCAATATCACCAAGTGTGGCGTAAAGGTACATCAGAGCCAGCTCAAGAAACTGCAACCCGAATATCCGAACTAGACGAATAGATGTCCTACAACAAAGACTGGCCAAACTGAAGGATACAACATGGAAAAATCAGCACTGTGCGGCACCATCAAGTAGCTGCCTATGTGGCCTTAGCAATATCAATTATAGTGAGCATTGCATTCATTCTACGACGGCAATACAGCAAATGAAAGCCACGACAACGGACATCCAAACCTCAGGAAAACGCTGAGCAGTCGTTACTGGAACCTACCCCACGCAGGTTTGCTTTCAGCATTAGCGATGGTTGAACACCTGTTCAACGGCCGGGAGAATGTTCAGTCTCAGCAATATGTATATGCAATAACAAAAGTAGCGATTGTCAGGTCAAGCGCAAATGCATATTATGCTGACATGAAGAAGTCGAATTGGGCACCGTTTCCCATTTCTGCATAGATCATAATACACAGTAACCCACATTTCCTTACACTCAATTTCGTTGACATAAGCATATTCTAAATACTTTGTTTAGCTATTAATACCGTTAAGTTTCCTCAATAAAATCAGTAATTGTTTTGACCACAATGCAAGCGTCTGTCGCTGAGTCTTCAGACCCTCATGTGCACCATCTATAGTCCAACTGGTTCATGTTCTAGTTGCGGCGACACAAAGCAGACAGTTCATGTACTGTATGCCAAGCACCTTAGCCTACACATTAACAAACCCTTTCCTTACAAATTACTCGTTGGGAAAAAGCTTGTTGGAACGTATTTATTGGGTTAACATTCTTGGAGTATAAATTTGCCACGACCTAAACTTAGCTGAGCACATTACCATAACAGTAAATAAAGCTAGGGGTGTACTTGCTTTTGTTAAGCGTTGGTCAAAGGAATTTGATGATCCCTACGTAACCAAGCATCTTGAGATTTGTTCATGTGTATGGTCTCCCCAATATCAGGTTCATCAAGCTCTCCTAGAGTCAGTGCAGAAACAGTTTCTCTTGTTTGCTCTGCGTGGGCTATTCGTGGACCCTCATTATCATCAACTACCACCGTACGCCGCGAGACTGAAGCTCTTAAACATTCCGTCTCTCCTGGATCGGAGAACTTGCCACGGAGTTCTTTTCCTGCATAAACTTATTCAGGGACAAATTGATTCTGCTGCACTGCTAAGCCGAATCAGTTTTGTGTTTCGGCCAGAACGTTACGACAATTCCGGCCGATATTTTTGAAAATATGCAGGACAAACTTTGATTGCCATTATCCGTTTCGCGTTCTTAGTACTCATTCTAATGAATTGTATCGTCTTTTGTCTTCTGATTGTCTGACTATTGGACATATCCTAAATTCGTTTTATCTCTAAATTTGTCATAAATGTAAAATATCATTTGTATACCATTAGATTAAGCCGTATATGTTAGAAGATATTTGCTAGTTTCTAATAAATGAAATGAAAAAAATAAAGAAAACTAACTTCGGTAAACCGAAGTTTGTATACCCTTGCAGTCTACAATTGGATCATTGAAAATCGATCCATTTTGGTTTTTTAAAAAAAAAAATATCAAATTATGTAAATTTTGTAAATTTAACATTTTCATATAAATCGACCGATCCCTTTTATGGCAGCTATATGATATAGTTGTCCGATCTTAATGAAATTAAAACCGTAATTCTAGAACTATAAAAGACGACAATACCTCGAAATTTAAAGAAATTCGTTGAAAACCAGAGAAGTTAAAATTTTTTTTACATTAATTTTGCCATCATTCCTATGGCAGCTATAGGATATAGTGGTCCGATTTCGATGTAGTGGTCCGTTTCGACATATATACTGCGTGCTAAAGAAATAAGACTATGCTGAAAATTTCAGCCCGATAGCTCAAAAACTGAGAGACTAGTTCGCGTAGAAACCGACAGACAGACCGACATGGCTAGATCGACTCGGCTGGTGATGCTGATCAAGAATGGGGGTCGGAGATGCCTCCTTCACTGCGTTGCAAATATCATGGCAAAATTATAATACCCTCTGCAAGGGTATAAAAAAATGTTGAACTATATAAATGAAAAAGATTGAGTCCATCGAAAGGGTCTCAGTAGTTTTGCTTAATGATCGCTTGCGTTAAATGTCACTGCTGGTGAAATGAAAAAGTGCTGTGTTTCCAAAATTAAAATACCTATAAATAGCTGTAAAAAAATTTTCATCAGGCGCTTTCGAATATACAACAAGTCACCTAACTTGTAGTATTATATATATGGGAAAACTATAAGTAGCACAAGTTTTATGCCTTTTAAACTGTAGGAACAACAGCGCATTTTATTTGTTAAATATGTGCAACAGATCTCAATAAATAAGACAGTATAATTTGCTTAACTGCCTCGAGTAAAATGCAGCTGCTACCTTACAATTTTTTCAGAGCTACATATATTATAGTATTTTTCTAAAGTTTATACACACTACACATATTTTATCTAATTTTGACCGAATAAATGTAACTCTTTTAGTTCAGATCAGTTTTAATTGCCGTATATACATTATTGTTGAAAAAAAAACATATTGCAACGTTCACAAATTATAGATTATCCGTCTGTCCGTTGCTACGCAAACTAGTCTCTCAGTTTTGAGCTATCCGAATGAAACTTTGCATATAGTCTTATTTCTATTGCAGCTAGTATCGGATAACTATATCTAATAGCTTCCATAGGAAAGATATGGCCAAGTTGTCATATTTTCGCTTTTTTTGAAGACATTGGTCTCAAATTAAATATATGATCCTTTAATTATATTTTAGCTATACATTTTAAATTTCATGCAAATCGGACCGCTATATCTTATAGCTGCCAAAGGAACGATAGGCCCGAAATAGTGGATTTTCGTTGTTTTTAAGGATATCTGAAGAAAACTTAGTAAATTTTGTTTTAATTTAAATAAAGCCATACATTTAAAATTTAATTGAAGTCGAGCCGATATGTCTTATATCTGACATATGAAAGATCGGTCCAAATTAGCTGCTTTTCGTTGTTTTTAAAGATTTCGGATTAAAACGATATATAAGATTCCGTTCCGACATATATACTGCATGCTAAAGAAATAAGACTATGCTGAAAATATCAGCCCGATAGCTCAAAAACTGAGAGACTAGTTCGCGTAGAAACCGACAGACAGACGGACATGGCTAGATCGACTCGGCTGGTGATGCTGATCAAGAATGGGGGTCGGAGATGCCTCCTTCACTGCGTTGCAAATATCATGGCAAAATTATAATACCCTCTGCAAGGGTATAAAAAAATGTTAAAGAAGAGGCCGAGACTGAGTCCAAGCCAAGACAGCCGGAAAGTGGGGAGAGGTTCGTGGATTATTCAGCGAGGGCAGATTAAGCAACAGACTCCAAAGATCTTCGGACGGGGTCTGTCAATACGACTCCGATTTTATCTGCAACTGCAGATAAAAAATCGGTTCCGGAAGAAAAATAATACATCGCATTGCAATATGACGCTGCAAAAATGTGATTTTATTTTTACATCTGCTATGCCTTGTGCTTTAACTTCAGCGCCCAATGTCGGAATTTCTCTTTCAATATTTTCACCTTCATTGAACTTACAGTCGGTAGCTGGTCTATGCACTTAATTGTATTCCCTTTCTTTTTAATAATAATAATTAAGTAGAGTTTTTACCTAATATTACTTTTGAATGAAATTAAGAGTCTTTTTTTTTATATATATTTATTCGAATACAATAATTTCAATAACACAACTTTAAATTAATCTAATCATAATAACAATATTATTATTAAAATTGAATATTTTAAATAAAATAAAAGCAATCCTTTAAATTTTTTGATATTTGACTTTGGGGAAAGTCATTTGATAAACAACCATCAAGAGTCGGAATAGGTTTAATGAATTCACCAGAATACAATGTATAACTTCCTCGACGATGTCTTAAAGCCGAAACCCTGCCCTTATTTGTTTTTATATCCATGTACATCTCTAACTCGGAGAGTTTACTAAATAGCTGTTTAAAGTCGCGCTCTGCGTCATTAAGAAATGTACATTGTATTGCATAATTTCCAAATATAAAACAATTAAAAAGTCGCTGAATGCGAAATTCCAACTGCTTCATAATGTTTTTAACGTTAAGCTTTGTCACGGCATAAACGTCATATGTTACCTTTAGTTTATCCCCTGCAGCACATTCAAATATCTTAGCTGAATGATGCTGTAAGAAATCGACGTAAAGTCTACGGCATTCTAAATCAAGTTTTAATTTCCAATTCTGAAGAATAAAACTTTGAGTTTCAGCGTAAAAAAAAAATATTTTCTGAATGGCGCCTAATGTGCCTATAGTATATTCTAAGGCATAGTCAACAATCTCGGAAAACAACATATGAAAAAACTCCATTTCCGCAAAATAGTTGGTAAGTAAAATCTTAACATATTTTGGTTGAGCTGTTGGGACTTGACGTAACTTTAACAATAGTGCATGACTTGAGTTTTTGGTTATCTCATAAAAAGTTTCGACATCATTTGAAAACTGTCCAAAACTCTTTGAAGCTTCATAAAAAAATGTTGATAGTTCATGCATCCTAACTATATAATTTTCCGCACTCGTTTCACTGTTTCCAAAATCACTAAGCACGGTCGACATGGTCAAATTTTTTTGTAGATGTTCCAAAAAATGTTGAAGTTTATGTTGCAGGTTTTCTTTACTATTATCGGATCTTTCGATGGCATAATAAAACTCCTTGGAAATATGTTCGGCGCTAACCAAACGAAGCGGAAGAAATAGTCTGGAGTGGTTGCGGCTGACACTTGCGATTTGACCCCGAAGACAGCATGTTAGGCAATTTAAAACTATATAAATGAAAAAGATTAAGTCCATCGAAAGGGTCTCAGTAGTTTTGCTTAATGATCGCTCTGCGTTAAATGTCACTGCTGGTGAAATGAAAAAGTGCTGTGTTTCCAAAATTAAAATACCTATAAATAGCTGTAAAAAAATTTTCATCAGGCGCTTTCGAATATACAACAAGTCACCTAACTTGTAGTATTATATATATGGGAAAACTATAAGTAGCACAAGTTTTTATGCCTTTTAAACTGTAGGAACAACAGCGCATTTTATTTGTTAAATATGTGCAACAGATCTCAATAAATAAGACAGTATAATTTGCTTAACTGCCTCGAGTAAAATGCAGCTGCTACCTTACAATTTTTTCAGAGCTATATTATAGTATTTTTCTAAAGTTTATACACACTACACATATTTTATCTAATTTTGACCGAATAAATGTAACTCTTTTAGTTCAGATCAGTTTTAATTGCCGTATATACATTATTGTTGAAAAAAACATATTGCAACGTTCACAAATTATAGATTATCCGTCTGTCCGTTGCTACGCAAACTAGTCTCTCAGTTTTTGAGCTATCCGAATGAAACTTTGCATATAGTCTTATTTCTATTGCAGCTAGTATCGGATAACTATATCTAATAGCTTCCATAGGAAAGATATGGCCAAGTTGTCATATTTTCGCTTTTTTTTTTAAGACATTGGTCTCAAATTAAGTATATGATCCTTTAATTATGTTTTAGCTATACATTTTAAATTTCATGCAAATCGGACCGCTATATCTTATAGCTGCCAAAGGAACGATAGGCCCGAAATAGTGGATTTTCGTTGTTTTTAAAGATATCGGAAGAAAACGTAGTAAATTTTGTTTTAATTTAAATAAAGCCATACATTTAAAATTTCATTGAAGTCGAACCGTTATGTCTTATAGCTGACATATGAAAGATCGGTCCAAATTAGCCGCTTTTCGTTGTTTTTAAAGATTTCGGATTAAAACGATATATAGATTCCGTATTTTTCTTTTATTTATTATCTGCAAGGGTATATAAACTTCGGTTTGCCGAAGTCAGCTTTCTTTCTTGTTTTGTTTTGTCAATTCGTTAATAAACCATATTAATTAAAAACGTTCGATTGTAGATGATCTATTGTCATTTGTTTGTCCGTTCCCCAAAACTCTATCTTATTTATTAAGTGTACTATTTCCGTGAGGATCTTAACTGCTTTCTCTATTTACAATGCCATTGCAATGGCTGGTTAATGGGAATAGAAGAAAAAAGGATTTGACCCGGGATCGAACCCAGATTTTCCCCGACACCCCCATCGAAAGTTCACACTTCAACCATCTGCGCCAAGGGCCCGTATAGTTTCATTGCGCCTAATGAAGCTTTGATGTCAAGCAGCGAAAGAATGTAAAATAAGATATGATAATATTGTACTGCTTTGCAACTGCTTGCTTGCGACTGCAAACTTCTTTTGGCCGCCGCCATTGTGGGAACTATAACTGAAACTTGAACCAACCTATCGAGCTCTGAAAAAAAAGCTAGAACATAAATAGCCATTCAAAAGAAGTAAAGAAAAATAAATGATATGACCCGGGATCGACCCCAGATAATGCCCGATCCCCCGATCGAGAGTCACACTTCAACCATCTACGCCAAGGCCATTGGGCTCAGTGAGGCTTTAGTGTCAAGAAGCGGAAAAATATAAAATATAATTTAGGATAATATTGTACTGCTTGCGACTGCAATCTGTTTTTGAGAACTTTAAGGGAAACTTGAACCAACCAACCTTCCGACCTCTGAAAAAAAATCAAGACATAAATAGAACTAAAACCAAAAATATCAAGAAAGAAAGCTAACTTCAGCAAGCCGAAAGTTATACACGTTTGCAGAAATTAAATTAAATTAATCCAAGATCTTTACCAAGAACGAATATCGGATAATTTGTCCAGATCATTCCTATGGCAGCTATAAGATATAGTGGTCCGACTTGGATTAAATCTTAAATATATGTCTATATTTAAATTAAAACGCCATTTACTAAGTTTTATTCCGATATCTTAAAAATCAACGAAAATCAACTATTTCGGACTGATCGTTCCTTTGGCAGCTATAAGATATAGCGGTCCGATTTGCATGCAATAAAAAAAATCAAAGGATAATATATTTAAGTTGAGACCTATATCTTCAAATACAGCGAAAATTTGACATTTTGACCCCATCTTTCCTATGGCAGCTATAAGATATAGTGATCCGATTCAGGCCGTTCTGACATATATAGCTGCCATAGAAAGAAGACTATCTGCAAAGTTTCATTTGGATAGCTCAAAAACTAAGAGACTAGTTTGCGTAGCGACAGACGGACAGACAGACAGACGAACAGACGGATATGGCTAGATCGACTGGGCTGGTAATGCTGATCAAGAATATGTGTACTTTATGGGTAGAAGATGCTTCCTTCTCTGCGTTGCAAACTTCTGATCAAAATTATAATACCCTCTGCAAGGGTATAAAAAGTTCAGCCATTCAGAAAACTAATAAAAAAAAATGAAAGATAAGGATTAAAAAAAAATAATCATACCGATAGGGCGACCCGTTTGAGCTAGGCGAGCTATACTAAAAAAAAGCCTTAGAAATGTTCTTTATATATAATTCTCATGTCACGCTGTTAGTCACTATACTCCTCCGAAATGGCTTGACCGATTTTATTGAAATTTTGTGTACATATCCGTTTGGCCTGAGAATCGGATAACATATATTTTGCATCCCCCTACATCTTTATTTTATTCTCTATCCTCTTTATCCTCTCTTTATTTTATTTTTTCGACAACATTTTTTGTTTTTATATTTTTATGGTACAGCATATAGAAATACAAACACATTTTTTATTTTATCTACAAATCCGAAGTAGCGTTTTTAGTTTTAGTTTTAGTACTATAAATTCTTATTAAGAGTTAATAATTTCGATTTCCTTTAATGATGATTTGTTTCAATTTTAAATTTGATCTCCCGCCATCGTCGGTCGATAACTTATCAACTACGAGTATCAATCGATTAGTTATCGCCAACTGATGTGTCTATAGTTGTCACTCATTTACTTATCTTTAAGATTTGATTTATCACTTTCAGGGCCGGTTCCTACTCTCCCTGGTAAATTATTGAGGCCAGATAAAGTTCCGGCTTCGAAAATGTTATTTCCTATCGTATAAATGTGAGAGCTAATTCAGCCGAGACCAAGACTTCCTGAAAATATTTTCCGGCCCAGAAACAAAATTATTTCCGAAACCCGATAACAATAAAAAGAGACGGACAGCTGTCTTGAATGCTTGCGTTTCTTTGAATGATTCTACCTATCTTTTCGGCGTTGGCTGAAACAGAAATAGAGGTTGCCACTCCTCCATCAGTGCCGAAACCTTTCCCGCTTCTCTGCAGTAAACTCTGGTCTGTTTTTCTTCTTCAGATGATCTTCCACGGCCGTTGTACTCCTGACTAAGCAGTAAACTTAAGAGAAAAACTTTCCAGGATTCGACTTGAAGGTGTTTTTTGCGATTTTTGTTTCCCGACATTTTTCCAATTTTTATATTTTTTCACCCAAGTGACAGTTCAGAGCTTTACAGCAATAATCGATAAATAACAATTAAGTTAACAGTGCTATATTATTCTTTCACAGTCAGGTAAATTGTTTTATTTTTTATCTGGTAACTTATTTTTCCGGACAGGTAGTTGTCAGTCTGTTTAACAGGCAGGGTAGGAACCGGCCCTTAGTAAATGTTATACAAATTGACAAACTTCGATATTTTTTTTACGTTTAGCAAAATAGATCGATCTTCATTCATTTATATTTTTTATCTACAACGTTCCTTTATTACTTTCAATATTTTAACTTCATTGCAATGCCACTGTTCACGCCAGATAGGCGCTCAGTTTCCAGCGACAGTGTCGAACAGCAGTTTTTTCTGATGTTTCTGTCTCGCTAGCTAGCACTGTATCCCCGCTCTAAGCGCTCTCCCGATCATCGTCTAGAAGTCCCGGCTTTCCCTCTCCTTCCTTTCCTCGCTCTTTCGCAAGTCTCCACTTTGCATTGGAGCAATCTATTTTAAGTTATATTGTCAGTACTGATTTCCGATTACACACATAAACACCTTCCGACGCGTATCGCGCAAAAGTTTTGCAAAAGGTTGGCAGAAAGAGCGATTTTGTCATCGAAATTGTAAATTATCCAATTGAGTTTTTAAATTCATCGGATTTGCCAGACATGCTATCACACCATTTACAATTGACGGCTGTGTAATGGTACACGATTAGTACTTAAGAAATTATTGAAAAATGTCATTGAAGCCATCATTTTTTTGTTCGGGATTCTGTTAGGCTGACGTAGCAAACTTCGGAGCTATGTAAAAACAACTTCGTATATATATGTTCAGGTCATGATGAAATTACATAAGGTGGTCTCGTCGGCAGCGAAAGCTTTACAAAGTATCCACTTATTTCAGTGCACGTTCACTTGTTGAACATTGCCGCCTCACTCACACTCAATACGACACTCAGTCTATCAGGCAGGCTCCGGTTTTCACTTTTTTTTTTCGTTTTCGTTTTAGACCAAAATCGTACGTTTTCGTTTTTAGGTGCTCCGGTTTTCACAAAATTTTTGTCATCGTTTTGTTATCGAAATATTTAATTATTTTTATTGCTCAAACAGTTGACTTGGACGTTTTGAGAAGTAAACGGAATGTTTGAATGCCTTTACTTTTTTTAATTGTTTGTTTTAAACCCCAATAAATGCAGAAATTGTTTATTTATCGGTCCAAGAGCGCTGCCACTCTTTAAACAGGAAATTTTATACCTTTTTTTAAATGGTAAAAGTACCATTTAAACAATAAAATTAAACTGTTTTATTTATTAAAACCTTTCTTATCTTCTTTGAACATAATTAATGCCCTACTTTTAATTTTACAATCATTTCGACCAGATTGTTTGGTTCCACCAACAGTACGAAAACGAAAACGAAAGAATCTTGTGAAAGTGAAAACCAGAGCCTGCCTGTATGTAATTTCATCATGGTTCAGGTGCCGCTGCGGCATAGAAACTACCGATTAGCCTGTACACAATTGCTCGGTCCTCGAAGACGCTGAGGAGCAAATCGTTCGGATCTGTTAGTATCATTCGGGTCTGTTAATATTATTCGGGTCTGTTAGCTTCGCACACATATGTACGTACTAAAAAAACTGTGTGTGTCTGGGTGCCGACCCCTGATGTACATATACAACACTAAGCTGCAAAATATATAGCCTTGAAACTAAAGACTTTTATCAGCATGCTGAACTAAAATCATATCAGAAACATTTAAGGTTAATTGTTAAAAGTTTTACAAGAATGATCTAAATTATCAAACAAGCCCACAACTCCAGAAATCCGTTAAAAAATAGATTAATTGGGGATTCTCAAAGTTAGGTAAAATGAGATTTGTTTAATTTTTTGCCCGCCAACTAGAGGTGGAGAAACACCGATGAAAACATCGATGCATCGACTAACACAGAGCCGTTCATTTGCTTTTATCCTCTTTTTTTATTGGGGCTGATGTCCTGTTATCATGTGATCTGACAACAATAGGGCAGTTACTGCTTCGAAGTTAACGACCATTAGACCACATTGGGAAAAAATCAATGAGTCCTGAAGTAAAATTTCCCAGACACGATGCCAGGACCTTCTTGACTCTATGTTAAATATCTGATATTGGCTATAAATGACACCTTATTAATTATTAAATGAAGAAGATAACTCAAATAACTCAAAATTTATTTTACGGTTCCGTCATTTTTTAATTTTCAAATAAATGTTTACAAATTGGTGATATTATTTTTTCCGGCAATTTTGATCATTTTTTGAGAAAGTTTCTTAAATAACTTGAAAACTTAACATATAATAATAATTTTGGACTCATTTTTAGGTTAGCTATAGTCTCCCTTTTCTAAAATTGTATTCAACATTTTCCTAAGCTTAAAATTGTGAGCTGGACAACTGTTTAAAAATGGCTTTTTTTTGGGGTGTACATAAGGCAATTTCCAAAACGGCGGCATAGCGACACAAGATTACCGCCATAATATCGCCAACTTCATTTTGTCCGCGAAACTATTGAGTTTTTTTCTAGCAATCTTATAACGCCGAAAATCGTCTTACGATCGCGAAAAATTATGTCGCTTTGAAATTATTTTTGCCGGACTTATAACGCATGAGGACGATACAAGTTCGCTTTAGGAAAAACGACAGTATTTCGCCAGCCGCCATCTTATGTCGCCGAAAGCATCATAAAAACGCGCAAAATTATGTTGTTTACAATTTTTTTGTGACGGGTTATTACGCTTTTATGCGACATAAGTTCATCGCAGATAAAACGACATAATATCGGCGACAACTTACCGCACGATCAGCCTACACACTGTTATTCCGTTTTTTTTATTTTTCAATTTAAATATTATCTTCGGCTTGCCGAAGTTTGCTTTCTTTCTTGTTTTTATCTTATTTGGCACACCTTGTTCTATTATAATAAAATAAATATTTTTAATTAATTAAATGTAAGACATAAGGACTAAAAAGGAAACCAAATAGATATTTCGTTGAAAAGTAAATAAGAGCAAATTTCGTTAAAAAAAAAAATAAATTTAAACGAAATACTTATTTGATCTAATTTAAGTCCATGTGTCATAAATTTAATAAATAAAAAATATTTATTTTATTCGTGGTTTCTCCTTATTTTAATTTAGTTTCTTCTTTATAATCTTATATATAAAAATGAATCGCAAAATGTGTTTCTAAGCGCAAAACTCAACAACGCCTGGACCAATTTGGCCAATTCTTTTTTTAAATGTACGTTGAAGTCCAAGGATGGTTCTTACGGCGAGAAACAATCGAATAATTGCCGGGAAAACGCTAAAAACAGCCCATTTTCTTTTTCACATACATAACTAAAACGGCTGCTTTGATATTATTGTCAGGTAATTTTCGTCAAACATTTCCCGTCGTTTGTATAAATGGTAAGTCTAAAACTGTTAGAGTGTACTGTATATATGTGCGTGTACTTTTCTCATTTTCTCAAGACCAAGACGAGCAAATATAGGAAGGCGAACGCGTAATACAAATGGGGTATTACAAAGACGATTACGGAGTGCAGATGAAGGTAATGAAGGTAGACAGACGGACAGACGGAGATATCTCCTACTTCTCCGGTACCCATAGGGTACAAGGGTATTATAAGTTAGTGCCAACCGAGAATGTATGTAACAGGCAGAAGGAGAAATCTCCGACCCTATAAAGTATATATATTCTTGATCAGCGTCACTAGCCGAGTCGATTTAGCAATGTCCGTCTGTCCGTCTGTCCGTCCGTCCGTCAGTCTGTCCGTCCGTGTGAAACAACAGATCTCAGAGACTATAAGAGCTAGAGTTACCAAATTTGGTGACAACATTGGAATCTGTTGCACGCAGATCAAGTTTGTTTTAAAATTTGGCCACGCCCACTTCCACCCCCAAAAATAATAAAAAACGGTATATTAGCTATAGGCGTGATTTTCGACTTAAAGTAAATAGATAGACTTAATAAGTAGGCGATTGCGGACGTGCTCTGCAAATTTGAGTAAAATCGGATAATAAACATGGAAGTTATTAAACAATTAATGCTTTCATGCTCTCTCGCTCTATCGCACTGCTTAGGAATAATTTCGCGTGTCTGAGCACTTAGCTTTTGGGTGGCAATAGCGAAAAAAGTGTTGCGTGCTTTCGAGCGCAGTATTAACTCGTAATACAGCTGCGTAAAGTTGCAGAATTGCTCTTTTTTGAACGTTGCTCAATATGTTTTTAGTAACATTTGACTTTATTTGTCAACTTTTTGTTTTTTCCATGTCTGTGTGCTATTTAATTTCACGGGCAATACTTTGGGTACCGGGTCGGTCACTCAACTGTAGCTTTCTCACTTCTTTCAACTGTAACCAAAATGAATCGATTTCCAATAATCCAATTGCAGACTGCAAGGGTATACAAATTTCGGTTTACCGAAGATAGCTTTCTTTCTTGTTTTTATGTTTTTTTTCGCACACTTTGCACTTTGCAGTGCCGTTTTTAAAATCACAATAGTTTTGCTGCAGTATGAAAAAAGATCGCATTGAACGAAGTGTTTGAAAGCTTAGTGACACACCTAAAAATATAAAAAAAAAATATTTTTTCGATATTATTACAAAAGCATAAGTGAGAGACATGAGTACCAACATAACGCCACAAAAAAATCGAAATGCGAAACTTTTTGAACACACCTCGTACATATGCATATGACGTTTTTCGGCGTCATTAGATCGCGCTTGGCAAAAATGTGTCGTTTTTTCGGCGGCGAACTAATGTCACTTTAAAGCGTCATAAGTCCGTCACAATTTATTTTTAATAGACATATTGTCGGGCGTGTTTATGACGATTCTAGGCGACATAAGTTCGCGGCTAGCGAAATAATGTCGTTTTTCCTGCGACAAACTTATGGCGTTTAAAAAAATTATGGCGGCGGAATTATGTCGCTACCATTAAAGAAATTTCCAGTTTCGCGTCTCGATAGAAACCAATTTTTATTTGACTTGACATAACAGTGTTACTGCTTGTATTAAAAATCCTAAAAAAAAAACAAAATAAAGCATTATGGAACAAAAAAGGTACATTTTCTATTAGTGTGCTTTGAGTTAACCGTGTTCGCCGCACAATAAATTGATCCTATAAATTTAATGTGTCATTTCAGCCTAAGGGCCGGTTCCCACCCTCCCTGTCAAATTTTTGAGGCCAGATAAAGTTCCGGCTTAGAAAATTTGATTTCCTATCGTATAAATCAAACAAAAACACCTCTTAACGAGGTGAGATAAGAGTGACGGCACATTCAACTCAAAAAATTTCTGATACTGTAGCTGATAATAGTTATTTAAACAAAACTATTTAAAAATTTTTTAATTAGTTTCAAAATCGGCACTTAGCTGAAAAATTGAAAAAGGCAAAACAGGCAGCGTGCCGATTTTGAAACTAAACAATTTTTTAATATTTTTTTTTTAAATAACAATTAATCGTCACAAAATTTGGTATCAGAAACTTTTTGAGTTGAATGTGCCATCGTCACTTTTATCTCACCTCGTTAAGAGGTATTTTTGTTTGATATCAGAAGTTTTTAAAACGTCATATGGTATGTAGGTCTCCAATTGTTAGTGTTAATAAGTGTAGCTCAATACCATGTCCAGAGGTCGTTTCTATATGACTTAGCTATTATTAAAAAATTTTAGCACATAGTTATGACATCTGATATAAGCTGAACACCGGTTACCGTCACAAAATTTAGTATCTTGTTAAGTGGTGTTTTTGATATCAGAAGTATTTGTTTCAAATGTGAAAAACTAACAAAAAATCCATATATTAAGAAGTTAACTATTTGGGATCATTGGTACTAATTTTGATGAGAAAGCGAATTTTCGGAGTAGTACCCCAAAAGGTGAACAGTAATCTCAAGGGTTATACGGCCTTAAGTAAGTATCAAAATCGTAAGAGCCATTTTTAAGAAAATTAAAAAAAATCTTTGACAAAATTAATTTTAACTCTAAATTCTTTGCTTTAATGTTTAGATAAATTTGTAAGTAATTATCATTTTAAAATACCTTTCCAACGACATATAGCACGTTTCAATAACTTTAGTCGTTCAGAAATTATGGGCGCGAGAAATCGATTTTTACCGTTTCCCGCCAAAGTAGCGGGAAAAGCAAAAAGTGGATCAAATTAAAAACAAATAACACAGGTTTTTTATTAAATATTTTACGTTTGCTTGATGGTTTTAAAGTTTTTTGCAATTGTGCACGTCTCTATTTGACTCTACATGTATTATTACATAAATGTATGTATAGTGCACGTAAAAGGTTAGGTATATGGGATCTTTGCTACTTATTTTAATGAGTAATATCTCGAGAAAGCGAATTTACCCAAATATGTGTTATATACCAAAAGTTGAGCCATCTTAAGGGCTATAAGGCCTTGAGTGACTATTAAAATCGTTAGAGCCACTTTTGTAAAAATTACAAACACTTAAAAAATAAATTAATTTTAATTATAAATTTTTTAATATTATATTTAGATAAATTATGCCCAGGCAAAGCTATTATCATTTTAAAATTCCTTTATAACGACATATAGCACGTCTCTGTAACTTTAGTCGTTTAGAAGTTATGGGCGCGGGAAATCTAGCTTTTTTAGCTGTTTTCTCGCCAACCTAGCAGGAAACTCAAAAAGTCGTAGAAAAAAAAATGTTTTGCTCGAGCTGTTTAATAAAATAAAAGTAGTTCCAGGACTTAAAAAAAAAAATCGACACACAAAAAGACAGACAAACAACAGGACAAACGTTTTCATTTCGGAAAGGCCGTTAAAATCTTGTTTATTGAATATCTTTTGAACGGAGTATTGGATCACGATGATCGAGGTGTCATTCGACGCGTAGTTAAAGCTAGATCACAACATCATTAACAATTTGGGGATTTTTGCTCCACCGGCCCCAATAGCTCCGATTTTCAAAATGTTTAATTTCATTCACTTCCATTTCTCTTAAACTAATCCGTTTTTGAAAAATCTTAGTATGCAATGTCAAAGGGGCTTACAATACCTTTCGATCAAGATATAAATGGTTCTGATCGGACTATCGTAGTAGATTTTCAATTCTACGGCTGTATATAGTAGTCTCCTTGCGCACCACAGTCTCGGTGCTCACCGTCACTACGTGGACTGCCGTTTACAGTGATAGATACACACAAAAATACGATGGTAATGAGCATTTTAGTTTTCGGGCCTAGTTGACGTTTTGCGGGAAATGCCCAAATGACTTAAAGTTGAAAAAATGATGGCAAAAATAAAAATTTTCTGAAGTTTTTTCTTTTGCACGATCAATGCATTTTACGAGTACTATTTGTATTCTAAAAGACAAGCTTTGGGGACCTGTCGTTTGGGAATTATTTGTTGAAAATATGCATCGCAATTAGTATAAAAATAGAAGTCTTGTTTGACTACAGCTTAAAGGCTAGTACTAGAGCTGGGGACAATTAAATTTTTTAATCGATTTAATCGATGTTTTTGGATGGGCCAAGAAATCGATTCCTTTTTTAGGGAATCGATGAATCGACCTCCTAAGTATTTGTGCATTTCAGCGTGTTCAACGGAATCCGAAAGGACATTCAGCAGGGCTGGATGTATTGTTACTGACCGGCGAGCTGCCTTAAAGCCAATGAATGTGGACAAGTTGGTGTTTACCAGCAAGAACACATGGGTCTTGGATATTAAATAATAACGTTTGATCTCATAAAATATCTTTACATTGAATTTTTATTTTTGTTTACAACAATTCGAAATTTGACGTTTAAAATTCCATTTTTTTAAGCTAAAATATGCATTATTCCTTTTTTTTTTACATATATTCAATTTTAAATCGATTTAATCGATCTTTTTCAGAATTGAATCGAAAAGAATCGATTCACAAAAAAATAGAATTGTTCCCAGCTCTAGCTAGTACTAAGATCGATGAAAATCGAAATTGTGATATATTTCGTTCGGGAACCAGTGTGACCATAAAAATCAAAGAAAATGGTCAAATTCGGTCGCACTGACTTGTGTTTCAAGCTGTGTTTTGTAAACAAACTTTATTAATAAACTTTATAAAGAGATATTTAATTAAACGCATTTAATTGGGCTTATTATTGTTTTACGCCGTAATGGTGGTGAAAACAAATAAAAGTGGCGCAAAAGCCATCGCCACCAACAAACAAATTTTCAATAAAATTGTCAATAAAAATACAATTAAAATATATTTTATGCGTTAAATCGCATATAATATGCCTCGCCTTTACAGCTTTTATTAATTCCACATTATCCTCAAGCCTGTCGAAGCGCTCCAACCAAGCAGCTATTTCCTCCTTCACCCCTTCCCCTTCATGTTGCTTACGAAATATATGCAATTGATATATTTCGCTCACGAAATCACAGCTTTTATTGGTTTGTTCTGCCAACCGTGTTACCCGGTTCGCTCACGGAATTTCATTCAACTTAGTACCCGATCAAACGAAGTACCACAAAATGGTTCTTGCTCTTTTCGTTCTTTTTTTTTTTAAATGAAGTTTTCCGTTTATGGATTTTTTTCGTTGATGTTAGTACTAGGCTTAAAGGTTGCGAAAGTCTGCGAAATGTGGCTAGTATTTTGAAAGAAAATTCTCTTGAAAGACAATATAATCAGGCAGGCTCCGGTTTTCACTTTAGTTTTTCGTTTTCGTTTTAGACCAAAATCGTACGTTTTCGTTTTTAGGTGCTCCGGTTTTCACAAACTTTTTGTCATCGTTTTGTTATCGAAATATTTAATTATTTTTATTGCTCAAACAGTTGACTTGGATGTTTTGAGAAGTAAACGGAATGTTTAAATGGCTTTACTTTTTTTAATTGTTTGTTTTAAACCCAAATAAATGCAGAAATTGTTTATTTATCGGTTCAAGAGCGCTGCCACTCTTTAAACAGAAATTTGTATACCTTTTTAAATGGTAAAAGTACCATTTAAACAATAAAATTAAACTGTTTTATTTATTAAAACCTTTCTTATCTTCTTTGAACATAATTAATGCCCTACTTTTAATTTTACAAGCATTTCGACCAGATTGTTTCACCCACCAACAGTACGGCAGCACTGGCAACCAAAACAAAGAAAGTTGTTGTTGCCGACGGCAAATATTTTATTTGCGAATTCGAGGTGGGGTCAGAAAATAATTATTTAAAAAGTAATTACGAGCTAGATTGATCTACTGATGGTGTGAAATAAACATCAATAGACCAACGAATAACTATTTTTTTCCTTTGCAATTAAGAACCGATTTGATGTAGAAAAAGGCGTTTACTTTTCATTTCGACAAGACAAACTTGCCCGTTTTGAAAACGAAAGAATCTTGTGAAAGTGAAAACGGGAGCACCGATTTTCGTTTTCGAAAACGAAAACGAAAGAATCTTGTGAAAGTGAAAACCGGAGCCTGCCTGAATGTTTTTTTTTTTTTTTTGTAATGGAACGTTTTTGAATTATAACTGTTATTTTATTTATTTAACAAGTTTATTTCATAGCACTTATCTTTGTTCTCCTTTGTCCAATTGAAATGAGTAATACCTCATTTTATTGGAAATTTCATTGGCAATAATTTAAAAATGAAAATTTAAGTAAACATTTTTGTTGTAATATTATAAACTTAAAAACTGGTACATAACCTCAAAAACGAAACTAATTTTTTTAGGCTTTTAGCCGTTTTTTTCTCATTAATTAACATCTTGAAGAACTCTTTGTGCACAGGAGTGTGTTTCACCAATACTGCTAACGATTTCGCGAATCGGTTTTCACCCATCTCGAATTTTTACTAAAGTCTAGTACTAAGATCAACGAAAACCGCTTACGGAATTTCGTGAGCGAAATTGCGATATATTTCGTTCGGGAACCAGTGTGACCGAAGAAAACAAAGAAAATGGTCAGAATCGGTCAAGATCGGGCACACTGACTTGTATTTCCAGCTGTGTTTTGTAAACAAACTTTATAAATAAACTTTAAATAGAGAAATTAATTTAACGAACTTGATTGGGCGTATTATTAATGTAATGTTCCGTAATGGAGTTGAAGGCAAATAATAGTGGCGCTACCGCCATCGCCGCCAATAAAAACAATATGCAATAAAATTGTCAATAAAAACACAGAATAAAGTTAATTTATGTACTAAATTGCATATAATATGGCTTGCCTTTACGACTTTTATCAATTCCACATTATTCTCACGGCTGTCGAAGCGCTACAACCGAGCAGCGATTGCCTCCTCCCCCTTCCCCTGCATGCTGCTTACGAACCAACCGTTTTACCCGGTTCGCTCACGGAATTCCGTTCATCTTAGAACCCGACCAAACGAAATACCACAAAATTCTTCTTCTTGCTCTTTTCGTTCTTTTTTTTTATATAAAGTTTTCCGTTTATGGATTTTTTTTGTTCATCTTAGTACTAGGCTTAAGAGTTTCCTCAGATCAAGATTAATGCCTTTTGATATTTGTTTACATCATAAATTTCACGTGTTGTCACAATATAAATGTAAAAAATGATTAGCAATAAGTAAACGATGTTTGGTTTACAGTTATCAATGCCAAAAAAGCAATTAAAATGCTTTAATTACCGTTAATTCGACGTTCTATGCTTTTGTACTCAAACTTTTTCTTGACCATAAAATTTGAATGTTTTTGTTTTTAAATTTTCATTAAAAAACTTTTTCATTTAAATAAATTAATACTTGCTAAGTTTATTGCAAATAGATGTGTTATTAACTTAAAAAAATCAAGACTATATCTTCAATACGAATTTTCGCAAAGTTTGGCGTAAGGTACGCAGACTTTTTATGGCAGGTGTACGTATGTGCATACTAATAAGTACATTTGTTAGTACATATGTACATGCATATAATAAATAATGAACGTATACTCTTATCAGTCAATATATGTTACCCATGTATACATTTATGTACATTTAAAAACATGTAAATATTTATGCATCAGTTATGTAAATTTTGTACACACGTATGTATGTACATATCAACACATACCAACATATGTATGTACATATGTATATAATTAACATACATATATATAAAAGCATTGAATTAATTTGTAAATTAAGTGTAAGCGGGTTTTAGCATATGTAAGTGAATTAGCTTATATTTACTTTATTTTATTTTTGATATCACATACATATTTGTGTTCTTTAGCTCCACAAAATAAACTGCCGTTCTTACATATATGTACATACATATGTATGTACATATCTACACCAGAAAATAAGCGCACATTTTGAGC